>JAODUG010000002.1:2889421-2915071 GCA_027564795.1 Aphredoderus sayanus | reverse complement strand
CTCTCTCTCTCTCTCTCTCTCTCTCTCTCTCTCTCTCTCTCTCTCTCTCTCTCTCTCTCTATCCCCCTCTCTCTCTCCCTCTCTCTCTATCTCTCCCTTTCTCTCTGTGTCTCACTCTCATTCTTCTCTCCTGATCACATTACCTTTCCCTCGCCTGATGTCTGCCCAGGCGACCTAACATCCCCCCACCCCACCCCCCTCCCTAGAGTCTGAAGTGTGCTGACCTGTCCTAGACACTGTGTCACGCAATGGCTGATTCACTTTCACCACCATCATTGCTGACTGACACACAGAGGCCTCCACTGAACAGAGGGCGTGCAGGTGTGGCTGGTGTTGATAGTTACACACTTTACCCGCATGGTGACAGGTGGCAATGACCTCATCAAAATTGTGTTTGACCGATACACATACAGAACTGTAATAATTGGATGAATAAGTATTTAGATCCTCAAACATCCATCAGTTCCAGATAATAATGGATGCCTGTTGATATCCGGCGAGGGGAATGATTAGATTTCCAACTGGTAGTGTGCGCACTTCCATATCGCCGTGGAAACTACCCCATTGTTGCTCCTAGCTGTGTCAGGAAGCACCTTTCACAACAGAGTCATTCTACTGACACTGATTCAGCCCAAAGCAACCACCTTACTATCAGGTTACATCTAGCCTGGTCATGTAACGAATACAATGACCCAGAGACATTTACGCTACAACACTGCCAAATTGGATGTACAGCTTCCTATTAAACATGTATTGAAGTTGGAGTTCAAGGCTTAAACTATGGCCTTATGGCTAGCAACAGTCTCATTAACGATTCAATTTCCACAAACTAATATCTGCCAGTTATTTATTAAAAACAATAGTACCAGTTATCTGCTAAAGCAGTTATGCCCAAGAGGCTGTGGCACACAATACATTCTGGCACTTCCAATTCATTACACCAGACATTCAAAAAAATGCCTTTTTGGTTGTGGGAATGTCTTTTCCAGAAAAGTTAAAGGGAAATCAGGTGACCATGACAGACTGAAACCCTACAGCTTACCTTGACCCTACAAGGAAAGAGTGCAGTGTGACGGTCTCTGCCATATTTGTGGACATTATTTTCTGGCTGCGAACTCCAGGTTCACGGAGGAACATACAGGAGCCCTTTCTCTCTCAGTATTCTAGCCTGTGAAGCCCTGGAATAGCTGCTATGCTATGTGACCATGACTACACAGCACTATTTATGTGTACTTGGCTACTTGACATTGAGAGGCCAGGATTATGTGGCTCCACAACTGTAAATGACAAGCTCCTGACACACACACTTAGAAACATACATAGACTCTCTCTCTCTCTCTCCCTCTCTCAAACACACACACACACACACACACACACACACATGATTACAGAACATGTACTGTACATGCAAACATATCAATGCGCAAAGTGAAATTCTGTATGCATTGTTTTTCTAGAACTAGTCGCTGTTCTTTTACACTAATGTATTCAACAATATCCTAAGTGAAATATACAGAAATATACATTTGTATAACAACAAAAATAACTTTTAAATAAAAAGTATTTAAGGTAAAGTTGTAAAGTCGACATTTTACTGCAGCATGTGTGTTAAAAAGATTGGGTAAGTCCTGGCCTAGCATTTATCAGTTTCTCAACATATTGCAGGCATAATAAAAACCTGTATTGCGCTATACTGTCACACCCCTGTGGCTCAGCCAAACATCTGCCTTAACTTTGCAGCGAATATCTGAGTATCTAGGTCTAGTGTTATTTATCTGTATATAGGTTTCGCAAACTACACACACAAACTGTAATTTTGCCTGCAATGGGCTGATTATCCTTCTGAGCCACGCACAACCACAAATCCACTCACACACACACAACGTAAAAACATCTGTGTTTGAAGTGACTTCAATGGGTGAGTAACATTTTTTGGGGTTCAGCCTTTCTTTGAGCTCATCTGGGCCTTTTCACTATTGCTGTCCTATTAGACATGCGTGCACTGTGCAGTACCTATGACAACATTGTTATATCCCACTAGTTGCTGTATGCGGTCTGTGTGAACTCTGTGGCATTCAGGAGTGGTTGAGTTCTCAGATGTTACAGTAGTGTGTGTTTGAACATGACATCTGTTGGTTGGCGTGGGTAATGGTCGTGTGGTGCTCTAGCATGATGCATTGTGGTTGGAGAGCAGGTGTCCCCCGGGATAAACTATGCAGCTGTTTCACATGGCTACATGAGTATCTAGCAGGATACCACCCTGGGCCAACTCTATGACTGTTTGATTGATCCACCACCAAGACTGTAGTTGTCATTAAAGCTTAAATTACAGTTGATGATCCTGTATGAGGTTTATGATTGTTTAGTGGCACAATGTTTGGATTAACTCATACACTAAACCACTGACGTGGACCTGATGGTGAAAGAATTAGCATGTTATTTTGTTATCCACAATGCTTAGTATTTTCCTCAACACACAAATAGAGCTATAACAAGGATACAGGTGCTTATGTCAGAAACATGTTATGGACAGGGAAACATGAGGAAATATAAATATTTTATTATAATTAGTGGTAAAGAATAGACCAAAAGGAGTCTGTTTTCATACTGAGGCTTGACATTTTAAAAGGTCATAATCTAGGGAATATCTTGTGTATGCCAAACTAGTGTGTGATAAATGTTTGAGTAATTAAGCAATAAGGACACATCACATTTACAAATGTGTCTAACAAAAGTTTTATTTCTTTCTGAGAAAAAGTATTTTTGCTAATCAGTTTTTGTTAAAGCTGAACACTTGAATTCACATTTTCTTAACAGCTTAACATGGACCTCAGTGTGTACAGAATATTCACTGAGTGTTTATGCTTCCTCCTTTAACCATGGTTTAACAAGACAACAGAACACAGTGGTAAGTGTCTTTACCCATATGCTTGCTACAATGACTAGACTAAACAAGAGCCCAGGTTCAGTATGACATTGACACTCCTTTCAGTGGCTTTTGAAGACAAAAGCTGAATGGATGGTAGTTGGATACTAAACATGCAAGGATCAATCATGCAATGTATTATGGCAAAAAGAGCTCTGTCGTCATTAGATAGCATGTATTCAAAACATTCTTTAATCTAATCACAGTGCGATTCAGCTATATAAGTGCCAAAGCCAAACAATTGGGCCATTTTATCTTGTCTGTTATATTTAAATATTTATATTTCCAGGAGTATTGGCAACATCTGCCATTTTTGTGTTTCATCAATAAATATTGGCAATATCAAATATAAAAAGATCCACTGTAACATTATTTTGTTTACAAATTAACAGTGCATTTAGAGTGGACGAAAGCAGTTACAAATCTGCATAGATACAACAAAACATAAATAAATAAATTAAAGAAATGATTGTATAAATAAGGTTTACAGTACACTAAAAATGACAAAACATGTGCAGGAAAATATAAAATTCTGTCTGAGAAACACAACAACTTCATGTTGACCTCTCACTGTTGCCATTAAAGTCTGAAGCTCATGGTTTGTTATGAACAGCCAAAGAAGCAGCACTGAGTCCAAACATGTTCCATCTTTCTCCTTCCCCTCTTCTTATCCTCCATGGGCCACATATCTTGTCCTTCCTCTGGGACAACCAATATTCCAGTGTTAAGGCAGGTCTCTGTCTACATAGGTTCTTGGAGGGCTATTGGGGCATCCGCAGTTGCCCAATGGCTTCTGATTGATCCAAGTCTCTTTCTGGATGGTGGTGGGCGGCCAACCTACTCTGCTCCCTTCTTCATATACATTCCTTGTTCCTCCCAGGTCATTCGCTGTAGTTCACTTCTCCATTTCTATTTTGAGGTAGAATTTCCACAACATTTCCCTGAAACATGAACAGCAACAATGAAAATGAGCAAATAATTTTTATAGCTGACAGTTGAAATACCAATGCTTACATTTTAGTGTACGGCCCTGTTTTTTGTACTCACCCTTTGTTTCGCTTCACTGGTTGGGAGTTAACCCTAGTTTCACCTTCTCTTCATTCTCTACGTCATACGCTCCTCGCTTGTGAAACCTGCAAGCATGCCAAAGACAATCTGGTTTAGATGGCAACATGGTTCAACACATTACAACTGAGCCAAGTCTCATGAAAAGTCACTAATCTGTGTGAGAGGTGTGCGAGTTCAACGCATGTGCCACTGACCTGAGTGCTAATAGAAGACCTATGATGGTGAGACAGAGAGAGGACAGCACCACTGCAATAACTGCCAGAGCTGTTGTTCTGCTGTAGCCTTCCTGGTTTTGTGTCTGGGTCGGCAGGGCTGCAAATGAGCACCTCGTCCCATAGTAGTTGGGATGACATCTGCACAATAAACACATTGGGAGCAAAATTAGTTGGTTGGCTCATCTTCACAAGGGTTATGCTTAGTGAATAACTGGACATTAATATGAAGGATTCATATGCAGGTCTGTTCAGATGAGGTATTACTTACACACAAGACGGTGTGCGGAGCTTCCTCAGATACACACAGGCTCCATGAATGCAAAAGTCTTTATACTTCTTCAGACATGGATTTCTCTTCTTTCCTTTGCCCTTTAGTTTCTTATTTCCCTTTCCATTCTTCAGCCTCTCGTCTTCCGTCCTTTCTGTGCTGAGGATGGCTGAAGGGTCCTGGGGTTTGCTTGACATTGCAACTAAAAAGACAATAAACTGCAATCTAAGTCCACTTACAGAAAAAATTCTCATTAATTATTTGTTTGTGTGTATGGGTGTGTGTTTGTGTGTGAATTTGGCTTACCTCTCGGTACATCCTCCTCATAGTCCCCTGACATGCCACCTTCATCCTCATCTTCATAGTAGTAATATGCCTCGTCTTGAGCTTCCGCACTATACTCTAATGTAGTTCTCTCCAAATGATCATCCTCCGGTCTCTTGTCATTCGTTGTGCCCAGCAGGTTGATCACAGCTGTATGCTGCTGCCTCTCACTCTCATACCTGTCAACCGCTGCACCACTCACCAGCCTCGACACCACTGTAAAGAACACAGAAATATGAAAATTACTAAATAAATGAACCTTTTACTTTGTAGTAAATACATATTAGAAAAGGTTCTGTTACATTTTAACTGGACGAACTGCGTTGGGTCGACATGTTGCGACATGTTGTGTATAGCCATAGAACTAGTGTATTGCATGCGTCAGGGACGCACAAGGTGGATTTGGTTTGGATGGCCGACCCGTGGTGATTTGCCTCGGCTCAAGATAGAGCATCAATGGAAGGTTTTATAAAGTAAATTAAGCCGAGAAGAGGCTGACATTTGCTCGCACCTAAAAAATTGCATAGACAGACAGTAAGCTAATGGCTGGCACGAATATAGTTAAAAATAATTATATCCAGTTACATAAAGCATGCTCATAGGGAGATGACAACATTGGCTCTGAAATAACCGCCGCATTTTGAAAATTATTGCCTTCACTTAATTTACCTTTATAGTTTTCCATTTATTAAAACTGATAACATGTTTGCCACGTGACGAACAAATTAAGCAAGTTGTATTTGACCATTGCAATAACAAACTAAATGTTCACATGGTCAGTGGAAATTGATATCCGTTGTGATTTTGCGAGGCCGAATAAAAGTGGAAACCTACCGAAGGCGTGAACGAGCAGGAGTGCCACTTTGAAAAACTTCATATCTTCAGATTTCAGATTTCAAATCAACGACAGACGTGATGTTATTCCTTAAACCCCACTTTTGTGTAGTCCTTTAATGAGCTTGGTCCAGTCTATTTGACAAGTTATTCTCAAATAGAATCCGATATCAAGATGATTGCGTATGCTACTGCAGGATATCTCGGGTGGCACAGCCGAGCGCGAATGAGAATGACCGTCACAAGAGCTTTATACTTGTACTCAACATGCCACCCCACGCCTACTATGCCTGTTAGCCTATGCAAAGTAGCCTAATGATTTTATTAATCTCAAACCCTTTTTATTGATTGATTCACTAATAATCAATATTTGGGTTAACATGACAGAATTTGGTTTATCTTTAATGTTGATTTAGCCTACATTTATGATTTACAGAATTTAGCGGACGCATTTATACAAATGCGACTTAAAATGAATTGGTCACATTTGTCAATAGGCCTACTTGAAATAGGTCACTATTTATAGGACTACACCTATTAGTAAAGAATTAGGTTACTTAATGATCAGCATATCCTAAGATAGCTATTAATAATTACTACCACAGCTCTTAATCTAAAATGTATTGATATGTAAATCTAAATTAGACTACATACTGCCAAATATTAAACTCAAAGACTTAGAAACCAACACAATAACCCCCAATGCATGTCGGCTTGCAGATGATTTTCTCGCAATACCATGGAAAATTAGGCAACTGTTGGCAAATGAGGTACATCATTGGGTTATCAAGTGTTCCATGGTTCAGTTATGACGATATT
Organism: Aphredoderus sayanus; assembly: GCA_027564795.1. Classification (NCBI taxonomy): domain Eukaryota; kingdom Metazoa; phylum Chordata; class Actinopteri; order Percopsiformes; family Aphredoderidae; genus Aphredoderus; species Aphredoderus sayanus. Next base: position 2,908,617 of record JAODUG010000002.1, on the reverse strand, counting down.
TACATTTTGCACATATTGGTAATACGGTTTGGCCTATATGGGTTGTTATAATGAAACAAATTGTTCACTAGGGCGCCATCAAGTGGAAGATGCAACGTTACAGCGCCCAATTATCGCAAACTACGTATTTAATATTTTTGTACATAAAATATAAATTGTTCAAAAAATGAAATGGACTTACTGAGGTTAGCAGGACAGTGTTGTGTGTGTAATCTTTGGTTTGATTTATTATTTATTTATTACTAATCGACCTGTAGGCTATTAGGCGCGATTACTCTGGCCTGGTCACGTGGTTGACTGAAAAAATGGCTGACGAAGCAGAAGAAACAAACACAGCAGTGGAGGATAGTGGGTCAAAACAACAAGAACGTGAAGTTGTAGAAGTTTCAGTGGACAACGGGGCTGGTGACGATGACCAGGGACAGAAAGAGCAAGCAATACCAGACAACAGCTGGTCTGCGCCCATCCTGTCTCTGGCCAGAAAGGCGACTGAGACTATAAGCAGTGGAGTCAGCTACGGCGCTGCTTTAAGAAATCCCTTATCGGGATCAACCTCTACTGCCAACTCCCCTACGGAGAAAAACTCTGAAAATGACATCAACTTTGCTAAAAATCTTCCAGGTATACTTTATATTAACTGCCTGCCATTATTCTTATGCCATTGTGCGTAAAATAGTTTGTAGCCGTACTTTATTCACCTACCCACTTGCTACTTTTTATTTTTGTGTAGCCTACTGTACAGTACACTGTCAATTCCTATCATTTTATGGGACATTCGCTGCTGTACAGACATTTGGACAGTCAGTGGCTTCTTTTCTAATTATGGAAATGTGTTTTATTTATTCTTATTATAACCTTTGGCTTTAGAGATATATAATTTTATGGAGCATTATGCTTATTTATTCACCAGTTTCTCTATTCTACCGTTGCAGTTCTGCCACCCAAAGACCCGATGTTAATAGAGAGGGCTAATCTCCTCAGTATGATGAAGTTGAGCATTAAAGTACTAATCCAGTCCTCCCTGAGTTTGGGAAGAACACTAGACTCCGACTATCCTCCACTGCAGCAGTTTTTTGTGGTGCTGGAACACTGCCTCAAACATGGGCTGAAAGGTAGTTGAAAATGATCATATCTGTCTTAATCTGAAGTAAGAATGTATCCAATATGATAAATGCACCCAGGCCAGGTAACAGTTGCCCCCATAATACACTGTTTTTTTGTTTTTATCTCTGTTGGTTTAGGCAAAAAATCCTTTATAAGCCAGAACAAATCAATCTGGGGACCATTGGAACTGGTAGAGAAGTTGTGCCCAGAGTCCGTGGATATTGCTACTAGTGCCCGAGACTTGCCTGGCGTTAAGTAAGATTTAAGTGATCATACTCGTGGGAAACATTGTACATCCATGTGCTGTAGGCCATATCTGTCTGTCATTGATTTGATGGATTATTCTCTTTCAGGACTGGATTGGGTAGAGGGAGGGCCTGGCTACATTTGGCTCTCATGCAGAAGAAAGTAGCCGACTACATGAAAGCCCTGCTGGAACGGAAGGACCTCTTAAGGTGAGACTTTGTTAGTTGTTAGGCGCTATCCTGTTTGAGTCGTGACAAGTGTTAAAATGAATCTTTGTGTTCAAAGATTCATTTTAACGCTTAACTCTGCTGTCAAACTGACCCAACGCACTAGCTCTTTGTGGCAGATGGAAGGCGCCAATCCAAAATCTACAGTTTACGCAGACATAATGTGCATTGCTGACACAACAAGGTAGAGTGTTTTGAAACCTGAGGACAACAGCACAAAATTAATAATTTACATAATTAATAAAGATATTAATACACACAGCACTGACAATAAAGAGATCTACACAATCGGGGGGTGCCATCTGGTGGCACAATACGATATAATAAGGACAATAGGAGGGTTTCAAAAAGGCTATGGCAGATTTTGCTGTCTCTAAATCTGTAATGCTGGCTATAGTCCCACACACCTTCTTCATTAACTTTAAATGTCTTTCCTTGGCTAGTGAGTTCTATGATCCTGGAGCGTTGATGTTGGAAGAGGAGGGTACAGTGATTGTGGGAATGCTGGTGGGCCTCAATGTCATCGATGCAAATCTTTGTATAAAAGGAGAGGACCTGGACTCCCAGGTGAGTAGTAAATATGTTGTCTGTAAACCCGTTTCAACAACAGGCCAGCCATTGTGCTCAGTTGATGGTTATTTGTCTGCCTTAGGTGGGGATCATTGATTTTTCGCTTTACCTTAAAGACCCTGCCAACAGTGAGACTCCAAAGGAGTGAGTGCCTCATGCATTTGCATAACATACACACTTTATAGTTAACATTATTGCTTTTGTTCACACAAGAATGATTAACTTCACTTTATTTATCACCCCCCCCCAACAGTGATGCTAAGATGACAGCCATATTGGATCAGAAGCACTACATTGAGGAGTTGAATCGCCATCTAAGTTGCACTGTTACTGACCTGCAGGCTAAGATGGACTCTCTAGAGAAGACGAACAGTAAACTTGTGGAAGAGGTGTGAGAGAGAGCGAGAGAGAGAAATGTTAAACAGCTGTTTACTTCTCTCCCATCAGAAAGCAATACAGACAAATGTAGGAATACACACAGTATAACAACATAAGGTACTCTTTTCCTCAGCTGACAGCTGCAACAGACAGAATCAACTCTCTGCGTGAAGAGCAGGAACAGCTACAAAAGGAGAACGAGTCAATCTTGCAATCCAGCCAGAAAAAGGAAGAGGTCAGATCCATTTACACAATGAAATAGTCTGAATTATTTAGCTAAACCTGACAACCTCTTGCTGTTTTTGATGCTTACATTCCAGGCAACTCTGCAGGACAGCCAGGTGGAGCTGGAGACATATAAACAGACACGGCAGGGCCTAGATGAGATGTACAACGTGGTTTGGAAGCAGTACAAAGAGGAAAAACGTATTCGCCAGGTCAGAGAGGCAAATATCACTTGACATTAATTTACTTGATGTAGTTTACATAAAAAGTTCAATAATTACATAATGGCATGACCCAAGAATTGCTCCTTTTCATAGTTACTGTATTTCAATGAAATCATTACTTTAATGAATATGTGACGCACACCTCATGCAAGATATTAATTTGTGCGTGTGGTGCTTGTAATGTTAGGAGCTGGAACGAGAGCTGGCGCTTCAGGTGGGGCTGAAGCAGGAGATGGAGGTTGCTATGAGACTGTTGGAGAAAGATACACATGAGAAACAGGACACGCTGGCCGCATTGAGGCTTCAGCTCGACCAAGTCAAGACCCTGAACCTGCAGATGTTCCACAAGGCTCAGGTATAGAGACACACACTTTGTCCTATGGGTCAAAATGACCCAGTGCACTACATTTTTAATGCCAGCAGAGGGCACCAACCACAACACGGACATATGATATGCTGCAGTTGTTGCCCTCTTCTGGCGCACTAAGGTAGTGCGTTTGAAACCCAGGGACAACAGGAGGGTTAACATGTTTACAATAACTGGTTTAACGTGTCTTGTAGGATTCGGAGCGTGAGGCAGAGAAAAAGCAGCAGGAGGCTGTGAGACTTGAGCAGAAGATGAGTGAAATGGAGAAGGCCATGAGGGAGATGGAACAGAGGTGTTTGTTGTACTTGGGTCTATCCTCCATCTATTCAGCCAAATATATGAATAAATCGTTATAAAAAATAATATTCTCCGATTGACCATTGCGTTGTTCCTAGGCTACAGAACTCGGAAAGGGAGCGTAGACAAAGTGACGAGTCCGACAAAGACTTGAGGTCGGAGCTGGAGGGCAAGGTAGATGCCCTGCAGAAACAACTGGGTGACTTGGACACACTGAGGTGAAGACACAGCACATGCAGCTGATTCTGTATGTTGACGCACTTTCCTCTTGATAAGTTATGGTAGGTCAAGGGGATTGACTTAAAATAGCCTGTAGGTCAAGATGCATTAAGCCCTAAATACACAATATGCTGGTTTTTCACAACTTTTTTTGTCTAATTTGGACTATGCACAACCCCCGCCACCATACACATATAAAGCTCTAAAAATGTAAATTAAGAATTGATAGGGTAAATAAATGTACATTTTTAATAATGTTTAAGACACACACATTGACCAGCTATTCTGACCATCTCTCTCATTGTGTGCAGACTGGGTTTGGAGAGCGAGCTGCGTAGTGAGAAGGAACAGAGGCAGAGAATGCAGAAAGCACTCCAGAGGGAACAGGACAACAGCGTAGAGCTGCGCACACAGCTGCAACAGCTCCAAGGGTTGCACACGGTCAGTATTCCCCTAAAATAACCTCAGGGGTACTTCTCTTCAGTACCCATTTCCAAACTAACTTGTAGAATGTTTATTGACATGTACTGCATGGAATGGACTCCTTGGTGTAACATAACAGATGGCAATATTGTAATTGTTTGAAATGTGTACTCCATTTGTTGATGTTCCAGGAGCTACAGGACCTGCAGCAGGAGAAGCATCAGCTGCAGCAGACGTGTGAACAGCAGGAGCAGGCCTTACAGGAAATGGGCCTCCATCTCAGTCAGTCAGTAAATCCCATCTTCACATTTTGTCAACCCTTTCCTACATTTAATAATAATGAACCTGCTTCCTTTTTTTTGTTAACTCTTCTGTCAAAGGTCTAAACTCAAGATGGAAGACTTTAAAGAGGTCAACAAAGCCCTCAAGGTAACATTTACAGTGTTTACATGTACTACAGACATATTTTCAGCAGCTTCATTAGGTGCCTATTTAAAGAATGACTGAAATATAATAAATAAAATGTTGAAGCCCTGGATCTATTCATTTCAATCATGCATAAAATGATGATTGCTTAAATTTTAAAGGGAATTAAATCAACAGAAAGTATGCTGTACTGATGTAATAGCCCATCAACACAAGCATAGTATAGTGGTGCAGTCAGATAAGATACTTGGTCTGAAATTATGGCACTTTAACTATGGGTGATTGAATCTCATAAGGTGAATTTACTCATTCTAATAATGAATAAGTATACTGTGATGTAATAGCCTACTCATTAATAAATGCCTTAATGTAGTAATAACACTGGAAAAATAGAATTGTTATTAAACTGCTGCGTTATGGTGTAGTCTAATACTCAATTGGAACCAGTTAAGCAGTTAACCAGGTATTTGACCAGTTAAGCTTGGAAGCCAGATATCACACTGACAATTTCTGGCTAAGCCATTTGTTATCTGATGACCAATTAATTGGATTGTTTTGCCATGATGAAGAAACATTTTGTAAACGTTAATGCTAGCCTACGTGAGATTTTATCATGTACTGTACCAGAAATAGATTTAAACCCCAGAGCTTACCGGACTGCACCACTGCTTGTTTCAATAGGTTGCTCAACCACTAATCAGTTACATAATTTACCTAACCTAACCCATATTACAACAATATAGCCTATTTTTGAGGTCATTTGTATAATTTAAATGAATAGATCCAGACCTTACTTTATTTCTTCTGCTTCTGTACTATAACATACTGTTTGTTTGTCTTACATTTATTTTGCTGGTGCTCTCATCAGGGCCATGCCTGGCTGAAAGACGACGAAGCCACACAGTGCAAGAAGTGCCAGAAAGAGTTCTCCATCTCTCGCAGGAAGGTAAGCAAATGTGCCTCATGTGCACGGCTTCCAAGAGGGGGTGTGTCAATTTTCATTGAGTCCTAATGTAGAATATTCAGACATTAATAACAAACGCTTCTATTAATGTAATATAGTACATTTTAAATTTATAAACTGGGTTTTATGCAACAAAATCCATGCATTTCTAAAAAAAGTAAAATTTCAACTGTAGTTGACAGTTAAAATGACACTAGTCTGTGACTTCCATGAGTTTTATTTTGGAAACAATGTAGAGCTCATTGTCAAGTTTACTTTTCTTTTCTTATAGCACCACTGTCGGAATTGCGGGGACATCTACTGTAACGGCTGCTCTAGCAATGAGCTGGCGTTGCCTTCCTACCCTCGGCCTGTGCGGGTGTGTGACATCTGCCATTCCCTTCTCTTGCAGAGGAGCTCCTCTAAAGCCTCCTGACAGAAAACGCACCCCAATGCTTTCATACATAAGGAACTTGTAATTATGATTCAAACTGATTTTCACTAATACGGTAGTTATAGAAGACAGGGGGTCTACTCAGTTTCAACTGTCTAAGAACAGTAGGTTGCCTAGGTCTAATTATGAATTGAGGTCCACCTTTCTGATTCTTATGCTAATGTTTTTTTAAATACAACTTTTTATATTCTTTCCACATAAGCAGTTTAGGGGGTTGGCCTCAAAACTGGCAACAGCAGCTAATGTGACAAGATATTCCATGCCAGTTTGGAATAGTCTGATTGCTGCCTCCCTCTACAATATTCACCCAGTAATTCAAATTAAATAATTTGTAAATTACTAGAATGTTAATCATTTTACAATGTATAGTAACATCAGTGCCATTTGGGCATCCTTTGAGTAGTGTTTCTATAGCTTGATTAAAACTATTAATTTGATCACATCTTGCATTTTTAATGCTCAGTTCAGGATATTAATACTAGTTTATTCACTGTGCACAAGAAATACAAAGAAAAGCATTTGAAGCAGTAGAAACCTAAATGTCAAGAAAAACTTACCCTATCCACATTCACACGTTAAGAAACAATAAAACCATCATGCTTAAACCAGGTGAAGTTTGATATTCACATTGACATTTAATCCCTAAAAAAAAAGTTAACCTTTAAGCAGGAATTGGATGAAACATTTGAAGATTTGAGGCATATTTACAAAATGACTTGTTCATTGGCCTACATTTACTCCTTTAAATGGAAAAGTTAACACAAGATGAGTAATTTTAAAAAAGACTGTCAGGAGTTTGTACTATAACACTAAAACAGCACATTTCCTGGTAGTGAAAATTTAAAGCACAAACATTTTCCGTGGTCTGTCAAATCTGAGTACGGTGGAATGAGGGGAAACAAACAATGCTTCACTGAACTTTGTACCAAATTCTCATTTGACAATTGAGAAAAAAAAAGAAAAAAAAACTCCAACCCCTTAACCATACCAACCCTTCCCATATGTACTAGATGATGTACATTTCCCAGTCTGGACAGCAAAATGCTGAAAAATGTTTCTTCACATTCCCCATCCCCCACTGAGTCCATTCATGGAACCTCTGCTTCCTCCACCACCACCTCCACCTCCGCTGCCGCCGCCATAATAACTGTTTCCCATCCCGCTCTGGTTACCTAACAAGAGAGGGAGAATATACAATATAGGACCAAGGAGTTCACGAACAGGTTAAAAAGAACACATTTCTGTTTTTGGCTAAACACCACATCTTGGGGGTTTTAATCATTAAATAATTTAGAGTACAATTACAAGTATTAGTAGTTAGGTATCTTGGTCAAGGATGCTTTCATGTAGGTTGGGTTAGTTTAGGTGGTCAACCCACCTCAGCAGTTGTGCGTTGCGCACAACCGCTGAGGTGGGTAAACTACTAGGCTATCTGGCATCAGTACCATTAGTTTGGGTTTATATTACACATTTATTTACAGAACCAAGTTAAAGTTCTAAACCATTAGCTGGCTTATTGCACCAGAGCTGACACTCACTATAGTCATTGTAGCCCCCCATGCTGCCTTGGCTACTGTAGCCACCGGAGTATCCGGAGCTCAGCTGACCACCGCTGTAGGAGGACTGGTTTCCTGTTAAAGCAGTATGAAAAACAGCGACATACAAGATTACGTACAAGTTTACAACTGTTGGTGCTGGACATTCAAACTGGGGTTGGGGGTGCTTATGTTTTGGATACTTTCATGTCCAAAACCTCTGGTAGTAGTTTGTGTGATGTATGAAAAGCCAAATGTACAATCATTACCTTAGTACTTCAGCTCAAACTAAGGGTATCACAACACTTTCTACACAATCCTGGCTGATTATGCATGTTTCACTGCCTTCACATCCTTAACATTACAAGCAAGCATTTTCTTTAACAAGCATTTGTCTCCACTTTGACCTATGCAATTGAACTCACCCATGCCACCCATCATCTGATTGCCATAGGCTCCGTTACTGCCCCCTGCTGTCGAGTTCAGAAACAGCTCCACATATCGGTGCTCTACAATACAGAGAAAGGAGTGTTTATTGAACAATTGCCTTGTATTGTACTGTACAAGGATTGTATTGCAACACCCATTACTCATTACTACAGTGCTATACAGCAGACTCACGCATGTTGGCCTTGTCTTTAGACATGGCTGCGACAGCATCCTCGTGTGTGGCAAACTCAACGTCTGCTTCCCCGGTAACCCTGCCATCTGGACCGATCTCGATGTGGACTCGCACCGGATTTAGGGGGGAGAAGAACTGGTGGGGGGGGATTGAGACAACATCCTCAAACGACGATGCTAGCATGTGCATTCAGCAAACCACTTCTATACAAACACCACATAAATGAACTGATCATGCTTCAACTGTTGAGAAATATACTTGGCATACATTGTAGATATCCGTCTCTGTGGCTCTGTAAGGGAGGCCCCTCATGTGAACACAATGGCCTGTTGTACTCTGGAAGGACGAGCCGCTGTCGCTATAGCGCCCCTCTGATACACATGGACAGATAAAGATTAACACACTGTTCTGTGGACTGTAGATCCTAATCCCATCAGGTCCTTAGCCTACCTCCTCCATAGCCTCCACGACGCATTCTGTCATAGGATCCCCCGCGGCCCATCATGTTGTACCCACCACGACCACCAGAGGGCCGGTCATAGGGGCCAGGTCTTTGCATCCCCATGGGCTTCCTGCCAAGTGGCTCCACATAGTGGGTCCGCACCTCAACACGGCTACTCTTGAAGATCTCAATGTACCTAAGAGCATACAGATAGTACAGTAAAGACTCTAAAAACAGACAGCGGTGCCTCAACAAAGAGTGAATTTGCTCAATACTGATGAAATTGGGCTATTCAGATGCTGTCTTGGTGTGGTCCAATGGAAGATGTGTCTTTGAATAATTAACAGCTGAGGTTTAAGAGCAGAGTGGATAAAAAGTGGAAGTGTTTTATTACTGGGCGAAAAAAGAAAGCTTGTCCAAAATGGAAAATGGTCTTAATGACCTAACACTTTTCTTATGGTTACCTGAGGTGATTTACAGATCGGACCGATTTGTTTTACTGCGAGGCATCCAGTGTCCTTGCCATGACAGCCATTGACTTGGTTCTAGAGGGACAGAGGGCTCCTGCCCTTCTGCAACCCACTCTAAGCTTTACCTGAGAGAGTGGGCTCCAGTTCCTTGTGTACAGCAGCCCACTGATTTAACCACCTGGGAGACACCTTCCCATTTGTTAACCTGGACCGTTAGTGCTGAGGTACCATTTGTTCTCAAAATTCTATGCATGTACTCCAAAACAAATTGATCTTCGGGCATTGAGCCAGAATGATGCCAAAGCACTAATCTTCCCATGAGATACTGTGAATGTGTCACAACTTAGTCTAGCATGGCAAACAGGCTATGTGTTATATTGGAGTAAATATTACAGATGTGTTGAATTAGTCTGTATAGTCAGTGCTGTGTTTGGTTCAGATGAAGGTGCACACCATAAGAAAAGCAACTTATCCAGCCAACCAACCAACCATCCCCACCTGTGCCCTATTCTTTCCTTGTGTTTCTTTAGAGCCTTTTCAGCTATATCCTGTGAAGCAAACTGCACGAAGGCCTCCCCCGTACTCCTCCCCTGGATGTCCACCGGCAATGTTATCCCATTTGGCACGATTTCCAACCCTTCAACCCAAGGACAGATAACCCCAGCAGGGGACATATTAAATCACATGCCCAATCACAGAGAGAGACGTTTCGCTTAAAAAGAAATGGAAAACTTATGGAAAAACTCTACACATTAAAACATACCAGTTGAGCGTATACCAGTGACTGGCCATTTACACTACTTACGGTTATGTATTTTAGGAAAGAAAGGGGATGAGAGAATAACTACATAAAGAAGGGCATTGTGAGAGACAACAGTATAGTAGCAGAGAGTAGATGTTCAGGTCATAACCAAAATGTTGGTGAGGAATGTTAATGTTTTCACCCATTTTTTACCGGGCCCTGTTCCTCATATGTGGATAATTACCTTTTGTGAAGCGAGTTTACAAATTGCATAGTTGTAATTGTATGATCCAGTCTTAACTTGGAAGAACCATTTGTTCTTCTGCCAAAGCATCACTGAATGTTTTCTATCTGACAGGGTAAATGTTTACCAAGAAAACACTAGTGCCATACAGCTGCAATGACATTTCAATAGAAATAAAACAAATGGAATGAAAAGATTGGCTATATAGCTGTGTAAGTGCAACTGAGACCGATAGGGTTTTTAAAAGTTTAATTCCCTAGCTCTGCTTTACTGAAAAATAGGTTTTATAACTACTGAAACAAGTCAGTTAAAGCACTGCACTGAAATGAATAACTATACAAATTAGCCACATTTACAGCCTGGATAAACAACATACAAGGAACAGGGCCGCTGTCTTCTTTTTGGAATGTTTATAAAAGATGTAATTTGTTTGAATATACAGGAGCTAGGGGATGGGGTGAAAGGGAATACAATGAAAATGGTACAAGAATTGGTCAAATTGGCAACGAGAAGGCTCCATTTCAGCTCATGTTTAACAAACAAAAAATTAAAAAAAGTGCAGTCTGGATCAGAAGCATAATTTAAGTATTATACACTTCAAAAATTATGGTGGGCCACAGCTGGTTATGATGGAGAAAGGGTATTTGAAATAACAGGGTTCCTGTCCTTGAACAAAAACACAAGCAGTCTTTAAAGTATTTGTGGTTTACTCTATAAGCTTTTTTCCTGTGCATTAATACAGAAACGATTTTATTTGGTTCCTCTACAAATTAGTTACAGTTAGTGATTAGTCAACTGTTTCATTTACATTTTTCAATATTTCATATTATGATATGGCCTTACGTGAAAGAAAATGGACGCATTTTATTTTAGCACCGAAGTATGTCAAGAAAGTTATAGAATGAGACGATAAGCATTTTATTTGTACCTGAAAAGAATTGTACTATTTCCTCCTTGCTGCAGCCAAAGGGAAGGCCTCTGAGCCGGACAAATCCATCCCCAGCAGTCTCTGGACAGTTTGGACCAGTATGCTTCATCACCCAGTCCATCTCAACATTGTTGGATTTGAAAACTACATCATGGGATAACAACACACAAATAATCTACTTTCAGAATGCAAGATTTGGGGTAATTTATTGAGAAGTGTTGTGGCTTCATACACACCCTCAACATATCGGTGTCCCATGGTTTCTCTGTCCTTCTTCACTGCAATTTTTAGATCTTCCTCGGTCTCCATCTCTACAAATGCCTCTCCACTGGGCCGTCCCTCTCGTGTGTAGGTAAAATGGATGCTGGTGCCATTGCTTGCAATTTTGCAGTCTAAATGGTTAAAATGACATGTAAATACGGTGTATTTCCGGTAAAGAAAAACTACTCCAGCCTGAAACATTTACGTATTTCATACCCGAGAAGAACCTTTGTACTTCATCCACTGAGCAGGACCATGGAAGACCTCTTATGCGCACTACATATCCTTCATCAGCCATGATTGGTCAGGAACCCTTGGATAAAAGCACTTAAAAATCACGACTACAATAACAACGAAATAATTGTGTGTGCACACAGACACAACTAAAACGACTGATGCACATTATTAATTTGAGACCCATCCCACGTCCATGCTAACACGATCATCGTAATGTTGTTTTTCGGTATGTAAAACAACTATTCCGTTGCCTTCTAACAGCAGGAAAAAGGCCAACCTCGCCAACAACCACTTCAGCAAACACGCGGAGTGCCGTCTGCCGGTGCTATATCTGTAGCCGCCGAGTCGCCGACTATATTTGTAGCCAAAGATATTAACTATTCAAATTAGGAAAGGATGAGCTCATTAAATTTGTTAAAATAAATCAATAACACAAACCCCAGATTGAATTAACTCTGATAAGAGCGAGTGTCCCGCCACATGCACACCGCACCCAGAAGAACAAAAGCGGCCTAGGCCTGCGCCATATTATTAGCCTTAGCTTAAAACATAGCGTAGGATAACTTGCGTTAATAAGATGGTGCATAAGCAGCGTATACCTATTAGTAAGCAAATATCAACAATGAAATGCAGTATATCGAACTGAAAGCGCAATATGTATGGTTTACTTACAACTCTTGAATAACTATTTACCTGATAATAACTGCTGAAGACTATAAACGTTCTCCAATGACGAGACTTGCGTAGTGTGCAGTTAAAACCTGGCGCAGGGATGCCAAATAACGAACTGCGACCACCCCCTTTCATAGAACTAAAAAAAACAACGCGCTGCTAGACGAAAAAGTCGAGATCAAGACAAACCTTTAACGTTAAAACAACCTAATACACAAATGCTAAAGTTAGGTACATACCAGTCTTTCTACATAAATAATCTTTGACAAAAGCTCAGAACATATAGAAACTAATCTGAGATAACATAGGGTTCCCCAACCTGGCAATTCAGTACAACTGTTTTCGTCTACGCCCAAATATTATGACGTTAGCCACACGGCTCAGGCCCAGACACACTTGACCCAAGTATTTTAACCTGTCTAGCCGTAAATATTTTTTTACGACCTTTAACATAAATTCCAGATGTATTTAATATGATCCACAGACCCAATGATGACAACTGTAAAAGCTACATGTGTTTAAACACAGACACAAGTTCAAATCCTGATAATAAGTGTTAATTTTCTTATTAAGTGTTAAACCTTCTTTTTAAGTTTAAATGTATGTCATGTAATAAACCATTATCTTAATGTTACAGTGACATCTAATTTATAATGCAGTGTAACTGTAAGAAAACAGTTTTTATGTATGTAAGCCAAACTATGGGCTTTATTAGGGTAAAGCAAAGACAAATGCATCATTAGTTGGTTCTAACTTGTTCAAAGTGAACTATTCTCTAAGAAATTTAAAAGTATTGAAGATAGGAAGAGTTACTAACTATAGGCCTGCAGAGGGAAATGTATATGTGTATTTGTCTGAAAAGGTGTATATTGTAAAACACAGAAGTCTGGTCCTCATTTTCATTAACATCAAACAAAATAATAACATATTTCCATTTATATAAGCTCAATGCCAATCACCAAAACAATCAGATCCAAAACAGAATACTTATATGCCAATCATAATTCAGGAACTTTCAACTCAATGCAAGACATGTATGTTTTTAAATGTATTATTTTCAGTAATTAGAATGGTAGGTTTTCTATATTGTTTTTACATATTTAGAGGACATTTTCTGTGGCATATTTCTAAATTGTACTATACAGGATATATTTGATTTTATTTTTATATATTTTTTAAAGTCAGGTGCTTCATGTCAATGTGAACAGTCTACTAATCTATTAAATTACAGTGTGGTAATTGATATACCTTTGTCCAAACTGACTCAAGAGCAGCCTACAATAGAAAATTGGCATGCACGAGTCATGAAAAAGGGATACAAGTTATTAGAGCTATGCAATCAGACTATCATATCCACTGCTACCACACTTTACAGTAAATGCGACTACTACTGCTCACCAGAAGCGAATGATGCCCCTGCCTTCCTGATGTCGTAAATCACCATCGTTGCAAATATTTAAAAAAGTTAAAATAAAACATGTATTTTTTATGCTTTTTAATCTGTAGTTCCAGTTAAATGTGCAAGGGAAACACTGTTCAGTTATAGATGACATAACGCTTAAAATCGTGTAAAAGTACTTTGTGGCTTTATTAACCAAACATTTAGGTTTATGCATTTATATATATGCAAGTAATTTACATTTTACCGCATTTGTGAACACGTTGAATACTCGGCACATTGTCAATAAGAGCTGTAGCCTACTGTACAGTATAGGTAACATACAGTAGTTATTCAAATCCCCACAATGTCTGCAGTATGTCATTCGTTGTGGCTGCACTTTTAAGCACAATTTATATCCATGCCAATAATATGTTACGTTAGCTATTATACATTCGCATATTACGTCTTGGAGTGTACTTTATACTAACTAGTAAGCTAGCTACCAGTTTAGTTGGCCTACCATCATGTCAATTCTTGACGTTCGTTCTAAAGCCTCGTGATATCTGTAAACCTAACATGACGTTGCAGTCTTTCACGTGATAAGCATCCAAATAGACCAATTGTCATGAGGCAGACTTTATGCTGAGCCAATAGGAACATTGGGATTTTCGTCCGAGGCGGACTTTCTGAGAAACAGTGCGTAGTGTGTTAGGTTGTTAGAAAGTTAATGGCTGGGGAAAGAGACGAGATCCTCAACCGTCGCTTCGGGAGAGTTTCTGGATTCCCTGAAGTAAATCGCGCAAATATTCTGCAACAAACAGCCCGAGTGGACGTTTAAGTAAACAATAAGCTCGTTAATATACGTATTGTGAATATAAGTATGCAGGATGCAGTAGCCGGGACAGCAATGCTGACGGACGGCTTCGAGGACGAGATTGACTCGGTGACTCCTCGCTCCCCAGCGGTAGGGATGGGGGTAGGAGCAACACCAGGAGGAGTCGGACTCGGGGGCATTGGGATTGGTGTAGGCGGAAAGAAAGTACGTTTGTTCGGTGAGCCCAGTGGGCCTGCAACAGAAAGACTGGATTTCAAACTAGCGGCAGCAGCCGTCCTTTCTTCTGGACCAGGATCCGGCAGCGACGAAGACGAGGTCTCAGAGGTAGCTGCGATAGCTAAGCTCGCTAACCAGAGCTAGCCAACATTCCTCTCCTTGCGCGAACTGGCTACTTGCTAGCTAACACATTAGCTAGCAGTTGGCAACCACCCCCTCCGAGGCCGTTGAAATTACGTAAAAACATACACCAGTTTATTCGAATAATGTCGTATGTCAATTCACGTGATAATGTTGTGTTTGGCGTCTATCATGTTTGGTGGGACACAGGCAGTTATACACGCTAACGAGTTGAAATGTTTTATTTATGCGGCGTAGGCTGTGACCACGGCCTAGTTCGGGTGGAAGAGACGACGGCCTCGTCAGTGCTGTCGTCTCACGCACTGCACTGTACAGCAGCACACAACACCCTTCACAACTTTGCAGCTCATAAATAGCTTTCTCACCGCAGCAGATTGAAGATACACGTAAACCGAACGGCGTGCACAGTTAGCCAGTTCACTGCCATTTCATAGTTGTGGTGCAATTACGTCACCTTTCAAAATTATGTAAATTAACCCTGACTGTCCTTCAACTAACTTTTCAACACGTTATGTTGACATTCTGTTAACGCAACTAATCAGGTGTAAGATAATCTGCATGCGATATATTTGAATTCGTGTTGTTGTCCAGTCCACGAGTCTGCTAAATAGCTACACCAATGGCAACTTTTTCCTTGTCACAATTTAAAGTGCGTTCTGTCCTACAGTATGAGAATTGGCAAACTTTCCATGTGCTTGCACATTCATTGGGACAGGTGATGACAATGGAACGTTTTGATGAACCATGTATTTGAAGTTTAACATTTCCATCTGATCAACGTTGCCTAAAATACACATTGATTAATAGGTAAGATACAAAATTACGAGTAACCACACCTGCTGCAATTTGCATAAAACAATCAAATAATTACCTGTCAGACACCACGTTTCTACACTGTCCTTGGGTATGTCAGCTGTCAGTTCAGAGGCAGGATGCCTTCTCAGATAGACTGTTGTAATGTTGAGTTTAGCAGATCATATGACTGTTTAACATGGAATAAAACATGCTAAACAGCAAGATGGCAAATATCAGAAACTTGAAATGCACATATGATTTTAATGACGTTACCTTTCCATCCTTGTTGATATTTAAACAATGGTAATGGAAGCTCAATCCACCTTGAATATATATGTTCACCAGCAGAAACACTGGCAAGCTTTTTATATATTGAAAGTTTTCCATCAATTTCTTAAAGCATTTGAGCTACCTTTTTTTTTTTATATTCTATTTCATCACTTTTTCAAAATGAAAATATAAAGTGGTCATGTTTAAAATAAAATGCACTTGACTTTAAGGATAGTGTCTGTCTGCTTCAGCTGAGAAGTAGCAAGAATAATCTATCCACTAAAAAAAAAGAAATCTGACTGACAAATTGAAGCGGCTGTATGAATTCCGTGTCATGTTACTTGGCTCCAACCGCCTGGAAGAGCTGGCTGAAAGGGAGGGTTTGTTGTGGTGTATTAGCCCAGTGGAGAACTCACTACTCTGGGCAGTAGCTAAAATCTGAGCCCCAGGATTAAGCAGATGCCATTCTAGGCCCTTCCAGCTCTATGGATACAAACTGGGAACTGTAGTTCATTAATTGTAAAGGCTGTGATGTCTGTTGTTGATTATTAAAGCCTGTGGGGAACTACATTCCCCATGGGTCACTGGGCTCTGCATTCCTATCGTATAGCTACATTCCACCACATTGTCGAGCGTCCACTCCCTCCAACATTTGCTTGCTGGTCCAGGCCTCACTAAAAGCCCACTGCAGTTTATAGATTAAAACAAGCAGGCTTTGTATTCTCCTCTTATTTGACTTATTTGATCATTTTTCATGATTTGCAAGCTATTTCACAGAAAATATACTTGCATAGAAGCATTCTGTTTTAGTAATGTATCCATATTCACTTAAATAATTGATATTCATGCTCTGTCACATGTTGTTAGGCCTTGACCCACTGAACATGCCTAAATCTATTTTATTCGGAATCAGTATAGTGTTGTGTATACAGAAGACCTCACGGCCAGTGACCTTGTGGTTAATGTAATCTGCTATGGAGAATAGTGTTAATGAGATTGCACTATGTAATAAAGCTATTGCTTGCTTTTTATTGGTTGTTTAAAATTATCTTTGTGAAAGCATTAAGGTGCTGCTGATAAACCTCATACTGTACATCATCTGATGCACAATTCTGGCCTATTATATATTGACAAAATGGGCAATACACGGACAACACCAGGATTTAAAAAAAAATATATTGTATAGATTTGCATGAAGCACGTTTTGAGTGTTATCTGATGGTGTATCTATTGGAACATTTTACTAATCATTTGCACAACTACCTTTTGGTAAAACTGATAATTTTGCATGTAGATTTTATTTTATATTTATTAGTATTGACATTGTAAATTGGACATTGTTGGTCAGGTCACCAGGTGGAATAATTATCCTCATGTAGGTTAGAACTGCCATGAGGTTTTTAAATGACTGAATGAAATATTTGTTAAGACTGAAATACTGTTCATGAGACCAAAGCTAAGAGAAGATGCTTGTATTCAGCTGACTCTCAGCTGAATACTCCCATGTGTGCAGGGGTTCGATTCCTGGCTATAGCATATTCTCTGCTGTGATGTTTTCATTATCCTTGATAGGCCCCTGTCTGCTGAAAAATACAAAGCAACAAAAGGCAGTATGTCTTTTATCTAAATGTGAAGAGAGGTTGATTGCTGAAACTTCAAAAATGTGCAGGCCAAGCCCTGCAACAATATATTCGGCATAAAGCAACAACTGCCAACTGTCATTGTTAATTAAAGATACCTGTTAGACTATTGATGAGGACACTGCATATGATAATATTTCTGTTGGTCACAGATTGGCATGGAAGATGGTTTAATAATTCTTTATCCTGTCATATGTCCTCTTCCACAGGTGGAGTCCTTCATCTTGGACCAGGAAGACCTAGATAACCCTATCATGAAGACGGCATCAGAGCTGCTTTTGTCAAGCGCTACAGATGGAGTTGACCTGAGGACTGTTGACCCAGAGACACAGGCTCGCTTGGAAGCACTATTGGAGGCTGCAGGTACGACATATCAGGATTGAGCTTTATAACACCTAACCTCTGTCTTAGATATTGACCAGTGCGCTATAAGATATACAAATTCTCTCCTGTTAAGCTACTTTTTCTAAATAGTCTTTGAGTGGATTCATTCAATTTAAGTTGTTTGTCTTTCTGCTTCAATTTTCTTCTTTAAAAAAAATGCAGATGGCTTGTTCTGATTTTAAATACATATTTGGGAAGTTATTTGAGTAAAGAATTTGAATCAAAATGATTAATCTGGTTGTGAAAGTGACTGTTTATTAAACTATTAGTTCTCTGTGTAAGGTATAGTCTGCGATAGTAAGATTTGTCCGCTATCTTACTGTTCTGTGTGTGCTGAATGAATAATCCAGTACTTTAACACAGGCCTGGTTCTGTAAATAGGAACAAAAGTGGCGAACACTGCTCACAACAAAAATGCCCTAGGCTTAGCAATGCATTTCTAATGTGTGGGGCTTAGCTTCAGAGGGAGCATCCTATGGCATTGAAGGGAGAGGTGATTTTGATTCGAGTTTGATGTTGGCAAGCGTTCTTGAGAATGACAGATCCTTCCTTTTTTATTTTAAATATATATATTTTTTGTTATGTACAGCAGCGGAACAACAACAACAATACAGAAAATGAGAAATAAGTGACCAGCATTTTAATTCCATTTACCTCCAATAGAAGAACATGATGATTCTGTTTTCTAAACTGTTATGTCAAAATTAGCTGCTCCCCCCTGTTAAAGGTGAACATTCCTTATACTATAGGCAAAGTGGGACTTTGCATTTAAAAAAATATTTTGCATCCATATGACAGTTTTGAGAGGAGCCCCGTGTCCACACGGAAACACAAACAGGAATGAGTACTATGTAGTAAGTATGCCAGGCCAGTATGTGGCAGTGTAACTTTGGACACATTGACTGCACATGCGTGACAGGCTGCTGAAGCCCGCTGTAGATTGCAGAGTCCTGATAATTTATAAAAAAAATAAAATTTCTTTCCGGTGGATGTCTTCATTACACCAATATTTTTCATAGGAAATAGTTTATCGTGCACATATATGACGTTTTTATAAACGGCGCAAATTTCTTTTGCATACAAAAATAGCTGACACCCCACATACAAAAAACCCAAATATTTTAGCAGGCCGAGCAAGTACTCGTGTCTAGGTTGCTGAAAGCAATGTCCGCAGAAGTAGGCCTATATCTGGGGTTATAATACCCATGTGAGAGGTGGGGCAGAATACCTCGATGACACGGCCCCAATGAGCCTGTCCATACGACAACGCAAGAGCTG
>JAODUG010000002.1:2833028-2889321 GCA_027564795.1 Aphredoderus sayanus | reverse complement strand
GTCGTGTGGACGCAAGGCCGAACTTGACCAAAACCTCATGACAAAAGACATCAATAGATTCGGTTCATGAAATATTCCACTTTATTATTTCATCCAGAATTTTAGCACGTAGACATGTTTTGAGAGTCGTCATTGTTTTGTAAACAACTGACTGACTGCTGGTGTTACTATGTTATTATAGACAACCTAAACAAAAACGTATCCCTCTATTATGGTCTTGTTATTCCCTGCTGTTGGTTCCATCTGGTGTCTGAGGGTCAATAGACTTCCTCGCTCGTGAGAAACTGTACATTAATGATCAACCTCTCAGACTGCTTCCTCTTGCCTTGGGAGTGTTGCAAAATTTCTCTGAGCACCGTGCTAAGTTTAGACTGAGTCACTGGCCTAGTGGTGAAAACACAGAAGCACCACAAAGGCTAAAGCTTCCTTCAGCCAGACTAATGGAGGGGTTCAGACCGAGGGAAAAATATTGTGAAAAGTTCTAAGCAATTGCCCTTAACTTCCCTTCTTGTTTCATTCTCGGTTTGGCATGTTGTTCTTAAAATCACGCATGTATATGAACTTGACAACAACACAGCTGCCCTCAAATGGCCTCTCTGGCTGGGAAATTGTCCTTGCCATGTCTTGTGAAAGAGGTCCTTCAATGTAGGCCATCAGAACAAGCTGTTTTTCTTCTGCTCCTCACTCCTCCCTTTAGCGTCCCTCTTCTGGCTTTGCTCTTCTCACAACTATACACATTTTTTGCCTTTGTCACGACTATGCTTTGCTTACCGCTCTCCCATCTGTTCTCTCACACCCGCTGTCTCGCTCCCACCCATCTAGAATTCTCATGGATGGGGCCTAAACCCTCTGTCTCATGTCATCAATAGCCTGTATCCAATATGCTGCTTGCACTAACCAAACGGTACAACTGATCTCACAAATGAGGCAATTTGTGGGGTTCAGTTCTGTAGTCTGTCTATTGCAAGCAGTGTATTTTTGAAAACTATATGCATCTATCCTGTTTCTGGTCACAGATTCTTTTGTGGCAAATGCCATGTAGATCTATTTTGTAGTGTGTATTTTATTATCCAGTTCCTGTCAGAATTAAAATAACTCTGTGATCAGCAAATTGTTCAGAGATTTCGGCCATATTAACAAATGCTTGTGTGTTTTTTCTGTCTTTTCTTTTTTTTTCTTTTTTTTTTTTTTCTTGTGGATGCTACTACTAACCCTGGATTGGATTGGCTGGACTGGACTTGTTTCTTCATCCGGTCTCTTGACTGGGTGTGGTTGTGCTCCCCTGTGGTTTGCCTTGCTCTATGCACCTCTGCCCTCTTGGTGTCTGGCAGGCATCGGTAAATTGTCCACTGCCGATGGTAAAGCTTTTGCAGACCCTGAGGTGCTCCGGCGACTGACTTCATCTGTGAGTTGTGCCCTGGACGAGGCTGCAGCAGCGCTAACCCGTATGAGAGCTGAAAACACACTCAACGCCGGCCAAGCCGACAAGTATGTATCTCACCCATACTGCTATAGATTGCTTTATATCGTTGATGTACTACTTTTTTTATTGCAGTGAACTATTTTTTTACAGCCAGATAGGTAGGATCTTCTTTACCTTGTCTTTCATATTTGTCTTGTCTGTGTGAGAGTGTGTTTGCCCTTTTCATAGCTGCATCAAAATGAATCAGTCGAGTCTTGTTTAGGCGTCTGTGTGTTCTCCTGTCACAGTGGCAGTAATTGTAGCAGTCTGGTTATTTTCAGCCGTAGTTTAGCGGAGGCGTGCTCAGACGGCGATGTGAACGCAGTACGGAAGCTGCTGGATGAGGGGCGCAGCGTCAACGAGCACACAGAGGAGGGGGAGAGCCTGCTATGCCTCGCCTGCTCTGCTGGCTACTATGAACTTGCACAGGTGGGTGTCGGGAGAGGTTCTGGATCACATAATACAATCATGCGTTTAGGATGACCATGTCCCTTTCCGACAGTCCAGTCCAATTATGGATCTGTGGTCGGTGACATTTCATTTGAAATGACACTGTTCTTTAATGTTAAACTATTGTTTGGGCTGAATTTGAAGTGATGTGTTTCAGAAGTCATGTTCACCCAAGTCTGCATTTTTTTTTATATATATATATATAAATTAAAAAATAATGTTGTTATGGCAAAAACTACATTTATAAGCCAATTGTGAACACATCTCTAGCTTGTTTTTGTTATGTCTTCCCAGGTATTGTTGGCCATGCATGCCAATGTGGAAGACCGGGGCATCAAAGGAGACATAACACCGCTGATGGCAGCAGCTAGTGGGGGCTACGTGGACATTGTCAAACTGTTGCTGGTTCACGGGGCGGACGTCAACGCACAGTCCTCTACAGGTAACGATCCCTGTTCCCCTGATTCCAACAGCAAAGGTTAATTTGGTTAATAAAGGTAGTTTCAGTTCGAATAGCTTATTTCTTTCTGTTGGGCTTCAGAGGGTCCTCAGAATAAATGTTTCAAACCATTGCTTTACATGCACACAGAAGCTATCTGTATTCTCTTTGGGATGAACATGTGGCGTCCTTAAGCGTAATAGCCTAATTCTCTTCCCTGTGCTCCTCCAGGCAACACAGCGCTGACGTACGCATGCGCTGGTGGCTTTGTGGACGTGGTGAAGGTGCTGCTGAAGGAGGGAGCCAACATCGAGGACCACAATGAGAACGGACACACCCCCCTGATGGAGGCAGCAAGTGCTGGCCATGTGGAGGTGGCCAGGGTGCTCCTGGAGTATGGCGCCGGCATCAACACTCACTCCAATGAGTTCAAGGAGAGCGCGCTCACCCTTGCATGCTACAAAGGTACATTTAAGCTTTCTTATTCTATGTTGATGACAAATTCTAGGCTTTGTACTGTTAGCCCTTTAGCCCCTGTGTTTCTTTCAGTGGTGTCAAGGCTCAACTAACAAATATTTTATTTATTTATTCTCTGCAGGTCACCTAGACATGGTGCGTTTCCTGTTGGAAGCTGGGGCTGATCAAGAGCATAAGACTGATGAGATGCACACAGCTCTGATGGAAGCCTGCATGGTAAGCATCTGACTTGAACCATGTTACCGCCATGTACACCACTGCTGGTCAAACAATGGGGCAGTAGGTGGTCTTAGGAGGGTTGTGAAATCATTTCAAGATGCGTAAGTGCATGGAGGTTTGAAAAGGGGTAGTCGCATGCAGTGAGCCAGTTCTTTTGTGGGAGATATGCTTCAAGAAATAGGAAATCCCTGAAAACGGACCTGGTGGAATAACATGAAAAGCCTCGGTTGCCACATTGTGAGTGTGTTTTTGTAGTAAGCTCAGGTGCTTATCTCCACACTCTATGTGCTTCTCTCTCTACGCTGTCCCAGGATGGCCATGTGGAAGTAGCGCGACTGCTGTTGGACAGCGGTGCGCAGGTCAACATGCCAGCCGACTCCTTTGAGTCGCCCCTCACCCTGGCAGCCTGCGGGGGACATGTGGAGCTGGCAGCCTTGCTCATAGAGAGAGGCGCTAACTTGGAGGAGGTACACATGTCTGGGAATGTACTGACATGGGAGGAGGGGGGAAAAGTTGCCATTGTAATGGTTTTGTCCTTTAAAAAAAATCTAATTTCACTCCGAATCAATGTAGTTAGAATGTTGATCATTGCCTGAAGAACAAATGAATCCTATTCAAGATTAACGCACCAGGTTTAGATATACTTGAAAGCACGGTGAACCGTCAACACCGACGCTTTGTTTTCATAGAAGCTGCACTGAAATGGTGCCAGTGACTCACCCACCCATATTTTGTTTTGTCCAGGTGAACGATGAGGGCTACACGCCTCTGATGGAGGCAGCCAGAGAAGGCCATGAGGAGATGGTGGCACTATTACTAGCTCAAGGTACACACATTGTCAGTTGTGGAGTTCTACTGAACTGAAGAACTATTGTTCATATGGCCATCCACAGTGACATAACAGCAGAAGGATAATAAAATATAACCCCCCTCCCCAACTTTATTGTTTTGCTATCAGGTGCTAACATCAATGCCCAGACAGAGGAGACTCAAGAGACGGCTCTAACCCTGGCCTGTTGCGGAGGTTTTCTGGAGGTAGCAGACTTCCTCATTAAGGCCGGGGCTGACATTGAGCTAGGCTGCTCCACTCCCCTCATGGAGGCTGCGCAGGAGGGACACCTGGAGTTGGTCAAATACCTACTGGCTGCAGGTAAGCAGGCACAAAAGGTGGCATGTCGATTTCACAATGCAGAAGAAAATAAATTAATGTTGCTCAGTTTTGTTTCTTCCAAGGTTGTTAATTCAACATGGGCTCATTAACCTCTGGTTTTCCTTACACAGGGGCAAACGTTCATGCTACCACGGCAACAGGTGACACAGCGCTGACATATGCGTGCGAGAACGGACATACAGATGTTGCAGACGTGCTGCTGCAGGCTGGAGCCAACCTGGTGTGAACCTGTCTCATTTATGTTTGTGTAGTTACTGAATGGTTCTTTGTTTTCCTAATCCATCTGGTTGCTGTGCTGCAGGAACATGAGTCTGAAGGGGGAAGGACACCCCTGATGAAGGCAGCCAGGGCGGGACACCTCTGTACAGTGCAGTTTCTCATCAGCAAAGGTCAGTTAGTGTTCACTTGAAAATGGGACAAACTATAACAATGACTTTAAACTAACATTTGGTGAAATCGAGTAACACTAAACCCTTTGTAAGAGGTGCCTCAGCAGAGCACTTGCAAAATACACCGAGTCAATAATTGGCTGAAAGCAGTCGGACTTCCATCATTGGAAATAAATATGGTGTCTGTCTGCTGCAGTGTTTTCAACTCCATTTGAAGTCTACATCATGTTTTTGTAGTCAACATCATGGTGTTTTGGAGCAAAGGCTATGAAGAACAAGCATGCTGTCAACTTCAGTTTATTTTGCCCACACATGCATGCATGCATTAAAAGGTGGATGTCTAGTTAAACAGTGAATTTAGCCATTCTTCTCTAGGTAAATGCTGCTGTGAAAGATTTGTAGATCCTAGTTAAAAATGAGTAAAAAAAGTTAGTTTATCAATAAAAGCCTTGTAACACATGCAGAAAATGTCAGTGACTGCATTGGGTCACTGTTAACAGCCCTCAGCTGGTCAGGTCACTTCCACCTCTGACACTGACTGACTATAATATAAACTTTTAGTAGAGGAAGAAACAAGGAATCTGTAATTTCACAAATTGAGTGGTCAATGCTTTTCGTTTTACGATTAGCAACATGAGACTACGGTTGGGTACCGTAGGACATCATAACCATTCACAGCATGTAATTGCCAGTTAACACATTATGACTTGCTCTGATGACAGCAGGTAGGTTAAAATGCCTGAAGCAAAAGGTTCTAAAAAGAGATGCACTGATCGACCGCTTGCCCAGTCTGTCAAATTATAGCCGGTTACGTTACAGATCATATGCCTATGTTTACCTGTAAGCCGGCGCAGTCATTCATGCGCAGCAAAGATGTTCACTCCCTCCTTATTCCCCCTTATTTGCAATTCTTTTGTTCATCTCACTGAAAAGGGTAAGTTACGTGGCTTATTATCATTTCGTCCTGTAAAACGAACATTGCCTTGTAAAAGTGTAAAAAGATGCGAGCACTGGTAGCTACGGGACCTTTAACAAATTACTATGATGAACAGCAATGAACTGATTACTAAGTGTCGGTTCATGCACCATTTAGGCACTACTTAAAAGTATCGATTTGGCCAGATGATACCCAAGTGTACATGAGACTGGCTTAGGATTCATTGAGGTTGGCTAGACCATGTCTGGTATTGAACAAAATATGCAAATTCCCATAACTTACCACTACTATTCTCCCATTCACCTTTAGGTGCTAATGTGAACCGAGCCACGGCCAATAATGACCACACAGTGGTGTCTTTGGCCTGTGCTGGTGGACATCTGGCTGTGGTGGAGCTGCTGCTAGCGCATGGAGCTGATCCTACACACAGACTCAAGGTGCAGCACCACATAAATGCTTTAATTTCTTTATTGCCATGATCAGAGAAACGGACGGGTGTTAACCTGGCTAAGAGATGCTTAGTCCAGGTGTAAACTCAACAGGGATCTACAATATAGATCAAAGATAAAATATTATCAAGATAAAATATATATAAATCAGGCTGCAAAATTATGGTGGTTTTTCATTGTGTGTGTTTGTCCTTGTAGGATGGGTCAACCATGTTGATAGAAGCTGCTAAGGGGGGCCACACCAACGTAGTGTCCTACTTGCTGGACTACCCCAACAACATCCTGTCTGTCCCAGCCCCTGACCTGTCCCAGCTGACTCCCCCCTCGCAAGACGCCTCTCAGGTAAGCATGGCAGTTTATCCTGTACCCTTTTCATTGAAACACTGAGGTGCTTATTTAGGTATGGTTAAGGAACTCACATTTCCCTCTGCCTTACCTACAGGTTCCTCGCGTCCCATTCCAAGCTCTTGCCATGGTGGTTCCCCCTCAGGAGCCAGACCGAGCCCCATCCAACATCCCCGCCCCCACGCCCCCCTCAAGCAAAGGTGCCCGTGTTTACAATTAATCACCAACCAGTTTGTTTTAAATAACTCCTCTATAGTGCCAGGTTTTACTCGCCTTATTGAAACACTCCTAATGTTGATCCTTGACTAATTTCTGCCATGTCCAGGTGTGTCCAAGCAGAGACAGGCAGCCCTCCAGCCCGGGAGCCCCAGCTCAGTGGGACGGGGTCCCGAGGTGGAGCCCCTGCCTCCCTTCCACTTGTGTCAGCCTCTGGAGTGCATCGTGGAGGAAACGGAGGGCAAGCTGAACGAGTTAGGCCAGAGGATCAGCGCCATCGAAAAGGCCCAGCTGCAGTCGCTGGAGCTCATTCAGGGGGAACCGCTCACCAAAGACAAGATCGAGGAGCTCAAGAAGAGCCGAGAGGAGCAGGTAAAACACACCGTGCGCTTGTAATGTTCTTAGTCAGGCAGACGATGACTGTGTTTACATGGACGCTGATTTTACATGTGAACTAGAACTACTTTGTAGATGTAATTAAATTTGTAATAATATATTTTATATAATGGTGCGCCGTTGTTGTATAAATACAATTCACAAAACTCTTAAAACCCAGTATAACCATATAGTGGCAACTCAATTAGTAACCATGTCACAGTGAATATGTTGGTACATTCCAGAGCTTCTTCCAGAGAACAATGTGACAAAAGGCTTTTCCACCTATAATGATGAGGTTCATGTACGGTGTTTTAAGTAGGCCAGCTGAGGAGAGTCTTTTCGAACGGGTAGTAAATAATAACCTATTGCCAATTTGTTCTGTTGACATTCAGAAACATAGTGGAACACACGTGCATGTAAATCTAACTTGACAGTATTGGTGTATTGAGAACAACAGTGTGAGTGGGCGTGTGATTGACTCAGCTGTTGCCTGGTTAGGTGCAGAAGAAGAAGAAGATCCTGAAGGAGCTGCAGAAGGTGGAGCGCCAGCTGCAGCTTAAGACGCAGCAGCAGTTCACCAAAGAGTACATGGAGGCCAAGGGCCTGAAAGAGGACCAGGAGCCGGGGCAGAATCAGGGCCCGGGGCCGGGGCCCGGCGGTGCCCCGTACCCCACAGGGGCCCTCGCCGCAACACCGGGACCCCAAACGCACACTGGCTCGGACACGGACGAGGAGGGCAACCGGGATGGGGAGCGGGAGGAGCAGCTGGGAGAAGAGGAGGAAGAGGTAAAGTATAGTAAATACCAGTGCTTATTGATGGAGCCCATTACATGTGCATAGTAGAGGAGGCATTTGTTTGACATCAGCCGACCTGTCCTAAGCTTTGAGTAATGGACGCTGGCCTTGCAGGAGGACGAAGACGATGACGACGATGACGAGGAGGAAGACGAAGGCTCGGAGGAGGAAGTGGAGAGGGACGGAGACGAGTATACCAAGCTGCCTCAGGTAGACACGATCCTCTGCCGGGACGGCCAGCAGCCTCTGCAGCCTCCGCTCCCCCCTTCGCTTCCCCATTCGCCCCAGGCCCACCCTCAGCCCCAGCCTCCCCCGCCTCCTCTCCAGGCCACCTTCGTTCCCATCCAGCCCCTGCCGGAGTACAACCCTGCCGACTACCCCGGCAGCAGCAGCCCAGAGCTGCAGAGGGTCCTGCTGGGGCAGCCGGGCCAGGGCCAGCAGTTGGTGGGTTTGGGCAGCGGCATGCTGGCCCAGCAGGCTCCAGATGACCTCCTGGTGGCCACGCCCGCACAGACGCTCACAGACACGCTGGACAACATCATGGCAGGTGAGCACGTGTGGGGCTTTATCATTTCTTCAACAAGGCTGCCTTTTGGCTCTTAGTGTATTGTCTGTTCAAGGCTTGGCATAAGGTTGACTCCCTCTATTGCACATTTATTTCAACCACATGCACACACAATTAAGAATACATCGTTCCAAATTATCAAAAATATCATGAACCAAATAATTGTAGATTATTAGTGTGTACACACACAACATATACTGTTTTTAGGCCAATGTTGCAATAATTGCTTTCCATTTTAAAATGATCTAAACTGGAGGTTGTGCATGCAGCATTTATAATATAGTAAATTGTTTTCTCATGCATGCTGTTTTATGAAAAATAGCCCCAGGGGAGAAACAGATTGAAGGTTAAATGTATCTCATCTTTTGTCAGAATTAAAAATATTTCTTTTCCAGACAATTGTAATAAACTGAGGAATTGCTAGACATATCAACTGGGCTATATTGGCCAATGTATTCAAAATGGTCTGTATTGACAAACGTATTGAACTAAACTCGATCTGTACGTACTTTCTAATACTGATTAACATGCCTGTTTGGAGGAAAACATGACTTGTTGTAACCTAACTGGCATCATTTAATTTAATATTATTTATGCGGTAAGTTAGTAACACGAAGCATAACCTTGTTTACAGTGTGAGCAAGCTTCCCTAAATACCCCCCCTGGTTTTTGGGTTCCTGACTCTTGTCTTTCATGTCGTTGAGTTACAGCTGTGACCAACCGCGTGCCCATGTTGAGCACTACAAGCTCGCCCACCCCGCTGTGCCAGCCCCCCTCACAGACGCCTGCTAATATCACCACGCCCCCCTCCGTACTGCCGCTCTACCCTTCCGTTGACATCGATGCACATGTAAGTCCCCTTACCATCGATGGGGGGGACAGCACACACTTTAAAGGGGACAGTTTAAAATGTGGCGGTACATGTCCCAGAGACGTCCCCTGCAGAAATTTGTTGTCCTTGCAGACGGAGAGTAACCATGACACTGCACTGACGCTGGCCTGTGCTGGAGGGCACGAGGAGCTGGTGTCTGTCCTCATTGCACGAGGAGCCAACATTGAGCACCGGGACAAAAAAGGTATGACCAGCTTTTACACTTAACAATATAGGTACATATACAAGTTGTATTGAAGTCGAGCAGATCTTTAACTGATAGTCTAAACCCCCCCCCCCCATTCCCCAAAATAGGTTTCACCCCTCTGATCCTGGCTGCCACAGCGGGCCATGTGGGAGTGGTTGAAGTCCTCCTGGATAAAGGGGGCGACATCGAGGCTCAGTCGGAGAGAACCAAAGACACACCCCTCTCCCTGGCTTGCTCTGGAGGGCGTCAAGAGGTGAACGCACACACTTACTCTCACTTGCAGTATTCCAGATAAGCACGCAATCCCTGGATTATCAACTGAAGTGGTCAACTGCCGCTTGCGTTGGTTAGGTGGTGGAGTTGCTGCTTCTGCGCGGAGCCAATAAGGAACACCGTAACGTCTCCGATTACACGCCTCTCAGCCTGGCTGCTTCTGGTGGCTATGTCAACATCATCAAAATCCTCCTCAACGCTGGTGCGGAAATAAACTCCAGGTGAGTGGCAAGGACCTCAGGTTTACCTTCACCACTTCATGTGGACAGGAAAGCACTTTTTCATAGTAATGGTTTGATAAACGCCCACACTTTGCCCCCCTCTCCACAGGACTGGCAGTAAGCTCGGCATCTCTCCTCTGATGCTGGCAGCCATGAATGGTCACGTGCCAGCTGTGAAGCTGCTACTTGACATGGGCTCGGACATCAATGCCCAGATCGAGACCAACCGCAACACAGCTCTCACTCTGGCCTGCTTCCAGGGCCGCGCCGAGGTTGTCAGTCTGCTGTTGGACCGCAAGGCCAACGTAGAGCACCGCGCTAAGGTGAGGGAGTCTGCCATTGGATACAATGCAAGGCGCATGACCTCTAGTGGCAAACAAGATATCTAGTCGCAGACAAGATCATACATAGTTCTTTAGCCCTCCCGCATTTCAGCAGACTACCAGCAGAGGGAGCCAACCGCGGAATGTAATCTGTCTGTGTTGTGGTTAGCACTGGCGAGTGCACCGGGTCATTTTGACCCATAGGACAGCAGGAGGGTTAAACTAAAACCCATATGGCACAGCAGTCAATGTTCTATATGTAAGAACTGACTGTTACTGTACAGATACAGTTTATAGTTAGTTTTAGTTATAGCTCTTCTGCTGTGTGGACTGTCTGACTCATTTCCCCCTCCCAGACTGGTCTGACGCCACTAATGGAGGCAGCTTCAGGAGGCTATGCAGAGGTGGGCCGAGTGCTGCTGGACAAGGGCGCAGACGTCAACGCCCCTCCTGTTCCCTCCTCCCGAGACACTGCCCTGACCATCGCCGCTGACAAAGGCCACTACAAGTTCTGTGAGCTGCTCATCAGCAGGTGTGCTCTTCTATTCTGTGATGATCCGCTCTAGTAGCACACATAAACAGATGCTCTTGAGTGCATTATCTTGAGTACCTTGTCATGATCGGCAGCTTCTTTCTTCGCAGGGGCGCGCACATTGATGTGCGTAACAAGAAAGGGAACACGCCTCTTTGGCTGGCAGCCAACGGCGGCCATTTTGATGTGGTCCAGCTCCTTGTACATGCCAGTGCTGATGTGGATGCTGCTGACAACCGCAAAATCACCCCACTGATGGCTGCCTTTCGCAAGGTATACGGACTGCAACGCACGTTAACCTGTTTCCTTAAGCGGCCCTGGGGGTGCCGGCTGGGCTATTTCCCTTCTTAAATATTGATTGAAAACGCATGTTGACAAAGCATTGATCTGTAACCGTTATAAAATATATGCAGGGTCATGTCAAGGTGGTGCAGTACCTGGTGAAGGAGGTCAACCAGTTCCCGTCAGACATTGAGTGCATGAGATACATCGCCACCATCGCTGACAAGGTACGAGTGGCCTCACATTCCAGCGTTTGCCTCGGATATCGGCGCTGAAGCATGGCAGATCTCACAATAACACTGTCGGTTTGTTGTGGCAGGAGCTGTTGAAGAAGTGCCAACAGTGCATGGAGACCATCGTCAAAGCCAAAGACCAGCAGGCAGCTGAGGCCAATAAGAACGCGAGCATCCTTCTCAAGGAGTTGGATTTGGAAAAGGTAAAGATGGAGTTTCTCCTGGTTGTTACCTGTGAATGACAGCCAGGTGAGCGTGTTTCTCATTTGTGTGTGTGTGACCTGCAGTCTCGGGAGGAGAGCAAGAAGCAGGCCCTGGCTGCTAAGCGGGAGAAACGCAAGGAGAAACGCAAGAAGAAGAAAGAGGAGCAGAAGAGAAAGCAGGAGGAAGAAGAGGAGCAGAAAACAAAGGAGGAGTGGGTTGAGATGCAGGAGCAGAAGGATGACTCTGAAGGTAAGGGTATACAACTTAAAAGCATGTGATGATTTGTTGGTTGTAAGAGGTTCGGAATGTATAATATAGTTTTACCTGATTAATAGCATGTAAATTAATTGATACCAGTTTTTTTTTTTTTTTATATATAAAAAATGCACGTTAACACATTTCTCATCTCAGACGCTGAAGTTCCCATTGAGCCTCCTAGCGCCACCACCACCACCACCATCGGCATATCGGCCACCTCCGCTACTTTCACCACCGCCTTTGGAAAGAAGCGTGCTGGCGTGGCCACCACTCCCAGCACCAATCGCAAGAGTAAGAAGAACAAGACCAAGGACTCCTCGCCTAACGAACCCATCATACTCCAAGATCCACAGGTGAGCCCTTCTCTAACAGCCGACGAGACTTTTCCTGCTTGCTAAGATTTTGCATGTGATTTTAAAATCTATTCTTTTTTCATGTACTTTACATTTTATTATTAAGGATAGATATGGTTTCCTGTTAATAAACAGAACTCCTTGTGGCTGGAATATGTTGTTTATAATTTATAGACGTTTTCCAAGCAGCTTAGAGGTGGACAGGTTCAGAGAGCAGTAAATACTTGCACTCTTTCCATGGTCAGATAGTATACAAGAATCTAACCTGGAGGCACGACACCTCTGCCTTCTCCATAGGTGGCGCTAGCACAGCACAAGGCTGACAAGAACAAGATCCACGGGGAGCCACGGGGCGGGGGTGGGGGGGTGACGGGTGGCAACAGCGACTCCGACCCCCTGGACAGCACCGACTGCGCCAGCGAGAGCAGTAGCAGCGGGGGCAAGAGCCAGGAGCTCAACTACCTTCCTGATCTCACCTCCTCTGCGTCCTCCTACTCCTCCTCGTCCTCCTCCTCCTCTTCCTCTGTCCCCTCCTCGGGAGCGGCGCCCTCCCAGGCCCTCCCGCCCGGCCCGGAGAAGAGGCACTGCCCCCAGCTGCACAACGACAGCAAGCTGGACAACAAGGTCACAGTCTCCATCTCAAAACCAACGCAAAAGTGAGTCCCTGGCAAAGCAGCACACATGCATCATCCCACCAGCTTGAGTGCATGCAGCTGTTTTCCTAGAGAGAATGGTTCCGGTACATTTATGCTGCTTTTGCTGTTTGAGTGTTGCAGCCTCTCTTGTTTAAGTATATCCATTAGCTTCATTGGAAAAGCCTTTCAGTGAATAGTAATTGAAAGTGATCAACGGTACTTGTTTCCTCAGAGCTCAAGACACGAGCGAGTCAACCCCCATCTCCCTCACCTCTCCATTCAAGACCATCTCTCTGCCAGTCACTTCCCCCAACAGCAAGCTCAGCCTCACCAGCCCCAAGAGAGGGCAGAAGAGAGAAGAGGG
This sequence comes from Aphredoderus sayanus, assembly GCA_027564795.1. Classification (NCBI taxonomy): domain Eukaryota; kingdom Metazoa; phylum Chordata; class Actinopteri; order Percopsiformes; family Aphredoderidae; genus Aphredoderus; species Aphredoderus sayanus. The sequence goes on along the minus strand of JAODUG010000002.1, from coordinate 2,876,272 downwards.
TTGGAAGGAAGTGGTCAGAAGGTCAGTAACCCATTTGTGGACCCAAACCTAGACTGTACTTATCCTGTGTAAACGGCTGAGCTTTGCTCTTTGACACACTAATGGAATACATGGGTTCCTTGAAATTGTGCTGGACACACCGCTCACATTTAGATGGACATACAGTCTGATTCCAACATCGGTTTATTTCAGCTAAAAACTATTCGAATAGAAATCTGTAAATATTATATGTGCATGATTTTGATGTCTTCGCAACCTTGTTGAACAAGCCTTATTGTCTTTTATGCATGTTATTTTGCATGCTATGGTCCACGGTACAGAGCAGTGCAGCAGTTCAGCACCATCCTCAGGTGCCACACTGGCACCACACAGTAGTTGTTTTTAATAAAGTATAAAAATAAAGTGTGAGCGCTGTGATGTCAGCCGGCTCATCGTTGTTTTAGATTAATGAGGTAACGGATCCTAAAAGTGGACTTTGGGACCCAATTTTCCCTCATTTGTATTGTATCACAGCATCATGGAGTCTAAACAAACAAATTGCTACCATTTCCTTTTAAGATCCAAGAAGCTGTCTGTGCCAGCCTCTGTGGTTTCACGAATAATGGGCCGAGGGGGCTGCAACATCACAGCCATCCAGGACGTGACGGGAGCCCACATCGATGTAGACAAACAGAAGGATAAGAATGGAGAAAGGATGATCACTATCAGGTAGGAGGGCAGCCTCTGGTGGGCATCAAGCGACACTGTAACCAGTTCTGCATAGTGCAACAAAATGGCTTTTTGTTCAATGTCAATAATGCATGCAAGCAGATGGACAACAAAATGGATGAACTTTGACCTCCCGCGTACTTGCATTTTTCACTGTCAATGTCTGCATCTATATTTGCGATTCTCGTTATGTAATCTCTGTTCCCTGATGTCATTTCAGAGGTGGCACGGAGTCTACACGGCATGCCGTCCAGCTGATCAATGCTCTGATCCAGGACCCAGCCAAGGAGCTCGAGGATCTCATTCCCAGGAACCACATCCGGGCCCCGGGCTCCAAGTCCTCAGCTTCGTTCTCCAGCGCCTCAGGGGCCTCCAGCTCGTCGGTGGGACCCAAGTCTCTGAGCTCCTTAGTTACCTCCACAGGGGTCTCCTTCCAGTCCTCCTCGACCGCGTCTTCATCCTCCGCCCAGGCTGGAGGCAAGATGGGAAAGGGGCTGTCGTCCGGCATCAGACAGCCGTTCCCCGTGTCTCTGCCGCTGGCTTACGCGCACCCCCAGTTGGCTCTGCTGGCTGCCCAGACCATGCACCAGATCAGGCATCCTCGTCTGCCCATGGCCCAGTTCGGCGGCACGTTCTCGCCCGCGGCCAGCACCTGGGGGGCGTTCCCCGTGCGGCCCGTGAGTCCCGGCAGTGCAAACGGCTCCCCCAAGCACAACGGAGGCCAGGCCAGGTCTAGTGCCAACGCCCACAGCGAGCACAGCAACATGGCCATCTCCGCGGCCCCCGCCGCCAGCTCCAGTGCTCCCAGCACTCTGACGTCCATACCCGCAGGCTCTCCTCACACGCCCAACCCCACCCCTTACAACCCCCATCCCAGCGCCCCGACTCCTTCATCTGTCAGAAAGCAGCTGTTCGCCTCCGACCCCAAGCCCCCCGGCGTCAACCCCGTGCCCACCCCCGCCACCGCTACTAGTGGCAGCGGTGCAGTGCGAGGCACAGGGTCCCCTGCCCACCACAGCACGGCGGTGACCAGCCCCAACACCCCTCAGCCCCCTGTCGGCCCCATCGCACAGCCCCATGTTCAGCCCCACAAATCGGAGCCCAGCGCCCTCACCCCTGGGAAGGAGAAGCCCTCCGTGCCGCTGGAGAGTCAGCCTGTCTCAGCCGGCGAGAGCGTCAGCTCAGTGGGGTTCGCTGCCCCTGCTATGGCTTTACCCCCCAAGCACGAGTCTCGGCAGCAGTTGCCTGCCCCGCCCTGCTCCGTCTCCTTCACAGAGGCTTCCCCGCCCCTCCTCGCCCCGCAGCCTACCTCCCACCTAGTGTCGGCAGCCGCTCCTGTGCTGACGCACAGCGCCACACACCCCAACAACACCGTACCCCACTTCTCAGCCCCGGCACCCAGGGTGTCCCACCGTATGCAGCCTCCGGGGCCGTACTACTCCCTTAATGAACAGCAGCAGCAGTCTGTGTTTGTGCCCCTTAACGCTCAGCAAGAACCCCCTAAGCAGACCCAGGTGTCCCAGCCGTCTAACCTTCCTCCTCAGGCCCAGGCGCCAGGGCCCCTGCAGGTCTCCTCTAACATGGGGATGATGAACGGTTCCCAGATGCAGCATGTGCCCACTACGGCAAAGCCTCCCAACTTTGGCCATGCAGGCCTCTTCAATTTCCACAGCATCTTTGACAACAACAGCCAGGTAAGTGAAAGCTATTGGTCAAATACATAATTACATGCATACATAATTACACTCGCACTGTTTTTAGAATCATAAAATGATCTCAGTAATGTAAGATAAAGATGTTATTGTATTGTAATTAAATAAACCAAAACATTGACTGTTAAAATGATAAAACAAGTATATTATGATATTAATCAGTTTTTACAATCTAAATGGTCCTGTTGTGCCTGTGTTGCAGGTAGGGAACAACCAGGTGTGGGGTGCGTGCCATCTGCCGACCCGCTCGCCTCCAGAGCAGTCCTACTCTACCCCAGCGGCATACATGGGCATGAGCCAGATTGAGATGATGCCTCCTCCTCCTTCAGAGAGCTCCAAAGCCCCTGGCTATCGCTCCACCTCCCAGAGGATCGTCCCCAACAACCCTATCGGTATAAGCTGGCGCTGCATATTGCTCCTAGTTCACTGCTGATGACGACCATGGAGTGTTGTTTGGCCTCTTATGCACTATTTGTCCCTGACCCCTACAGCTCTGACCAGCTATGCTACCAGTATCTCTGGCAGCCCTGTGTATCTGCACGGTCACACCGGTGTTGGCACGCCCTCATTCAGCAGGCAGCACTTTTCTCCTCACCCTTGGAGTGCATCCACATCAGGTACTGTAGCCCCTTCATAAAGGGACTACAAACCTGCAGTATTTTCACAAGAAGAGTTGTTTTAGTATAGCCACAAGATTCTTATGAGAAAGCAGATCAATATTTTATGTTTCTTTGGTCAAAACGTCCTCTGTAAGTTTGTTGCAGAGTGTTTAGTTGGTTAGCAACTTGAGTATCAGTCTATAAGTTTCCCCAACAAATTCCCCAAAAAGTTTAAAGTCCAATTTGGTTATTTTGGACCACTCCTGCTTCTGTTTCCACCAGGTGAGTCTCCAGTACCTCCTCCGTCAACGGTGTCATCATCTGCCCTTTCTGCCTCGTCTGTGGCTCCTCCACCTCAGCCAAAGCCTGGCAGCTCCACGCAGCAGGACAGGAAGGTTCCCCCGCCAATCGGCACAGAGCGGCTGGCTAGGATCAGACAGACAGGCTCGGTCAACCCACCACTCCTCACCACCAGCTACACAGCATCTGTGGGACAGGGTGGCATTTGGTCTTTCGGCGTTGGCAGTGCTTCTGGTGAGTGCACAAGTAGATTTAGTAGTGTGTTCACAAATTTCAAGACTGGCACAGCTATGTTTTACGTTATGGTTCTTGCTAGTTACACGTGCATGTAATGCTGGTGGGGCAGTAGCTCTGTATGTGTAAACAGAATGTTCCAGAGGCGAAGCAGGTGGTCTTTTAAAGAAGTGAACTACATAGGAATCTGGCCCAATTAGTCAGGCTAACACCCTTCCTTTCCTGGAGCAGAGGCCATGTCTGGGTGGTCCCAGCCTCTGATGAGCAGCCACATGATGCACCCTCAGCTGCAGGCAGAGCAGTCGGCCTTCTCCCAGCACCAACCCATGGAGCAGGACGACACGGGCATTGCTAACCCTGCAAATAACTACCACCAGCCCCAGCACATGCCCAACAGCTACATGGACTTCCCAAAGGTAACACAAATGCTAACACAAAGCAGAAGGCATGCCGTGGTTCCTTCAAAGCTCCTTACCCAAGTTACTTTAAATATGTTCAGGGGATGCCCATGTCAATGTACGGAGGAACCATGCTGCCCCCTCATCCTCCCATGCCTGAGGGCCCGGGTGGTCCAATGTATAATGGATTGCACGCTGGTGACCCAGCATGGAACTCCATTATCAAAGTTGTCCCAAACAATGCTGACAGCTCAGACCCACAGCAGGTATGGAAGGCTACTCAGTGTAAAAATGCCCCATCATTTACTGTTATTGTCTGGCATATTTATTATTATTTTTTTCTTCATTTATTTTTTTTTTTGTCCACCTTCAGGTGTGGCCTGGAACCTGGGCCCCTCACGTGGGCAATGTGCACCTGAACCACGTCAACTAGACGGCGTCGACAGCAATCAAACGCACACAGCATGACCCACAACGCAAACTAAAGTTTCCCGACTGATGAAGACCAACAAGACGAAGATTTAAAAATATTAAAAAGAATTTCAACATGTTAACTTTAGTACAGACCAGAGAGTGAAGAACGGAGGATGAATAATTTGAAATACTCTTAACACCATTCTTTGATGTGCCTATCTCGACTAAGATAAACAAGAAATTTGGCAAGGGCTGTTAACAGTGTCCTGATGTCTGCAAACAAACATGCGTGATCACCTGTTCAACAGGATACATTCTCTGCGTAGTTTAGCGATTTTTGACTTAAACCCACATGCATCGTTCTTGGGCAGCAGGGGTGCTCAACATGACGTAGCTATTTAAACTCGGCCCAGAACTAGATGATTACCTAAAGAGAGAAGGAAATCAGAACCTTTTAGAGTGGTAAATACATGTATAATTGTTTACATACTAAAAAGGGTTAAAATGAGAGTAAATTTCATGTCGTATAGTGGCTCTACTTTATGTAGCCTGTATTAATGTGAAATATTTACCTTAATATTCAATAAAAAGATTGAAATGTATAGATGTGTTGTTTCATGAAATATTTAAATGTCTAGACTACTAGACATGTATTTCCATAAGTCACTTTACTGTAAAGTTGTTTACTTTAATTTAAATGATACATTATATATTTTATCGCACATACAGCTCCCATTTGTAAACGTGTGCTACGTTTTGATATATACAGTAATCACATAACGAATACAAATGGACTTCCCGTTGAAAACATAGTTGCCTTCAAAATAAAAGCATTTTCCTGCAACATCCAAAAGCTTTCAAAAAAGATAAACCAACTACTTACTATTTAACGTAGGTGTATAAAAGTGTCATGTAAAACACAGAAGTTCGTTATCTGATTTACTTATTGGATTTAAAATGAAAGAACCGGAAGTACACTATTTGTATTACATCTTATTGTATGTTTGACATTGGTACAGAGTACGGACACGGACAGAGCAAACATGGCAGTGCCATCAAGTCCAGCTATATCCGACCAAACACCAAAGTCAGCGTCGGTTGCAATTCCGTTTGACTTTTCACAGCCTCCAAATATTGAAGGATTTACACATTTACCTAAGACCAGTGATGAAACGTTCCAACAAAAGCTTATTAGGAAAACTAAAGAAAACCCCTTCGTACCTATAGGTGAGTTGTATGCGAGCGTATACTACAGTATACGTTACAGCACTGTCACTGACTGCACATAAGGTTAAAGTTATGACGCAGGTTTGCATTTGGTTAACGAAATTATTAACACCATTAAAGCGTGCACGTTTTACATGTATTTGTTTTATTACATTGTTTACCGGTAGTCTGGAAAATGGTTTGCTCAGTACTGTATAGTATATCACCTAATGGTTAGCAGGTATGCTACATGGTTTCACAAATGGATTTTTATATTTAAAACATAATTATAGGTACATCTAATTGAACATATGCATCTTAAGGAGCAGCTTGTGCAGTGGTTATAAGTTATTCAATTCAAGGAATTGTAGGATTTACATGGGATGTGTTCACAATGTCCTTGCTAACATGCTGTGGCTGTAGGCTAATCATTTAGTTATGCAAGTTATGTGGACATGACGTCATCAGGCTTCAATTTTATCTTACTACTTCACACTTGTTTTTAGATTTAAGAAAGGAAAACCTTGATGCTGAATATTAATAGTGTTTCTTTATATTCAACAGGCTGTTTGGGAACAACAGGAGCCCTCATGTATGGTTTCCGTGCCTTCCATCAAGGCAAAACTCGACAGTCTCAGTTGTTTATGAGGGGGCGCATCTTCGCTCAGGGTTTCACAGTAGTTGCGATAATTTTCGGTGTGTTTGCAGCAGCGCTTAAAACCAAGAAATGAAGACTTTGCCATTTCAGATCTCGTTACGGGCCCGTTAATCTTCAAGACTTTCATTGGATGCGAACTGTGGTGGGGATACATAAAATGCCAATGCTAACATACTATACCATGCTGAAGGTGATTCTGCAAGAAACATAAATACGATGTTATGTATTTGAATGCCACTGTTTTTCTGTGTTGAGAACCAACATTGTGCAAAATGTCTTCTGTGAGACCTGTAATGGTAGGACATAAATCACATTTTACTGACCAAAAATGCGTGTATTGGTGGCTTAATTCAGAACTGCAAACCTGTAACTGCAGGACATCATGCCATTGGATGATTTGGAGCGTCTTGAGCAAATACAAAGAAAGGGAAGATATAAACCAGTAAATGTTTTGCTTTTATTGTTTTCAAGGTCTCTATAAACTTTTCTTGGGATTCTTAGGCCCTCCCGCTGTCCTATGGGTCAAAGTGACCCGGTGCACTCGCCAGTAGCGTGCACCAACCACAACACGGACATGACATTCCGTGGTTGGCTCCATCTGCTGGTAGTCTGCTGAAATGCCTTCGGACAGCGGGAGGTTTTAAACTGTAGGCAACATGTGAAACTTTACTGCTCAAATACTGTATTAATTGCTATTGAAACAAAATGTTACATTTCAAATGCAATGTACAATTGTGAAGACTCACAATAGCACAAAGCTATTATTGAATAAATTTAGATTTTATATTATTCTTTGGTTGTGAAAACACTTAAGCAGAACTTTTGCCCAATTGGAAAACTCAAATCAACATAAAATAATTTAAATTAAAAGGCCACAAGCTTATAACATCTTAAGACTGTTGTAGCTACCTAAAATGTTAAATTGTGACAGGCATAAGTGGTTACAATCTATTCCTATTACACATTTGATCTAAATTCAATATTAAAAATCAGTGGTGCTATTGACAAATATGCAATTTTATAAAAACTAAAATACAGCACATCCAAAATATTGGTAGAGGCATGCAATACATTGACCTAATGATGCTTACGTAAGGGTGAAAAAGACATTAATTTACAGTAACAAATATTTACTCAGTATAACAGTTGTCAAACAGGATGTCAAAACAATAGAGAACTCCTTCATCTTTACCCAAGAGTGTGAGGTATGATATATCAATATTCTAAGTAGGAATAATGAAAATGGGGAGGTGTGGTTTTTAAAGGTTATGAACATATCAGCAAATATATTGAGGGCATACAAGTTATTTTGTAATACAAAGTACGTTGAAAACTCAAGAGCAATGTGTAAAGGAAGGAAACACCCTAGCGAATCAGTGGACTCTGTTTGAGCGAGATTAGGACAGAGCGCATTCGAGAAACATCTTTTGCCTGCTTGTTAGTTTTGGGGTTGAAGTCACAAAGGCGGGCCACTCTCTCCCATTCGGACCCTGGACTGTCACCATCATATTCTGCAAGAAAAGCCTCCTCTGATGCTCTGCAGGAGAGGGGAACGTGAATTAGTAATAATCAAGGCATTTCATATGGATTTTCACAATGTTTCAGCATACAATACTGGTTCTCAAACCGTATCTTGCCATTTGTTTAATCTAAAAAATATCTTCATGCATTTATTGCCATTAATCACCACACATTTCAGAACAGCACTGTTTAATTGATTTAAGTTATTATCAAGTAAGTCTATGTTAGCATTCACAATCATCATAAGCTATGTGCAACAAGTAAAACTGACTAGTCAGTTTAGTACTGTCTCATGCATGTAGAGCACAAACTGGAACTAGTAATGTGATATGTAAGTGGGGTATACAACACCAAAAAGCATACAAATTTCTAAACCTACACAAAGCCTATAACATCTGAGTTGGGCTGTTTGTAGAAAGCCTTGTCAGCAATCCTAGTAAGGCCAAGAAAGCAGGAATAAAAGAGAAAGGAAAGTTTCAGTGTTAAAACAGGCAGCAAAAAGTCATGGCCAGCTTGAGCAAGATATGTGCAAGCAATTGAGAGAACCGGACATCTGATTGCAATTAGAACTGACAAAAGACTGAATGATTGAGCTACTTAATTTCAGTAATTTTCAAGATGTCAGAGGCTTTAAGTAGTAAAGAAATGGTGAATTATGCAATATGCAATACTTTTGTCTAGAGCATTGCCTGTTTAGAATTCCCAGGAAAGTACAACTTGAATTTTTACATTAATCACATCTTATCAGGTGATTCTCTCTCGGTGCTTACAACAGCAAAAAAACAAAACACTAAACTAAAAAATTGGGATGCATAGTGATACCGTGCCAAATTTGGGCAGAGTCTGTTGGAAAGTGTAAGAGAAGAAATTGTTAACACAGGTTTAAAAAAGAAAAGAAAAAAAAGTGAATAAATATACGTTTGAGAAACTTTCTAATTTGAAGATACTTGGAGTCTATGGCACTATTTGTACCTGCTATAAAATAAGGACTACAAGTAAGGTCTTACTTTATTGGAACATGATACTGTATTGCGTTTTAAAATGAAACACATTACTAAATGTATTTATTTTGATGTTACTACCAAGCACAAACCTGTTTTTGGCCTTGTTTTTCTCCATCTGCTCATTCTGATGTAAATTCCAGTCCTCCAGTTCCTTCCTAGCTTTCTCTTTCCATTCTGCCTCTGCAGCCTTGGATGCCGAGTCTTTTTGGAATTAAACAGCAGAGAACTACATAGAATCAGAGAAATATATGCCCTCTACAAGTATATTCTTCTAATTAAAAATAATCTGCTTATTTTTTTTAATTATTCAAAGGAATTGATACAATAACAAATACAGAACATTTCGACATGGGATCGAAGGAACATTATCAACTTCTTGGCTCACCTAGCTCTTCCAAGCGTGCCTTTTGCTCCTCCCGCCATTTGCGTAGACTCTCTGGCTCTTGTCTCAGCTGATCTACCTGGGCGATGGCTGCATAGCTGTCTGTTGGGCCATTGGATTCCTTTTAGAAAAAAGGTTTGAAGGAAATGTAACCTTTTGAAAATCCCTATAAAAAGAAAGATTAACCTACTTGGTACAACTCCCATAACAATATACAGAAAGGTTTGTACAAAATCAAAGGCCTAGATTTCTGTGAGGAACTTTGACCATTGTTAAATCCTCACCTGAAACATGTCCCCGTTCATTGTGGCTGGTTCCACACCAAAACCGTCTAGAAGACAAGACGGCAGTTTATGAAACGTGAATGGTTTTTCACTACATTAACCCTTATGTTCTTTAAGTTGTCACTGACGGGCGTGTTCTTTAGACAATAATGCAGAAAATGTTGTAACACCTGTTTGGGCACTGATGTGGTATTACCGCTGTTGCCTCTGCATTTGTATTCCAAAAGGGTAAACACGACTACCATTAAAGTGGTTACTTCTACTGTACCATTGTTTTGATGTTTCACTAGCTACATCCTTCGAGAAAACACTACAGTACGGTACTGTTAGTCTAACGCGTCCCACAACAATGTACAGTAATTGCGGTTCTATTACCTCGTTACACTGAAATGACAGGCGAATAGTCTGCACATGCTATTGTATAATACCTAGCTAACTGCAGCTCCCAGTTACACAAACAATACACATAGCGTCGGTAAAAACACATGAGGAGAGCTAAACGATATGATACGGTATATATAATAGCTGTTACTGCACTGTATTGTCAGATATTTAAAGTGATTAGCTAAATGCCGCTGGTAGGCTAACTGTATGCTAACTAGCACAGCAATGACAAGGACCTTAGAGTATCTAGGTACTGTTATGCCAATATTACTTGAAATAAAGTTAACTCATCAACACACCATAGTCGGATGGTTGTTGGGAAGGATGTTGACCATCGCCATCTACCAGTACCCCGAAACCATCGCCATCGTTCTCTATCCCCGCTATTGCACTCTCTTGTTGTGCCAAAAAAGCTGCGGCCGGGTCCTCCTCGGTTGGGTGTAGCAGTACTCCATTGTCAGCCATTTTTCTAAAAGAGTCGAACAGTTTAAAACTTGGTAGAGTTGGTTGTAGTTAGCAAGCTAGCTACAGCTTCTTTCTTTTTGTAGCAGGTTTAGCTACGTAACGGTAACGTTTGTCAGAGAGAAAGACCCGGGCAAGGCCACTTGTTTACAATACAGAAGCAACCTCAATAAAAACTCCTAGATCTGTCTAGAAATGTTCCAAATGGACGAGTACAGCAACGGGAACGAAACAAGCGATTACTTTATCTGTACCGCTTATTTAGCAAAGTGCGGTCATAACCCCCGTCTCTGATGAATCATGAATTAATTACTTGTCAAATCTGGATGGAGCAGCTGAGCATGTTGAGAAAGCGTACCACGACTCTCTTGTTACAGTTTGTCTCCATCTGCTGGTGAATAATTTTGTGAGTAATTTTCGTTCAATTGCATTTGTACTTCATCAAATGCATTTTAAGGCCCATGGACCAGACCTATATACATGCTGTTTGTATTTATTTTGCCCATTATGATTTCATGTTCATTTAATTTCATTTGTGGCATTTTGTTTTGTACGAATACATTGTGAAAACATCTTAAATTATATATTTGTAGTACAGTACTTGTTGTTTAATTGTAATGTTGACATCTAAAAACATCTCTAAGATGTATATATACATATTATATTCTATGGACCCAATGTCAATTTGATTGTTACAAAAATAACATATTTACCAGTATCTAAAAAAAATTGATCTAAAATATAAATAATTCGTTTCCTTCAAACGAATTACAAACGAATGCTTCAAGAAGTTATGTTTTATTTCAGAAAAACAGTGTCTCACTAGAGCGTCTCAAAAAAAAACTGCCAAACTTTCTTAAAGTTGGAAAAAACGGTGTTGCAGAATAGAGTTCTATGCCGAATACCCATGTGACTTGGTGACGTTATAGTGGGGTCCTACTAAAGGAATTACTAGGAATGATCGCTGCTGCTCGGGATTCACTGTGGCTTTCCGACTTCTGGTTTGAGGAAGTCTGAAGTGAAGGCCGGTCTAGTTTACTTGAGTGCATTTTTCATCCAGACGAAAGTAAAGTAACTCGTAATGTCCGGAGATCAGAAGGAGGGACGAGAGGTAGGCTACGTCGATTGTCCAAACAGCAATTTATCTCGAAGTCTTTATGTATTAACTTAAAGTCAAGTTTGAGTCCATAACGAGTTTATTTTTCTGTGAATACAAATTGCATTATACACTTCAACTATGTTGGTTTTGCGGATATTTGACATACGCCTGTGGTTCAGGCATTTAGCGGTACTGTTAGTGTTGCATCTTGTGCTTTTCCATTCATTTGTTTAAGTATCTTATGACAACCTTTTGTTGCACAGGGTCACAAGCACAGTAGTTATGTTTAGAACAAGTCTATCCTATTGACAACGTGTCTCTTGAATTAGATTCACACGATTTTCTATTGAAGAAAATGTTTCCCCCTCTGCCTAAAAATGCATTTAAATGTTTAGCTTGGCTACTTAATATTTATAGAGGACATAATTCGAGCTTTAACTTATTTGTCTTTTAGGACTTGGGGATCATTGTTTTTGTTATTAGATTAAAGATTTTAAGAGGCCATTAATAAGCTGACTTCATGTGGACATTTTCTATAGGCCTAAGATTTAGGCCCACAGAAGTTTTCTTGGGCACCTGCAAGCCTTTAAGGTGGTTGAGCCCAATGTCCATTAACATTTTATTAAAATGTATAGTTTAGGAGTTTTCTGCATGACATGACAATGGGGTAATGTCTAGGTTCAGACGTTTTTCTCATAGCTATTACTGTGGAATGCAATACATTAGCACATTTCTGACTAGGATATGAGGATTTCTTAATTTCAATTAGGATTTTATTGCAAATAGGCTCCATCTGTTTCTTTAAAAGGTTTGTGTTTAATAGTAGGCTGTTTGTTGCTGTTTTTAGTTAGACACACTATGTCATGTGGCTGGGATGCAGGATTCCATGAAATTCCTTTTTTAGGCATCATGTCTTGTGCCTTAGTCAGGAGTGTACATGTTACTAATACTTGGGCAAATAGTGAAAAACCTAATTTTTGTTGCTTTCTTTAGGCACAAAGCGCTAGTGTGTATGGGTAGTTGATATTCTGTCTCCCCCTCTTCCTCTCCCCCCTTCTGTGACTCATGTGGGTGTTGGGCTGAAATAGTTTGGTGTAGTTTTACATTCCTTATATAGCCTCTGAGGAGTGTGGAGAGGCATGGGCTTGCCTGTGTCACAAAAAGGGGTAGGTTGCCAGGAGAGAGAGAGTCTACTTGCCTTAGCCCCCCAGCTTTCTTGCTTTCTGGCTCTCAGGTTTGGCTTACGAGGATAAGGTATGTTTGCATTGCAGGTAGTTGTGTTTCACAAATAGCAATCAAACTGTTTAGTTTGGGGTGGGTGTGTGTGGTGAAGGGGTGGGTGAAATAACATAGTTCCAGATATCTGGCCCTTGTTTACATTACACAATAATGGGGTTTGTTGTTATTAAATGTTATGTCAGTAGAAGAAGATATTATGTTTTGTCAGTAGAATATATTTTTCTGGTAAATAATGTCTGGCCTACCCTTATAATATAATATAATATAACATAACTCTTTGTTAGATTATGGTGTTTGTAAATATCAAGGAAGTTCTGGGGTTCGCAAGGTAAATTTTCTTTAAATGTTTACATTTTCATTTACACTTCCCTTTTAATGATGAATAATCCATCCTGCACTTTTCAAAATTATTGAGCAATTCAGTGTGTGAATTCCTTGGTACAGGAAGTATCTTTAAACCTAGAGTTTCTCAGGTTAATTTATTTTCTGTCTATAAGAAATCAAGTTAATGAGGTAATTTTATTTATCTTTCAATGGAAATCCTTTGTTGACCTTCTAACGCTTTCATCCAAATCCAACATCAAATCGTACAATATAATCTGTTTGTTTTTCACACTACTAGCAGGTGCAATTTATTAAACTCTTCTCTCTGTAGATTTATTTTTTAATCTCAATATCTGTAGTCAGAAATGTATCCATGATTCTCTGCTTGGAACCGGATAATTATTTTCATCCACCATTGATGTTTATTGTTTCTCAAAAACTGAAATTAAACTACTAAGTGGAGTAACAATATTGACATTATAAATGTTTATTTTAAGTTATGAATTAAAACTGTAACACAACAATCTGGATTAACGTGAGAATACAAACTACTTTGAGAGACAGCTTTATAGACCTATTGGAAGTATGTATTTTTGAGAAACGATTCCAGTCTAGCCCCGTCGCAATTGATTGAGGACCTAATATTGAGGCATGCAAGCTACAGAGTTTTAGGCTTTACAAAAAGTATATTATGCTTTAACACTATTTGGATAAAGCAAGGAACCAAGCCATCCTTCTAATTGTATTTCCTTCTTCCTCAAGGCCATGAATGTGTATTGTATAACCCTTGCTGGCCCGGCACCATGGGGCTTCAGACTGCAAGGTGGCAAGGACTTCAGCATGCCCCTCACAGTGTCAAGGGTAAGAACCTTCATGTTCGCATCATTTGATCTTTGTGGCGCACATACTTGATGTCAAGGTTTTCTCCTGCAGACACCCCCATCAGCTTATTCCAATCACTCCTCAATGCATGTCGACGAGTACAAATTTAAAAGCCTCCACAAAGGCACCTGTTGAGTGAATACTTTGTTTATCTTGGTGCCAAAACATTTCTCACTGAACACCATGCAAGAAAGGCGTTATAATTGTGCAGAGATGCACATTTCTTTTCATTCTCTAATTTGTGTTGCCACTCTCCTCCTAGCAAGTCGGCACTCATCCAGAATGTCTTAGAGTTGTTTTGAATTCGGTGCTCACTGCTCACAAGGACATGTTGTGGTTTGTTAAGTTCTACTTTGGAATGCCTTGCTCTCCGTTTTAGGTCACTGCTTCTTGGTGAAATGGATTTTCAAATGGTCCATAAACCACTGTCGCTATTGAAGAGGGTAACAGCCACTTTCCAATCCTTATAAGTGCAGCGTTGCTGTTCTTGACTCACACACCCATGCATGAGCATATGCGCATGTGCTCTCATAAAATCATTCCAATATTGCTGCCAGCTATTGCGCACACGCCCGCCCGCGCACACACAGACCTGCCATTCTATTGTGCTCTCGCTGTTGGCACTGGCAGCATTGTATTGCTACCTTACAGGCTGGGATGACCTATAAATGTGAATATAATTTGTGTATATAATTAGTTTAATTCAATATTTGCCATTCCCTGTTTCAGAGATGATTATGGTTAATGCGTAATCTTGTATGTGAGTAAACCCAATTAAGCTTCAGTTTCAGGTGACTTCTTATATTGTAGTTGCAGCTTCTCAATGGCAGTATATTTATTGTTTTGTAGCTGTACAAGCCTTATATAGTATAGCGGACATGCATATGTATACAGTGTGTGTATACAAGTGTTACAACAACCTAACATATTATGTATTGCTTTGCCTATCACTAAAATGCTCTGCCCCTACTGTGAGTGAGATCCCTTTTTTAAGGTGCGTTTGTGGTTGTTTACCTAAACCTGTGGCATGAAAACAGTTATCACGAGCCTGTCTGTACATGTCACACTTCATACCTGCCTCTTCGGTGGCTATTCGTCAGAGTGAGAGCACACAATTCTCCTGCATGATTAGAAATATGTCTCCCATAATGAGGTTAAACGGCTAAAAAAAAAAAGATCTTGCAGTGATGATTGGTTAAGATGCGACAGTTATCTTGGGTGTTATATAGATGTTGAATTGAAAAACAATGTCAGTCGGTCAAGGCATGTGAAAATGAATGTAGGACTCAGACAATAGCTAAATAAAATCAATTTTGTTTGTGTACCCCTCACTGGCTGTTCTGTGTACCACTGACTGTTAGAACCTCTTGACTAATCTAAGGCTAGTGCCAAGAGCCAGGTTTGCCACAATCCAGATGCATTACTCCTCTTGATTACTTTCCTGTCATTGAATTGTGGTTATAATATTTGGCAGTTTGCATCCAATGTGGGTGGCGGTGCTTCTGAGGAAGCATCTTATGATAACATGAAGAGAAAAGGCTTTGTTAAAATATGAGGGGCAAAGAGATGGTATATGATGGCCTTTGAGATCTGTGTTTCTCCATTTAATGAATAAAAGTTTTTATGACAAGAATGATTTGCATACTGTGTGTGCGTTTTAATAGGTTTGTGAGCCAGACTGTAGAGGCCTATGGTAGTCCGTTTCCTTCTTCCTCTAGGAAAGCTTGGATGTAAATGTAAATGGACTGCATTTATATAGCGCTTTTCAAACCTACCGATCACTCAAAGCGCTGTACATGATTGTTAGGGTTGGGTGTCTTGCTCAAGGACACCTCGACACTTGGTGAGGAGTTAGCGGGGTTCAAACCAGCGACTTTTTAATCACCTGTCACCCCGCTCTACCCACTACGCCACTGCCGCCTGCTTAGCTTTCTCAGCATAGATTTTTCTTTTTCTTCTCATATAGCCATCCTTTCTCTGCCAACAGACAACCCTGTTGTCTCCTCTCTGCGTCCAATATGTCCTTCACACTTGAGTTTCTGTGCCAGATGATAGCCATGTCCAATCTCAAAGGAATACTTTCTCAGTGAAATCTGCAACAAAGACTCCTTTTTAACAGATTAGCCTTGGCCTACTACAGCATTGGATCTCCCCCCCCCCACACACACATCTTCCCGTGGGACATTTTTATCTATCAGCCTAAGATCTCCTGGCATAGAGATTCCATAAACACTATAATATCATAGCAGTGAGCTCACAAGAGCTGTCTGGTTTCGATTGACACAAGCCGTGATGAAACCAAATGTACGTTGGGAGGGATTTACATGATGTCACTTTAATAAGCAGATAGTAAGATACGAACGCCTCTTCCTGCTGCCACAGCTGGATGTGTCATGGCTCGTGCAGCTGCGGGTGTGTCAGTCTTGGTGTCTCACCATCAGAACATCTCGTTTGACTACTACACACCAATATACAGAGAAAAGACGGCTTGTTACAGGGGGGTATTAATAATTCAAAGTAATGGATTGCCCACAGGGGAAATTTCTTCTGTGGCTAGTTGGATGTGAATGTGTTGTGTCGCGATCAGTGCAGCCCTGTTTTTAGGTGAGTTAGTGCTAGGTGTTCTCACTGTGGCCATTATTGCCGAACCACATGGTAGTGAGTTTGCTTTCCATTTCTCTGAGGGATATTTATGGCCTTGCATCAGCTGTGCTGTGCCAGTGATGTAAGGGAAAGCCATTTTCCCGGACCCTAGATAGCATTGGAAAGCATAAAAGTGAGCTTTGACAAAGTTAAATGGCTACTGCATGTACAGGCCCCGGTAAACTCAACTGCATTATTTGTTTAACCAAGAAAAAGTCTAGTCTAGGCTAAGAGGGAGTGAGGGACCAAGTGAACCCTCCGCTTCAGTCCAACCCACAGCTTGTAAGATGAATTTGAAACTGTAGCGTCTTTAAAAGATTGGCTGCTGCTTTGAAATTCTATAGCATGCAGAAATGCCTCCTTGAACAGCTCCAATGCTGAAATGCCCTGGAAAATATTATGATGGCTAGCTATGTTCACCCGATAAACATCATGCATTAAAACACGTATATTACTGTGAAATCATCCAGTCATATTCTTAATAATTCATAATGGCATTTAACCACACCACTGATACGATGTTATTGACCAGAAAATAAAGGGCCATCTTCAATAGCCATCTCCTGTTAATCGGCGCTGCAATGCACTGGCTTGTCAAGTACTTTGTTGTAGCTGTGTGCCGCATACAAGGGCTTGTTTTCCACTGTCCTTCACCATATTGACCGACTGCCGGGGGGATATAGGGTTTCCTTACGCACCCCCCTTCCCCTACACCGCGGCCCCCCTCCCAACCCAAGGTCTGAGCACAGCAACTTTACTGCTGCCTTCTCAAGTGAGGAACAGCTGCTCTCTGAACCTGAGCCAGGAATGCAGGTGCCAGCGTCCGTCACTGACGCAATGCAAACGCCTGCGCACGCGCATGCACATGCATGCCCATGCACGCCCATAAATACCCACTAACGTCTATCTACGGAGGAGTCAGTTATATACGGTGTGTGTTCTGATCACACAACATATGGACCACTGGCACCAGTGGAGAAAGGTACATGTTTGTATGAAACATTTACTATACTATTATAGGTATAGTCCATCATTATGGAGATAGTGTATTTATTTTTGAACTCTATCAAATCAAAAGCCAGAGCCAGCGCTTTGTTTAATTTAATGTGTCCTTTTTTGTTCTGTTTTGTCAAGTAAACATTCCTTTAAAAAAATCTTCCTTATAAACCGTGTGGTAAAAAGAAGTTAAGATAACATGCATGTTTTGGGTGTTGGGACTGGATGAACCATTTGTTTTTCTAGGGCCTAAATCGTAGCCTAATGTTCACCTTAATTAAGGGTGAAAAGGTCAGCCTGAACATCTGCTTTAAAAATGACCATAGTGACAGATCTGTACCCAGTTAAAGATTATTGGGTGTGGAGGTCATGGGTTAACGCTGCTACCTTGAGCTTCTTCTGTATCTGAATATACATTACTCTTTATGGGTAGCGTAGGAGTACAGAAGTCAGGGGCAGATGAAAAATAAAGCTCTGAATGACTTGCACTGTTGTTGAATGATAAAAGGGAGTGCAATTTGGGTGATGGTTCTTTGTGCAAAGCATCCCTCTAAAACTCGCTTTACTTGGACATCATGGATGACTCCTTAATGTCTGGCCACTGGCCTTGTATCGCTTGATAACCTGCCAGTTCATTTTGAATCACTTCTGTGGCACTTTGGGAGCCAAATAGCACTACGCTCTATTTGTCTTCATTAAGTTGTGAAACAGCAAGGCATTTTTAACAAGGCAAGGCAATTTGGGCTTCTGGGTTTTCATTATATATATGAACTAATCCAATATGGAGTACGTTACTGTCTTTACTGTCTAGTTAGGATTAGGCTCAGGTGATGAATTAAGATGCTGTGCGGCCTGTGGTGTCTCAGACCACAAGACCACATCCAGGAGAATTATAATGGACACTACTGCTGCCAGTATAATTAGATTTTTCACCTTTTTTTTTTTTTGTTGCTTCCATTGAAAACAGACACTTAAATGTATAAATATTAATTAATATAGTGTTTATTTTTAGATGTTGTGTTTTGGTGGTGTGCAGTTCATAATAAAATGCCTTCAATGCCCAGAACGGAATACATCGCTCACACTGGTGTTTGACTTTAATGTGCAGAATCAAAGTGGCAGGCAGCTAGCTTAGCTGAACATGACAGGAATCTATTGATCCAATCACTGAGTCATGTGAACCTTTTGATGAGCGAACGTTTGCTGGGATCCATGACATTAGGGAGTAATCCTGAAAGTTTTTTTTACCCCAGCACTCTGCTTCCTCTTTTTTATTACTCTTATTTTTCTTATCTGATGTTGAACACTTTGTATTCTAGTTATCTGAGACTTTGACACAAGTCTTGAGTTTCGTTAAGCCTCCGGGACAAGCTGACTAAGCCCCTACTAAACATGTTTTGGCATCTTCACTCCGTATAAAAAAAAAAAAGGACACAGCAGAAGTGTGTGTGTGTGTGCGCGCGCATGCACAAACACAAATGTATTACCTGCTACAGCATAGGCCATGTTATGTCTTTCCTGTTTTATGAGGACAATTAACATTGCATTGTCGGTGTCATCTTGTGGATTGACATTTCTTTGAGCAGTCAGACAGTTCAGTGACTCCCTGTCTGGATAGAGTGAGCAGTAAAAGATGTAAATATCAGTCTTGGGTCTCTTTGTTTTTGTTGAGGTCATGTTTAAAGTCTACATATGGAGTGACGGTGATATCATTAAATCAGAGAATCTACTGTATGATTCCTGGTCCCTTCAGATATTGAGGTATTAAGTAGAAAATCACGGATGGCTTTGTAGACTTCACACACTACTATTAGCTATCACTGTTTTATTCCTCAGGTAAGGGCCCTTGGGCACTCATTTATGAAACATGTACATTTCTACGCAAAGCTTAACAATGAAATTGGATGTGGGCGGTGGATCAGCCACGTGTTCGAGCTGGTCGGAGAAGTGCCTCTTTTTAGACGTATTACGCATCTGTGTCTAAAAATCTATGGGCAAGGCCGCTAAATCAAGCAAATTTGGGGCCATTATATTTAAATTCTGAATATATCAATGTCTGATCATTCTTTCAATGTAATTGGCAAGATACGACTGTATCCCAAATATGTCATATCATAAATTCCACATGAATGTATAAGATGTCTGCGCTGGTTATATGACTATCTATTTAGTTCTAACTAAATAGATAGTTATTCCCCATATGGTCTAAACAAGCTGACTTGTTTTCTTAACAAGTTAGCCTCCTTATTCCCTTCCCTATTCATTTTTTTTATTGCAGTTTACCCTAATAAAGGGCATCTTTATTTATTTTTCCCACTTGGACTTGCCTTGTATTAATAATTAAAATGTTCTTTCCTCCAGCTGACCCCGGGTGGTAAGGCAGCTCAGGCTGGTGTAGGGGTTGGTGACTGGGTGGTGTCCATCGGTGATGCCAATGCAGAGGAGATGACTCACGTGGAGGCACAGAACAAGATCAGAGCAGCGACAGACTCGCTCATGCTCACTCTCAGCAAGTATGTTACTTGTGGTTGCACAGTGCTGTGTAATTGTGTGTGTGTCTGTGTCTGTGTGTTTTTATATAAAACGTTAAATCTTGAATAAATTGGGCATGCATTTCCGGTGCTGTTTTTAGGATTGATTATAATGTATTTTTCATGCTGTGATGTTATTAAAAGAAGTGGATCATTGTTTGTGATGCAAGCCTGGTCATAAGTAATGATATTAGCCTTTTGTGAGCCACAGGTCAAAAGGTTTCACATGAGAAACCTTTTTACCTGTTCTCTTCGTACTATATAAGAACATTGACTTCACCCTTTTTTAAGTTTACTTGTATTTAACATTTTTAAATACAACCTCTCAAAATAGCAATTTCATGTGTCCTTGCCCTTGTTGCAAAGCCTAATTCCAGGCTAATTCACTTGGCTTTCTTCAGTTCAAACAATACAAACCATTCTAGAGAACCGCCAAGGGGGTCTCATATGAGGCTTCTACTTTATAATGAAATCGAAGAAACTCCCAACAGGAGATTAAAACACTTTGTTGCTAAATTAAACCCAGAAAAATCTAATTTTCCCTGAATTCTTTTAATCAGCAGTGGATAACTTTTCCCCCCAGCCAGTCCACATACCTGCACTTACTCCTGCCAGAAATTCCTGACAGAAATATCTCCTAAAGCAAGAGCCAAAATGCTTCATCAAGGGCCTAATTATAACGAAACAGCCATCCACCCACAGAGACAGAATGGAACTTCGAAGTAGTTGAAGCTCATGAAATGGCATGGGCTCTTACATTATGTGCAAAAGGTACTGTAAGATACTAGGGGTGTGGTGTTATTGGGTAGGGGGTATGTGGCTGTCAAGCTGCTTGTTTTGACATTGTCATGCTCAGATAAGCACAGCGGTTGTCAGCATAATTGTAAAACAGCTACTTTTACTTCAAGGGAGTCCACCGTGGGATTACCTGTCAACAGATAGCACAGCTGAGCTTTAATAAATCTAGGGAACAGTTTGTTGCGCGTTAGAGCTCCACAGGTCGTTTATTTTGCGTTTTCAGAGGAATGTCATTTCAAAAGCACTGCTAGAACATAAACGGGTTTTCTCTGGTTCAAAGCTCTGGATATTTTCTACATTTTCTGCAACATTTACCAGGCTGTCCTCTCTTGGGCAGGGAGCACAGCGGTTACTGTGTTTCATGACTTCAAAAAACATTGATTGCTGACTTTTCTTCTCTAGTGAAAAAGGACAGATGCTGTACTACAATACTTAAATAAACACAAGTAACGTGTTCAACAAAAAACAGAGGCCATAGCAAACTTCTATGACCCCGGGGAGTGTTAGGAGGGGCAGAGTGAGAACAAATGGGTAAATGGGGAGGAGTAAAACCAGGATAGGCTGCTGACTCAAACTCTGTTTCAAGGTCTGTAAGGAAAGTGACGTCATGCTCTTTGCAGGACGAGGGTCAGTGGGTTGCTATGTGTCCGCCAGATGTAGTCTTTTTGTCGCGAGGCTCAAGTGCTGTAGCCGAATCTAAATGCCTGTTGTTGTTTCTGTTTGGTCTCTGGCCGGCCAACGCACTGGGACGTTGATGAATGACATCACTGTCACAATGTAGTGGAGGTCATATACACATGCAGATGTCTGAGTGAAGACAATTTGTGCAGTTTTTGCATATGTAGTCAAAAAAAAAAACACACACTGGATCTGCATGTTTTATGAGGAACAAATGAATAGAACAACATATTAGTCAACAGAACCTCATTACGGCATTTTGCTTGTTTGTTCTACTTGACTGCGTTAACATTTTGCTGTAATTCTTTCAGCGCTGTACTTCTATTGCTTATGTATATTGTCATCCCAAGGCATACATGGGAATCACTTGTGGTAAAATATATATTTCAGAATTGTATTTATTTGTATGTTTTCATGTGCATGAAGAAATTCCCTTTAGGCTTTAGTAGTAAAATAAGTTTAAAACTGAAGTTACACAAAAGGATTTGCAATTCTGCATTTTTGTTTTGTTTGGGCTAGAGTCCATTTAAATATTGCCTTTTTTACAGAATATTTTAAAGAAAACCGTCATGATAAATTCCACTGTAGTGAATGAAGTAAAATTTTAAGCGGTTTGTGCTAATGAAATCCTTTTAAGTCTAGTTCAAGGGACTGGCATGGTGAATTTCACAGGTCTGTATGAACTGGCGTGTTTGCTTAACATCAGACATAGTTCATTCATTTCTCATCTCCTTGCAGAGGCCATCTATTGTAAACGGCCCACATTCCTTCTGTCTGTTGCCCATGACACACTAGTTGTGAAGCCCCTTCATACTCTTCATGTAATCCCCTCATGTTGTAAGACCAACTCCCACTGTGGTTGCCTGAAGCTCTTATGTTAGCTCTTATATTTGCCAGAACTGTTGTCATTTTTCTTTTTTGTTATCTTGGCAGGCATCCTTTTGTTTCTTGTGTCTTGCGATATGAGGACAGGCCCGTCACCGACAATCATCTGTTTTTTGAGGGCTTTATCCACTCTGTTTATGTTTCTGTATTTCATTTCCTATAAAAACAAAGTACAGTGAAGGGAAGGGCTCCTCTGGTAATCATGCACAATCTGAAGAGATGCCGAGAGCCCATACATCACTGCCAGTGACCTCTTCGTGGATGTGGTTATTAGCATGCCAATGATGCATGTGACCTTGGCTGAAGTGTCCTGTGTGATTTCTGGTGAAACAACACAGAACTGCTACGTGGAGGCCAAGCATGATCAGGGACTAGTGGGGGAAGTGATTGTGTAATGGGGGAGTATATTATGTTTCAGCCCAGGTCAAATGCAGTCTGTAAACCAAACTAACGGACTCCCAGAGGTGGTGACGTTAACCTCTTATTTGATTTTTCTTTGGTCCAGTTTGCCAAACACAATACAGAGCATAATAGTGCTGTCTGAACTGCATTTTATTAGGTGTCAGTCAATACACAATGTAAATGAGCACAAATCCATTGCAAATGGAATAGTGTGTATTATTATTATTATTATTATTATTATTATTATTTAAAAAAGAAATTCCCAGACGACGACATCATCATCACTTAGTAATGTGATACTTGGGATTGGAGTTAAGTAATTGTCCGTGCAATAAACTTCACTTGATGAATGGCTCTATTTTCCATTAATACTGCATCAATCAATTACCCCATAGACACACAATGGCCATATAGTATACTGTAGGTGAAGTTATATTAGAGTGATGGTGTGGTCACAGCAAAGCAGGCAGTCAAGCTGTTATTGCCTGTTTCTCAACTCGCTGCTTTTTCGGTTCCGGATCATCAATTAGTCTTCCCTCCCTCTGTGTTCTCTATTTCTCTCTGCTTTTTTATTTATTTGGGAGTGAAAGCTTCATTATGCTGGAATGGACAAGGGACGGTTTGGGGATGTGGTTGAGCAAATGTGTTTTCTTTTTCTTTAGTGTTTTTTTGAGTTGCCACAGCAATTTGCCTCAGTTGTGTAAAATGTACTAATACCATACTTTTGATTAATGCAACTTTAAGCATAGTGTATGTTGGTAAATTATTATGATGGTGACTTGATGTTTCTAATCGTTTCCCAGAACAATCTTAAATTGTAACTGAAGACAAATTATATACCAGTGACGCATGCAGGTCAATTGGAACCAGATGTATACAGTACTGTGGTTTACTCTATGTATGATATTATAGTTAAAATAACAAGTATGTCTTGTTGTTGAAATCTACTGATTATTACCACTATTTCACATAACACCATAGCTTATTTACAAAAATACCTTTTCTCAAAATAAAACATTTGTTTGGTTTGACTTCATATTGTAATTACTGTTTTCTGGTTTTCTTCCAGAGCTTACAATGTGGGTGGAGAACAGCGGGTAAGGCTGTGTGTTTTTTGTGTCTAACATAATCTCACCCCTGCTCAAAGACTGGGATGTTTTGGCAATGTGGTCTGCTTGGTTAGCCGTAAATGAACACGTCTCCTAGGTTTCCTGTTCAAAGACCCCCCCCTCTCTGTGCAGGAGACTGTCCTCCTTTTTTCCCCTCCCTGTGCTCTTATCTGTCCATTGTGATGGATGGTGCAATTTGAAGCCCCTTTTAAGCTCTGCTTGCAGAGGGCCTCAGTGAATTATGTCATCTAGTGTTTGAGCT
The DNA here is from genome assembly GCA_027564795.1 of Aphredoderus sayanus. Lineage (NCBI taxonomy): Eukaryota > Metazoa > Chordata > Actinopteri > Percopsiformes > Aphredoderidae > Aphredoderus > Aphredoderus sayanus. Next base: position 2,852,158 of record JAODUG010000002.1, on the reverse strand, counting down.
CATACGGATTCATTCACCTCTTGAGCTCCTGCAAGGGCCCAAGCAGCATGCATTATCAATGCATCAGTCGCCAGGCAGATTGTTTGTCTGCTAGATGGAATGATGTGAATGTTGCTGTTGGGGTATACCCAGCAATACCTTGCACAATCCCTGGTTTGGGAGTAACATACTGTTCCTTCATTTTAATGTATATCTTTTCAGGAAACTAGAAGGAACACATTCGCAAAGTGGAAAAAGGTTCATATTAGTCAAACTCTTAATAAGCTAAAGTGACACATCATTCTAATTCTTAAGTGGTTAAACGTCATATCCTTTCCTGTAGAAGCACATTAGTTTGGACAGTCCTTGGGTGGCTGCCAGAACAAATATGAATCAGACAATGGGTTGCACACTTTGTAAGCACTCGACTCCAGTTTGTGCTACCAAAAAAGATTAGACGTCACTGGGAGGTGTCCAAAGCCTGGGATTGTGCAACTTCAGAATATTTACTGTGTGTTCCTTGTCTAACCGCATGGTGTGGGCCGTGCTACTCTTGTCTCACATTTTTTCATAGGATACGCTTGCCCCAGCCTCGGTTCAGCCAAAGTACTCCTTTGCCCCCAGCACAGCCATTAACAAGATGGCGAGGCCATTTGCAGCAGGTGGGGGTAGTGCCAACTCAGGTCCTGTTATTAAGCCTGTGGCATACTCCCCTAAACATACCACCCCACGAACACAGAGCCCTGCCAGTATGCAGCAGACATCCAATGGGTAGGTACCAGGTAGATGAACATATTCCATTGGAAAGTCCTATATAGTCTTGTGAGATGATCGTCTGATCCCAATGATGAAACTCGTACAACAAGGATATACATTATATAATGAAGAGAACTACTGGAGTGGTATTAATTAGTTCTGTCCATTAGCCTTCAATTTAAACCTGAAGAGACCGAGCATGGCTGAGCACACTGGAGATAAAAGCAGTCTAATGTGCAGTAATGGAGGCTAATCCAATGCAAGATGAGCAATGTGTCCTCTGTCTATAATGGTGTCAACAAATTGCAAAAGAGATACGGTATGTGAACTCTTATTTGTCAGCATTTGACATTGCTGTCAAAATATCAACAGTCTTGCCTTCCTCAGACTGCAATTTAATTATGTTTTAAGATATGAAATCTTGGATTTGGCATGAAACAAGTACTTTTTAGGCTAACCGAGAAGGAGCAGATTGACATGGAATAGTGCTCTTGAAGTGGACGGGCTGGGGAAATGGCCTGCTACTGTCAAGGGGGTGGCAGTAGCCTGACTTTTGCTTTGGCTAGATGTTGTCTGTTACTGTATTTAGCCTCCCTCAAGACTCTCCTATAAAATCTGCTGAGTTCTCAAAGTGCATTTACTGCGGTGGTGCTGAATTACTTTGTAGCCTTCCTTAAAGAGGCCTCAAACATGAAGTCAAGAAGATGTTCCACTTTCGGTGGGAGTGGGCTCAATCCTCTGCCATCTCTGAAAACAAGTTTGGTCTGCTAATTAGTCAGCCAAGTTTTCAACGCACACAAGTTGGCACGAGGTGTGGCGAATAATCTGCGTTCAGCGTATCAGGACTTGTTTTACTGAAAGAGGTCTGTCATAACGGTTTGTACAGAGCTTCCAATGACGTCTTGATTCTTCACTGTGGTGACATTTACAATTATTGACTGTTTTAGAAAACAGATAGTGCCAATATTAGACCAGATTCTATAGAAATGTCGCGGTTATTGACATAACCTTGATAAGAAGCATTTGTCGTACACGAACGGGAGTAGCGGAATGACGGGGGTTTTGTGCTAAACCAGCCAAGTCACTTGAGGTCACATTTACTATCTAAAATGAACAGAATGCCTTTGACATGCTCACAATGGCGTCTTTCTCTCTCCAAGCCTGGCAACAATAACAGCCTGTCTCCTTTGTCACCTTCTGCATGTTTTGTGCATCCTACAGAAAATGCTTTTCTCCCCATTGTGCATGACTGCCGTCATATTTTGACACTTTCTATTGCTGTGGTATTCTAATGCTGAACCCTGACCTCTTTTTCCTTCACTGTCTCTCTCTTTTCTTTCAACTCTGCAGATGGAATCTCTTGACAAGTCAGTAAAGCTTCTTGTTAGCTTCACCTGACGGAAAATAATGAATACTTGCCTGTCAAATTATTATTCACCCTTCATATAACTCCCATTCTCTAGCAGAATATGTGCAGTTCTTTTCTAATTATAGGTCAACCTCGATTAGCTTCTTATTGTTCTGGAAAACTTTAAAAAAAAGTTATGTGAAGAGCCTGCAGGCAAAACATAACTATTTTAGAATTCCTCACCCAATCTTGGTTCACCCAACCAACTTTCTCTTTTAACATTCATTCATTAATTAATTCTCTGTTCAGTTGGTGCTGTGTTAACTGTCTGTGCAATCTGTCTCTGCACCTGGTCTGTTCTACAGGGGGGAAGCACAATACTATGTGGACATGTATCCTGAGTCAAAGTAAGGTCCAGACACATGCAGTCTACCTTGTTAGCATGCTACTGTAGCTTTATTTTTGGCTTTGTTTGAAAATGTCGTGGTCCTTGTCCTTGAATACTTCATGGTAGGAAGGATAAGATTCAAATGCAGGTGATTGAAAGATGAATGGTTAATGTCACCTTGACTTGTTCACTCTCTTCTTGATAAATGCATGCATTATTTGTTGTGCACTGTGCATTGAAAGAGGTGCTCTCTTTGTAAATAGAAATGGATCATATCACAATCAGCATAGTGAAGTCGATCACCGCTATTGAATTAATGGCCACTTATGTGTCAGTGCGTGCATGTGTTTGTCTACAGCAAGCCCTGGAGACCTCGTATAACGAGCACCCATTAGTCTGCATACCATGTGACCACACGGTTACAAAATCTGCATAATGGCCACACGGTCTGTGCAGATTGGCTGCCGTGTTCGAGGTCATCTGATTAGCTGGCCTGTAGCGAACAGGTACTCCCCAGGTGAAACTGTTAACTTGTGCGTGTGCAGGCATGGGCTAAGGGTAGACACCGTGCCCTGCTTCATCCCCAATGACCGCAGCAAGAAGAGGCTGATTGAGGACACTCAGGACTGGCAGCCCCGCACTGGTACCACCCAGTCGCGGTCCTTCCGCATCCTGGCCCAGCTCACGGGCACCGACTTCAGTAAGTCAGAGTGCCCAGGCCTGGCATGAGGAAGGGAGGAAGGGAGGGAGGAAGGAAGGAATTGGGTGGCGTTTAGTTTAAGGTGCACACCTGCCATACACACACAGTAGCCGTGTCCTGATCATACACCTCATAAGGAAGACAGGACATGGGGATGATTGATGGAAGGGGTGTGCATTATATAGCTGTCTAGAGGGTGATGAAACTCTTCCATCTGCTGCTGTCTGAGACGACATGCATTTTATTCTAATTACTATTCCAGTGACAGTATATTTGGCATGGTGGTTTAGCTGCCACACACTGTACAGATATGGCACATTTGTGTAGGTTTAAAGGCCGTTGTGATGGCTAGCTAATGGCTGGTGTTACTATTAATAGTGGGCCAGGTCATTGTCTGAGCCAGTGAGGCATTCTGATGTGTTTCTGTCCTGGATCTCTCAGTGCAGGACCCAGATGATGAAAACATGAAGAGGTCCAGGTAATATGTGTGTGTGTGTGTGTGTGTAAATAGTGGTACTGTGCTTTTAATGTGCTTTTATCACTGTGTGTGTGGAAGCTGTATTTCATTAGTTTAGATCAATCGTTGAATACGACTACTGCACCCCCCGTGTGCTGTTTAGCTGTTAATGTTGCCGTACGTGCGCATGTGCACGTGGTGAGCTGTGTCATCACTAACTCTGTAGCATCGTTGATGTTCTATACATACATCTGTGGTTTAACAACAATCATGTCAAGCTTGTGTATTTCTTTCTTTTTATTATTATTTCTTCACCTTTTGCATTTAAAAATGCAGCGGTGGACTTGAGCTTTTGTTGCAACAATATAATTTGTAAAGGCCCGGTATCGTTTCAGTTTCATTTGTTTGTGTTTGTGTGTGTATATATACTTTAGTGCTCCATTTTAATAAGGACAATATCAAGCCTTTCCACCAGTTTGTCTTTTTTCCTCTAACATTTCTTGAAATTTCCTTACATTTCTTTCTATTGTTTGTTATCTTTTTATGCGATCAGGGAAAAGTTCCTCACTGAGATTCAGAGTCCTCGCTATGCCCGTCTGAGGGACTGGCACCATGAGAGGTCTGCCAGGGCTCTCAATATCAAATCCTGAACAGCTCCGTCCCGAGATGCAGAGCCCAACCAGAGCCAGCTAGCAAACACCCACACCATGACGACTACGACAATAGCCAACTAGCGACTTAGTTATAGAGGGAAAATGTTATGAAAAAGAGGTTTGGGAAGAGGACAATGTGTAAATGGAAAAAACAAAAAAAAGTAACTAAATATCAAAGCCTAAAATGGAACCTTGCATTCTGAGCCTAAGAGTCAGAATATCTGATTTCTGACTTGTATGTTGTCAACACTTTGTGGATCACCTCGTGACTGTAGCCCTGTTTCCCATTTCACACTGTGCTACTCTGAGAAATCTTAACAGGCCGGGTTGAGGGGGTGGGCGGGTGGAGGGGTTGTCAGCTATAGGAAGCACTGTTCTGATCTTTATTCCACTTTGATTGTGTAGCTCAGATGCTCCTTTGATCTGCAAGCTCTCTCTCACTCAGACTACTGCTCCCTGTCACTCTCTGCTCTGTGTTTCTGTGTTTTGAATGCTTCATCTTTCAGTGTTTCTGAGCCCCTCACCTTGTAGGCTTTTACAGCCATTAAGAAAGAAATGAAAGATAAATCTGTACTTGTCTTTTCTGCTGCCATCAAAATATAAAACATCTGGGGGAAAAAACAACTCCTTTTTGTTTCTGTTATTTCCACTGTCTTTTATCTTCTACACTACTCATTTACTTGTAACAAGCCTGTCCTATAACCTAAATCTTTCTTAATGACCTTATACACAATTCTGTCTTGGGTTTCCTGAGAGTGCGTGTATGTAGGGTGTCGATGTCTTACATATTCTAATTGGGAAGTATATACAAATATTACGATGCTGTGATGTTGAATCCAGCAGCAGTGCAACATGGAAAAGCTTTTCTTCAGTTTGGATTGGTATGGGAGGTCGACTCCCAGCCAAAACGTTATGAGTTTAAGTGCCGGCATGGCTCATCCTGTAAATATCCTTATGCAAGATGCCGAACCCCTATCTCCTTCTGAATACTACTGAATACTCTATAAGCATATACTAAATTAGCTAATTTTAGGTTCAGAAATGGCTACATTTAAAACTGCTGGGGTGCAGTGAAGTGACTTTGTTTCTGCTTTAGTCGAAGGTGATGTAAGCATTGCTGGAGAACTGATATTATTTGAACAAAAACAAATGCAACTAAGCTCTGCCCCACACGTTGAAAATGCATTGCTAAATCTGGATTATTGTTGTGTGGTGCTGTCTGCACAACTTGGTTTGTTCTTATTACAGTCACAGCAGTGTAGCTGTGCACACACAGCTAGTGGACCATGAGGAGATATTTGCTGAATAAGAAAGTGTATTGGATTATAACTTTAAAAAAAACTAAATGTGGGAAAGATTAAGCACCACATTTGTGAGGAAAATTTGACATAATTTAGAAACCTGTAAGTAAACACTAAGGGAATAATATTCCCTTAAGGTAAATACAAATATAATGACAGTCTAACAGCTATCTTGGTCTACCTGAATCCTAGTGTCTGAATACACAGTATGTATTTTCTAGGCAGACCTCGACTAATTGCTTCAGAGACCACCTAGGCAAGTGTTCAGCCCTTCTTGTTTCTTCCTTGACTACCTCAGGCTTACAATGAATGGGGCCAAAATATGGCTGAGACTGATGATGCAGGCTAAATTAAAGCACAAACATAGTGGTCTTGTCAGCTCACATTAATTTAATGTAATCTATCGATTTCTTGTTTTTTAATATTGAAATGAGAAATTACTTTATTGCTGTATATTAGTGTTTATTCTTTGACACAGAGGCTTGTTGTCCCATTAGATGGGGTAAATGTGATATCCCCCCAAGATAGCACTCTGGAGTGGAATGTCTCCACTCGCAACTGAAATACAGTAACCTGAAATCGTTTTGACTGGGTTATTTGAAGATCCTCTCAGTTGAGTTCAATTGCTTTGCTATGGAACGCCCTGCCACAGAAATGTCTCGAAGAGCAAAAACTCATTCAATTAAAAGGGTTTCACATGCGGTGGAAAAAGACTGGTGGGGGCGAGGGGGGGACCATAACAAGATTACAAACCTGACAGTATAGTGTCATGATTTCTCCTCTCTGAGGTAAGGCTTAGCAGTCTGTTAAGTTGTCAGGGTTTCTCTTAGTTTTAGCAGTATGGTTATCAGAATCAAAATATTAAATACAATTTCAATGTACGTATGTATGGGAGAGACCCCAGATAAAATTAACTTTATGGAAACTTTGAATAACTTTTAATGGTAATACGATTTTGCCTTACTTCACACATTTCAACAGTGCTGTCTCTGAGGACACACCATCTGTGCCAGCGCGACTACTAGTAGGCCATCTGTGCTTGACCTGAGCCTTAATAGTGATGATCCTCCGTGTTTCCACAGACTGGAGAAGACTCCTTTTTCTGCCAAGACCCATGCAGCAGATAAGCCTGATGGTAAGCTTCAGCACCAGCTGCTGTTGAGGGGAAAACACTATAGCAACCTCAACAGCTAACATGTATGCATTCTCTGTGCGTGCTGAAAAAACATTCCGGGACTTCTACAAGCCCTGGATCCATAAACGGGAACATAGCGCTGTGAATAGGCATGTGGCGAACACAGCTCCTACCGACAATGCCCTAGGCTTTGCAATGTGTTTACAATGTGTGGGGCGGAGCTTCAGAGGGAGCACCCTATGGCATTAAAGGAAGCGTGATTTCTTTTTCTGAGTTCAAAGTTAGCAAGTGACCCTAGTTTTTTTTATTTATTTTTTATTGTATTTTTCTTCTTTCTTTTTTTTTAAGAGTACATGTACTTCACAAATACAAGTAAACTCATGCAGGCCACCTTGTTCACCCTTTTATTTCGGTCTGATTCTGCTTTCTGAACACAGTTGCTGTCCCAGCCTCCAATACCCCAGCGATTGCCCCCACTTCTGGTCCTGCAGCGCGACCACCGTGGGTCACAGACGCTAACTTTGCAGACCGATATCGGCCAGACAAAACCAGCACAGTCCTCACCCAACACCGGCAACCAGCACAGCCTACCCCCATACAGAACCGCAGTTCTATCGTGCAAGCAGCACAGCAGCCACCCGAAGATGGTGGAAAGACCCCTTTATGTGGTGCGTGCAACAAAATCATCAGGTGAGTCTGCACTATATCAGATTTATTTTTTCTTTTTGGATGTAAAGCTAGCATGAAGCATCTCATGTATGTGTGTGTGTGTGTGTTTGTGTACACCTTTTACTGGTAAAAGGCAAAGCAGAGAAATGCAATAAAATGTAATTTCTGTTGTGAAACAATACATGGCACACCAAAATATTATTCACAGAGCAGCAAAGCGTTTATTACAAGGTTGATAACGGAACAAAAAATGTCCACTGGGAGCAGTGGCTGTTTACATTCACATTTCACCCGTGCACTGTTGCCCTGTATTGTTATTCACATGCACCTTTTGTTGTGCCTGGCATTTCCATTACAGTTGGCCTTGTTTTCCCTGGCTGAAATAAAAAGCTGTGTGGCAGATACCGTCACACTTCCTCACTCTGTTTCTTTGTGTGTTTTTAAGGGGCCGATACCTGGTTGCGCTGGGTCGTTCTTGGCACCCACAGGAGTTTACTTGTTCTCAGTGTAAAGCTGTGCTGGAGGAAGGAGGCTTCTTTGAAGAGAGAGGGTCCGTGTTTTGCACCAAGTGTCATGACAAACGCTACGCCCCGGACTGTGCCAAATGCAAAAGGAAGATCACCGGGGTAAGGTCGGCTCTAAAGTGCTTCTCAAAGCAGGAGTGGGGAGTGCAACATGATTTTGTGTGCAACAAGCTACATCCACTGCTATCCTAATGCACCACATGGTACCACACAATTGGACTGGAGTAGATTTGATCGCCAAGTGCTATTTTGAAAAGTGACATTCTTTGCTTGTTTCCCCATCTATAAATATCTGCAAATACAGGATGTGGTATAAGGTCTTAGACTTTACTATTTCCCACTGGTGGTAGCTGTGATTGTGCCCCTTAAGCAGTCTTTACAGAATTTCTTTTTGCAGGAGATCATGCATGCTCTGAAGATGACCTACCATGTTCAGTGTTTCAAGTGTGCAGCCTGTAAGGCACCCATTAGGAACCAAGCTTTCTACATGGAAGAGGGCGAGCCCTATTGTGAGAGAGGTAACAAAACTGCCGTGACACAATGAACACACACCCTACAGCTGCACTCCAGAGCCTTTTATAACAGTTGTTAAAAATGCGGTAATGTCAAAGTAATAAACAATATGTTGGCCACTGACCCATTTTAAAAAACTGACGTGTGCAAGAACATTAGTCATTTTTCTGTACTTTAAGATACTAGCATACACGGATTAACGGTAAATATGCTTATTTGTCGATATGTTGATTTCCTACCACATGAAGCATTTATAAATCATGTGGTTTAAAAACGTCCTGGGTGGCTAATGTATCTCAATATAACTCTGTTAAACCATCCAGTACTGGCTGTACACTTTAGTAGAGTGCAAGGCATGCTACAAGACATAAACAGGGGTGTAAAACTAGATAAAGGCACTCGGGGAATGATTCAAAGACCTTGTTAGTGTAGGGTTGAGATAAAGTTGTGTATCTGTTGAATAAATAAGGGTACACTGCAAGCCACCATCACAGCTTATTTGTTATCCTCTAATGCAGTCAAAATTGCGAAGAGCTCCTAGTGCTTTTTTTTTATTTTTCTTTATTTTTTTTATAACTGCAACAACAATCCATTTAGCTATTATTGTCGTAAAGCGTAGTTGAGGCTACTGTCTTACAGTCAGCAGATTTATTTCTAATTTTTGGTTTTGTACTCTTTATACAGTTCTCTATTGTGTGGTGTTTTATTTATTTTTAAATGAAGGGTGCGTGCCGTTGTATTGCTCTGTAAATGATTTAAGGGGTCGACGTACTTCTCCCTCATTGCAGTGGCCTCAATAGTGTATTGCTGTTTTATCGGAGGTAGAGCCACAACCTGAGCACTCGCACTCCTTTAGCGTTGATAAACATTCTGCCTGCTCAGCATTTCTAAGGGTTTGCATGTCTCGCCCTATAGCCTGACACTTTCCCACCCGAGTCGCTGTAATGAACAATGTACAATCCAGTTAAGTATCTGGAGCCATTCCCCCTTATCCTAATCCCCCTTCTTACACTCGGGGAAACGCTAATGTAAATCCCCCTTTCTCTCTCTTTGCCGTCGATGGTTCTCCTGCGCTGACAAAACCCTTGCAGTGCAAGCGGTTTGGCTAAAGCTTTACGGTCCGCCCAGGTGCTTAGCCGCCCCCCTTTGTTTCCAAAGCAGCGTTCCCGCCTATCTACTCACCTCCTGTCACCTTTCTCTCTCTCCCTCTCCAGACTACGATAAGATGTTTGGCACCAAGTGCCATGGCTGTGACTTTAAGATTGATGCCGGGGACCGCTTCCTGGAGGCCTTGGGCTACAGCTGGCATGACACATGCTTCGTCTGTGCTGTAAGTTATTTTGATTGATATGGTTACCTCAGTGGACCCCTTTGCACCGCTACTAGCCCCCGGTCCTGGTCCCAGTATTCCCACAAACCCTTCTGGCTGTCCCAGTACAATGCCATCAAGAGTACTCCTGCATCTGAGCCTGAGACATTTATTTCACCTGCCCTAAATATTGTAATTCTCTCTCACACAAACTTTTTCTCCTATTTCTTGTGTTCATTCTGAAGGATATTGAAAGTACTGCTTAAATAAATATGTGTCACCTGCTGCCTGTGTAAAAACTTCGGTTGCTCTTTCACATAGACAATTTGAAAGTCTGATATTATTTCTCTCCCTCTACCCGTTTCTCTCTCACTCACTCCTTTTATGTGTAAAGCTCTGTCAAATCAACCTGGAGGGGAAGACGTTCTACTCCAAGAAAGATAAGCCCCTGTGCAAAGGCCATGCCTTTGCTCCGGTGTGAGAAAGAGGACCAACAGAGAGTACTCCTTCAGCGGAAGGGGGGAAAACTCCACTCACCAAACTCTTTAACCTCCTCTCCCCCTCCGGCACACATGGCAACTACATCTCCCCTTTGCCCAACACACATCTTTTCTCCCCTCGCACAAATCCAAGACTGCCTTTATCGCCCAGGCACCTCAGCTGTGTTTGAGACTTGAAGCCAGTCTCTGAAGCTAGTTGCTGGCTGCCACTTCTCAATGTTTGACAATCCATGTTAGTGACTCCCACTCAGTGGGTTTTTGAAACAAAGCTTGTGAGTGTTTACATGCTCATGTACTATTATTTAGAATAATAACATTACATATTGGGAATGGGAATATTGACTGAAATTGTGACATTCAATACAGCATTGGCTATGAATGTGGTTATTCTAAGTTATCACTATGTGCAAGTTATTTACCTCTGGCTTGTTTAGTTATATATATGTGTGTGTGTGTGTGTGTGTGTGTGTGTGTGTATGTGGCTACTGTACTGCTTGAATCATGTCTCTTGTCATTCAGATGGAGGCTTGTGTTCTTGTTTGGTCTCGTAAAATAATGTTACTGGTCTGCTTGTAGTAATTATTTTGAATTGTTTTGTGTCTGTCTGCTGTAATAGCCTGCTCTTAGTCTCATACTCTTAAATCATCAAAAACCTGGATGGAACATTTGCTCTTATTGCAGTACGCATTACGATAATGGAAATACAAGTTTCATAAATGTAACTCTACAGTAGCATTAATAAATCTTCAAATATCACATTGGAATACACTTGTCATAGCAAAGTTGTTGTTAGATGGTTATGTAATCTTCAGATTTATAAATGTATTTCCAACTCCCTTCCAAGTAGTGACTACAGATAAGAGATTAACATTGACAATTGTCATTATAGGCAGAGAAATGTGAATGGTATTCCTGTAACATTTGTCATGTGTTAAGCTATATATATATATAACAAAATGGACATGTACTTTTTTTATACACAAATTGAAGATCAGACACGTATAAAATGATTTATAGATATGACACCATCTGCATATTTCAGAATACTGTCATGTACTGTTGACATGTCTCTTTATACAATAGGATATTTTAAATGCTTTTTATATTAAACTAAACTGTCAGTTTTGCAACTAAGAAACCCAACTGTATGTGTGAATCTGTTTGCAAGTTTACTAGAAATAATAATGCAATTTCTAATCAGTCACTAGTACTACCCATTAATTCTATAGTTTCACAAGACTTATTGATTAAAATGTTGAATATCATTGATTGCTTGTGTGAACAATAGACGATGAAATGATACCATAATTTCTCTTGAAGACCACCATTTGACATTTATAAGAACAATGTAAAATAAAAACAATTCACTCCTTCATTTAACAATATATAATTTATTTACAACAATTTCAGGTTGAATTACTATACATACCTTTCTGAAATGTTATAGATAGATATATATACATAAGGCCAAGTAAATACTTGAAAGCACTTAGAAACGAATTTCCAAAATTCTACCCACAAATCCATATCATTGTCCAAAAAGTACAGAAAATCTTCTTTTAGCAGAAGGTCTTCTATTGCCACAAAAGTTTTGACAACAATTTACACTGACAATAAAGGGACAGGGTTTGAAAAATAAAAAAAATAATTTTACAATTGCATAAGCGCTGTGGCATGTTATAAATACAGCATTTTTGACTTGCAGAAAGGCAAGAAACATTGAATGAAGAAACCAATAAAAAACTAATCACAGGTACAGAGATCTATTACGTTTAGCTTTAAAAGAAAGTTTAATTCAATCAGAATGACATGTATGTGCACACACATACTTTGTTGGGTTCACACACACATCCTAATCAATGACACTAAAAAATGTACAATGCATTCTTTTCACAGAACCATTTGGCTAAGAGGTGTCGTGTCAGGAATTGTATTGATGATAAATACTTGCAGAATGTTACAATTTTGTTATACAAATAAGGGGGTGAATATTCTGATGGCTGATACATACAGTAGCAAGTACATTACTAAAATGTGCTTACACAACACATCCGAGACAACAATGGCAGATGAAATTTCAAAAAGCAGTCTGACTGTACAACTGTCATAGCTGTCATAACTGTCATCTTCTAAATGTGCTGCATTCATTTCAATCGCCTGTCTCAAATTTCCACATAGTTCCAGTGTAGCACTACACTAGGCATTTGTAACAATGTTCACCTTGTATTTAAATGCTAACGGTATATAGAAACAGACATATGCAGAGTAAGGACGACATGTATAGAAACCTTCTGTGAAAGTCTCAAACCCCTTAACACTGCAAAAACCTTTCACTGCTAGATCGCCAAAGAACAGTATATAGGCAAACACGTCACGGTTTAGACTTGACAAATGTCGCGCCAGGTAAGTGTCTCTTTTTTGGCTTCATATTAAAATATAATTTACATTTCTTTACAAAGTGATAAAATAAAATTTGACATATTAGAGCTTGAGCAAACTACATTAAATTGCCAGTGAGACAACAGCAATGAGGTAAAGTAATGATTTGCAAAAAAGAAAAATCAAAAGATGAAAATATTTTTTCTATACTACTTGCAAACAAAACACATTGTTGAAATGGATATAGTATAAAGATGCTGTGGCCTCAAATGGTATTCATAAAACTTTGGTTACCAATTTTGCTGATAAACAATGTGTAAAGTGACAGCATGACGCTGGTATAGAAAAAGTATTTACATATTACCTTTAATCATGATTTTTTTTTTCTATATGAACAATGCAGGGTTTGTTTTAATGTAATGAAAGTGTGTTACTTGAAAGGACTTTCCAAGTCCAAGGGCATGTTAAAACAGACAGTTTTGTAACTGTTGGATTAAAAAAGGAGTGATTCTACTGTTCAATGCTGAAATGTAATGTGGTAAATCAAGTTACCACTTGGTCATTTTGTAAAAAACAAGGAAAGATAGTGAAGAATGAAAGCAAGAGAAAAAGGAATAATAAATGCAAAATCTTTTGTTTTTACAACATGACCTTAAAAACAGCAAATAACAAATGTACATTCCAGAAATCTGACAATCATAAGACACGCTACAGCTTCTCTGTCAAGAGTTTTAACCACACTGCTAGCATGGGTGAGGCTAGAGCTTTAATGAAGGGGTCTCCCATTGCAACTTCTAACAGACGTGTTTACATGCAACCCTGAGGCAGAGGGAGAGAGAACTATGGCTAGTTTGGGGATACGTCTGATACTACCGGCAGCAGTAGTGCTGTGGATTTATAGACGTGCCTTGTTGCTAGGATGCAAACCTGACAACTCCATTAATAAATCATGACTGAGGAAATTAATGCAAAGCAGCAAAATATTGAGAGCAAATAGTTGCAGTTTATGCTTTGTTGCATGAATCTGCCCGGTCATTTTTGCTGGGTTTGCAAAAAAACATTAACAAAGACTTTATAAGCATTTTTTTGCAGATGGAGGCAGGGTATTATGAATAAGCCACTCTAACCTTCGCTGAGAGGCAGGTTTATCACAGGCATAAAAAAGTGTGACCCACAGTATAACACACAAAAATTAAGGGAACTGACCCACCAACAATGCTTTATGAATTACGAAAACAGCTACATAAATATCCCTTATATGTGATTCATTTGTTGAGATAATTTGTTCTTGTCAGATTTTATGTGGGCGCTGCACTGCATTATTCATATTTCACTTTTAGCTATGTTTCATGTTACACATCTTTTCTCTTACACCAGAACTATAATGTAATCAGGGCTACATGTTATTAAGAGATGAATTCTGAAGATGTTCACCTATGACCAATTGGCTCCTTTATAAACTCTGGAAATTGTAATAGAAAATAGTCTTGTAAAGCACTAGGAAATATAATATTTTAGCAGAGCAAAATAGATCAAAGTCACAGGAAATTACACAGAAATGGCTTCTGAAATATGACTGAAATATGAAGATATTATTCACCCATCGCTCAATAGTTCAACAAACCTAAAGCCCACTTATTGATTTAGAGCCAATAAAGCAGTAGAGCGTCTCACAGAATCAAGATGTAACATTCACAGTAGTGATACCGGCTTGACTTAGAAACACAGAAACAAAATATTTTGACATAACATTGTTTCGTGACCAACGAGTCCATGATGTGCTACAGCTTTACTGTGTGTCGAAACAGACTGTGGCACATACGAGTCTGTACAATGGGAATGGACAGGAACAGATGTTACAGACCCTGATGACCAAGCTGAAAGATGTTCATGTCTAAGTCAATGTTATCCAATGAAGCAGCCAATTGCATATGTGGTTCACTCTCTAGCATAAAAGTCTAGAGCAGAGCCATGCTTATAACATTAATGGCCAGAAATAGAAGCTTAGGACATTATCATTTATCATATCCCTTTCAATTGCTTGAATTTTAGATTCGGATTTTGGTCTTTCTCTTCAATAATACCCATAGATAATAGTAATATATTTGCATATTGCTTCTATTGCTTCTATTCATATTCATCCTTATGTGTGAAGTCAATGTGAAGTTCATCTTAAGTGTCAAGTAAAACCAAGGGGCTGGACTGTTTAATCTCTCACTGCATCTAAAAATAAATTGTTTGATTGTTTATTTGGTTGAATGTAAAGGGATATTTCTGACTCAGCTTCATATTGTTGCTTTTATGAATACATTTTTCCATACACATCCATATTTCTTCCATTTGTTTGGTATGTGTTATATGATTGGTTTACAGGGGAAAGAGAGACTTGAACTTAATATGAACCTATTTCTCATCTATCTTTTCATGTCAAATAGAACTGCAACCCAACCGGGAATTCTCTGCGGTTCTATTTTCACATTTTCCCCTATTGCAGTTAATGTTATTTTCTGTTTTGTTTTAGTGTGTTCTGAACATAACTGTCCACCCAGTCCCTCCTCCTCTCGGTTAGCATTCACCGTCTGAGACCAGAAATATCATGGCTTCCTGTTTGCCGATGTCGGCCATGACAGTGGCCAGCTGGTTGATGTTCCCACTGTGGAAATGCTGGGCCTCCCACAAGTCCAGAATCACAGAGGTCGGGCTCGCTTTGGACGCGAAGAAACTCATGTGTCTACGGAAGGAAGAGGATTTATTTAGGATTATTTGTGTGCCTTTTTTGTCTTGTGCTTGTATAATAAAATGTGCAATGCTAAGGTTTATGTGCATAGAACCACTGCATGTTTATGTAATTAAGTCAACAACTGAAGTATTTGCTGCCTTTTATTAAATTTATAATGTCAAGCCAATTTTATTTGAAGCATCACGTACTGTAAGCATAAAGGACAAGCGTGACACTTTATTCTCCATCTGATGTTCCGAGTTCCTAAACCCCATATAGAAAATCCTATATGGATTTTGACAGTTAAGTCGGCAGTGACCTTTTCCATTTTAGGAGCAGAACCTTTATGATCAAACCCAATCAATGACAACAAAGCAGTGGACTCAGCCAGCTGTATATTTGATGTTGAGTCGAAGCTAATCCCAGCAGTACCTGAAGAGCCTTGTTCAATTTAATGGCCTTTTTCTGTTCCTCAAATGTCTGGGGGGGTTTAACTGTTATGTAGAGCACATGTGACACAGGACAAAAATGTGTGTGAACCTTTTGTACAAAAGGTGTGTGTGTGTTTTGTTGGCTGGATGGGGATGTGGTTTGGAGAACAAAGATGGAAATTAAAACAGCAAGTCTTTTGATTTTTTGCACCTCGAGAAAAATAACATAGCCATGTCTATAGTGTGCCTAATGCAAAGGAAATCTCTGTATTGTATCCCTACCAAAACTTAACATAAAAGGGATCAAGCCTACAAAGTTTCTTACTTATCAGTTGTGTGAAACATTAGCTTATCGTGTGTGCTTCAAAAGCCACAGCCACTTGCACAGTGCTTGGGGATACACGTCTGAAAAGGTTTTCTTGATTTGAGGTTCTTGGCATTTTAGGTTTTATCGATTGGACATGTTTCACTCAAAATACTTTGCACACAGAAACACACACAGACTGCAAACACGTGCAGAAAAGAGAGGCAGTCCTTAAAGCATATTGTTGTTAATGGGACAAACAACAGAGATGTCGTTTTAAAGGCATCAATTAGAATCGACTGTTGAGCAAAACACTGTTAATTGAACTTGTAGCTATGGCATCAATTTAACTTGTAATTAATTTGTGTAAATAAAGTAAAATAAATTCAGAGAAGCTTTGATTATTCAATTAGAAGGATGAGGTTCAGTTGAAGATACATGATCAATGCTATGGCTATGGCTATGGCATCAATTTAACTTGTAATTAATTTGTGTAAATAAAGTAAAATAAATTCAGAGAAGCTTTGATTATTCAATTAGAAGGATGAGGTTCAGTTGAAGATACATGATCAATTTCTGGCACCGTCCTTTAAAAGACAAGCCAAGATAGACTACAGTAATTGTGAGGCCTCTCCCATGGTTTTAGCTTGTGATGGAAAGTTAACTCGTCACCATTCCAATTACAGCTGTTAAGATGAAAAAAGAAGGCTTAACTATGCTGGCAGGCTTAAACTGTGTACCTATTCCTGGGGGAAAATTGTCTGTTTTCATGAAAGCTGCAGTCCACACTCAACCTATAATTTAAGCTTTGCATGTCAAGCCATATTATTTCCAGGTGGAAATTTGTTTATTTCAACATCAGTATTCAAAAAATTCTCTGCACGTTATTAATATTTGCTTCTTCAACACAATAGCACAAAAACATGCGTGTGTGGGTGTACATTTAATAATATATTGCATATTACTTTTCTCAACATTTTAAAAACATAGATTCTTTCATCCAAACAATGTTGCCAAGGAGATTACATTTCCACCATATCATGGTCTACAGAAAACGGTTTAGCTGAGATCCAGCATAAAAGTGCCAAACGTCTGTTTACCTGTCAAGTTTGAGTCTTTGTGCTAGCAGTCTCCAGTCAGCTCCATTAGGGCAGGGGGCGTCCAGGCTGCTGCAGATCTTCTGCCTGATGAGGTATGGGATCTGGAAGGCGCTCGGGCCAGCCAGGGCAGTAGCATTACTGTCCATCAACAGAAGCTCTGAGTCCACAGCTCGGGTGTCCTGCACAGGTTGTGTGGCATCTGTCAGACCTTTATCACCCCTACTCCCAATACTACTTAATAAAGGTCCACTATTTAGAGCAAAAAATATTTTTCCATGCATAGATACATTCAAGTGAATATATATGACCTTGTATATCTTTCAAACTGTGCACATCACATGGAGGTGGAGACGATGAAGGCAGACATAATAGTGTAGGTACTGAATAAGCTATTTTATTGTACAAAAAGCAGGACCCCTAGCATGAAGGTCTCCAGTCTTACTGATAAGGTTTGTATTAACTCAGATACTTTTTTTACAGCTGTTATTTTACAGTCCAACACTAAAACCAGAGAACCACAGCTCATATTCATTAGATTTAATAGAAGTTTGCTTTATTACCATAGGGACCAATATAGGTTAGAGGTGAAACTCATACCATTAACAAGACGATCATTTTTAATATTGGCAGTTGCACTATGGAATACAGCTCTCGGTTAGAGCTTGTGCCTTGTGTTACCTTGGCAATGTTAAAGTCGAGGCCGAAGCTCTGCCCCTCCCCCTCCACCTGCCAAACGCACAGCTGGCAGGTGAGCTCACAGGTGCTGAGGCTGAGGCGCTCCAGCGTGAACGTGCAGTGCAGATACCGCTGGGAGCCATTCCAAATGTGGTAGAACGGGATCTCCTGCAGGATACATGTGGGACGCATGGAGCAGCACAGTCAGACTGCGCGTGTGAAAAGATGCTAGTACAAGACCGCCTGCGTGCAACACACTCCCGTCATCGTTAATTATACCTGGTGTAACCCGTCGGCTGGCTAACAGAGCTGCTAACAACGCTATCAGACTGAAGGCACTCTCTAAGGAAACTCTTCTCTCATCGGCAATAGCGGAATGGGCATTTTTTACTTTGTGAACATTTACATTCGTTACATAACTAATCCAATTCAGCATAAGATAGATGATTATCACGACAGCATCAGGCGAGATAAAAAGCTTATATTTTATTCATTTGTTTCAGTTTGCCTTTTGGTTATGTCTATTTCAGGTTGCTTAACTCTGGTCTGAGCTACGAGCCATGCTTAACTCTTATTAACTGACACAATCAGGAGACAGGAACGGTAAGTGCTTTGCCTTCTCCAACATGAAAGTTATGTATATGTAATGATTTGACAAGAGCTTGCTATCAGGGCAGTGCACCAGCTTGTGTCTTGCAAACACATACTAGGGAATGTTTGGTGGAATTTATTCATGGGCAACACTTTCTACATCTCCCCCTCCCCCCTATCTGTTTTTTGCTCCATATTCATGTCTCATTTGCATATCCCAAGAGGGGAGGAGAGGTAACTCAGACAAAACCAGGACACACTCCACACTCCACCTCAGGTTCAACAGCTGACGACAACTTATTTTGGGAGCAGATTAGGGCTACAGTACATGACAGTGACCAAAGGGGGGCACTGTTACCCAGGCAGCCAGACTAGGGAGGGAGCAGGGTGAAAAGCAAAAAAAGAAAAGTCTTCATGGGGCCCCAGGGAGACTAAAGGCCTTTTCTGACCGCACTGCTGAGAGGAGAATAACACTTCCAAATGAACAGGCACAGTCCAGAGGAATAAGCCTCTGTTCTGGGTGCATTGTTACTGCTGCTGCTAGCTTGGCACCGCCTGTGTGTTCTCTTTGGGGACCTAGTGCTCGATGCTCACATAGTTACAGCCAGAACCTCCTCTGGTCTTCACTGAACATCTCTCTCTCTCTCTCTCTCTCTCTCTCTCTCTCTCTCTCTCTCTCTCTCTCTCTCTCTCTCTCGC
>JAODUG010000002.1:2791388-2824208 GCA_027564795.1 Aphredoderus sayanus | reverse complement strand
CACACACACTTACAGAAAGACACGCTTCTTACAGAACGCTGTCAATTTACTAAATAATGCATGAACGAGGTACTCAATTCACATGAAAGGAGACCCAACATATTCCTGGCAAGAATAGATGGTTCTAGAAAGTAAAAAGAAAGGACAATGGAAATCCAGTAAATACCATATCAAATTACCGGGATTTCCTTACTTTTTGTGAAGAAAGAGGACAAGATTTTCCTGCTTTGACAGCAACGCAATTCAACACAATTCATCAGCTGAAGACGAGGTTAAAACTACATTGAATACTATGATAATTAAACAGATTATGGGCTCTAGTGAGCACACAGAACAAATATTTAGCATCCATATTACCTGAACTATTTCAGAATGTACTAGGCTGCTGCTGTATCAGTAGCCGTGTGAATGGCCAGGATTCCAGACTGACGCGAAACACCACATCCCGTCACAGTGAGAAACCATTTCACTGCATAAACCCGCTCAGCTCCCCAGTCTAATTTGACAAGGACAAATTAGACACAGGGTGACAAGATTTTCCTAAAACCCCATAATGCCAGTTTACTGACTCTTCCTATTAGCCAATCAACCTGAAGAGCGCATTCTGCCTGCCAAAAAGCCCACCTAGGTCCAACAGTCCCCATCCAGCATTGATCCAACCAGACACCATCTTCATCAATAGAATTAGTATCGACACTGTTCATTTCCTATGCAACCACAATGAAGTCTCACTTTTTCATCATAGTAATATTTCTCCCAATGCAGCAGAAAGCGAGGTGGCTCAATTACGCCACCGCTCAATATCTGCACATGATTCATTTCCCTCTCTTCACCTTGCCCGTTATCCTGTCTTGCCACCTCTCCTTTATTCCACTCTTGGTTTAAGTCAGCTGTAAGCATTGTTCTTATGTTCTGAGATTTATAGCACTTCGTCACTGTCTGTATGTCCTTTCTTTTTTTCCTTCCTTCCATTTTTCACTTTTTTGGACTCTTCTCTCACACCCTTTTGTCCACCTGGCGTACACCCACCCAGTGGCGGCTTGGGCCAGCAGGCAGCCTGATGGGTTATATTTGGGCTGGCCGATGATTAAAAGTGCTGGTCTAACCTCTGCCTCAGACAGGCCAATCCATCCCACAGACACCCCACTGCCTCCACACACGGGGAGGCTGAATAATTTATGCACAATATCGAACATGAAAGAAGACCTACTAACACTGTGAAGCCCACCAGCACCATTCCCAATCTCTCTGGATTTCGGAGATGGGTGTATTGCCTGAACTACCATTTATTTAATAGGCACATGTGTAAAATGTGAGTGTGTGCGCGCGCAAGTGTGTGCACGTAGTCGCATGATTGGTGCCCAATTCCATCCCAGTGGAATCTTGGTTCCTCTGGATGTTTTCAAATTTCACGGGTCGTTAATAGGCAGGGAACTGTAATTGGCAGCAGAGGTCATACGAAGGTCAAGGAGTGCTCGACAAGAGTACTTCGAACCGGTAATTTCATATGGTATCAACCAAATACCGCTGATTTTGGAGAGATGTTGCCTAGCAACTCATTGTTGGGGAGTGGAACCGTATCAAGAGATTTTGTTCCCGGCCAATAAGAACACACCTGAGAGTCAATATAATCTAAGACCCACAGAGGGAAGGTGTGTTGTGCTAGAACTACCGCTACTATGCAACATCAGCTAGTTTCAGGAAAACCTTCAAGTCACTGCTGAACAATTTCATGCCTTTCACGAACGCTTCGGGGCAAGGACTTTTAAGCTTCGCCAGGGTGCAAATTGGCCTCTGCATAGCACGGGTCTGCAAGCGATAGGGTGTTGGCTCACCTCCCAAGTGCCCTCGTAGTTCTGCTTCTTGAGGCGGACGGCCCAGTTCTCGGGGCAGGCGTCAGAGCAGTGGTCCATGCTGAGGATGACCGGCCTCGTGAGGACCACCCCTGGGGGGCCGCAGCTCACAATGGGGCTGAGCAGGGTCTGGCAGCCCGCCAGCGGTAGCCTGCGTGGAGAGAGGACAGGGAGCAGCAGTGAGGCCAAGATGAATCGTGTACAGTGTACAGCTCGTACGCATGGATGTATAAGTGAGAATTCACCGGTGTCTTGTGTCTATGATATGTTCATCTCTACATCTTATCTCTGAGGTTTAATAGGAAAAGATGACAAAGCCTCGAGCCCACTGACTTGGACCAAGTGCTTATGATAAAACTAAATAATAACAATGAGCTGTCAAGGCTTGATACAATAACTGGGTCTTCTGAGACTGAATGCATCAAGCCAGATAAAGTGTTTTCCAAACAATTCATTTAACTTAAATAGCGGCCATCCTGGTAAAAGGATCCGTTATTTATTTACATCCCTCCTCCACAGTACTGGCACAGACTCTTAAGCCTTCCCTAATGGAACAGTAGAGCATCAAAACAAACAGCCTAGCAGCATCCAGGGAAGAATGCCAGTTAGGCTCCGCTAAAGAGACCCACCTTAAATCTTCCTTCCTCTGAACAGTGAGATAAATCTCATAGATCTTCCCTCTGGGGATGGCCTCGGGAGGAATGAGCAGACTGATTCCTAATGCAAATAACAACAAAGGGAGCGAAAGAAGGGGAGAAACAGGCTCATTTGTTCTGACTGAACAATGCTTTTGTCGTCCCACAAAGCAGCCAGCCCACTCAACAAACCTGTATTAAACTTGCCTTGCTTTGTAAGGCCACACAAACAAAAACAAACCCATTGTGAAGGTCAGTAGCAGCCTCCACCGCTACAGTAAATGCAAATCTCCGCATCAGTAAACGAGTAGTACGCATCCCCATGGTGGACAATTAGCAGAGACAAAAGCGCTCACCGAGACATGCTTAAAATGTTCTGCCACCGTGAGGGTAATTGAGACCATAAAACTGACTACTGCAAGAAAATTGTACTTTCCCAAGAGAACGTTGAAGCACACGTTGGAGAGTAGTGGGAGCCATCTGTAGCGGCTGGAGTACTATGCCATTTACAGTCTGTATGTTGTAATTCTAATTATTAAATTATCCACTTAGAATCCCATTGAAGATGTAGAACAAACAGTGAAAATGTGACCTGGTCTTAAGTGTCCCTGGATTGTTCGCTGGGTCCAATCCAGTACTCAGTACACTGTTTACATTAAATAGATGTACAAGAGTGATCACAGACATGCCTGTAGCCATACATTTCAATGTGCAGGATTTAAGCTGTGGTGCAATGCTATAGCTTTTCTTAATATGTCCCAGTGAGAAGAATATCTGTAGTCTACACAGCTTTGTTTATCTATGTACACAATAACTTGTTGTGTTGACAGTTGAAAGCAGAGATTGCAACAAACCTACAAAATGTCCTTTCTATCTTTCTTTCTTTCTTTCTTAAGATTCGTTCTGGCACTGACATTCGCTAATCGCTAATCTGGATGGCCTATAAAAAAAAGCCAAGCTAAAACCCTTGCTTTCTGCATAATTATATAAGCATGGCATGCATCTAACACGGAGTAGAAAAGCAAAGCAATAGATGGATGGCTGATGGCCTTTTTATGTTTTATCAGAAGTAGCCTAATGTTTTGTCCCTATCTGTGCTCTTAGCAAATTCAACCAGTTTTGTCATAATTGAGCTGAATTTTACTCAGGTAGCAGAAACTATTGTGCATGTTTACACTGCTAATATATGCATGCACTCTAAACAAAAGTATACTAAGTATAATATAAGGAAAAGGGTCCATTCCTACCTGCTAACAATACAGATATAAAAGAAGAATTCAATTATGTACTTGTATGGCTGACATATGAGTGAGTTTTTATTAGTAATATGGCATCATTCCTTATTTTTTTCATAAGAACATCATAAGCACAAGGGATGAACTGAAATAGATTTAGTATTGCAGGTATTTCAGTTGTTTACGACTGCTAGTGCACAACCGTTATAAGCGTATTTCTTTCCCCCTGGCTGGGGAGCAGGGTCAGCCAGGTGGAGGTTAAGTATCTTGCTCCAGGACACTATACACATGGCCACTGGCCATACAGGAATCAACCTGGGCCCTCTGGTTGGTAGACCACTTCACTAACCACTAAGCCAGCATGCCTCTTATCTCAACATATTATTGACCAAGGCAGAGCCACAGGGTTGGAAGGCTAAGTTGGTTTTTATCCCTGATATGGGAGAGTGAGTTTATATGACTAAAATACTATAGATACATTCATCCTGCAGTTTCCTCGAGTGGAACACTGTAGATAAAACTGTACTACAAAAAATTCTCATTTAGACGCAGATGCTAAAGAAACACTTTTGAATTCATTTTTATGTATACTGTAAGTGCTGCTTTATATCAAACATGAAACAGAGGTTAATGCACTGATCAAAGCTGCCTCCTTTTAAGGAGCCATTAAAAGGCATTGCCACATTTTCTACCAAATATCGACATTTGAAGCAATTAGGTTTTCATGATACCAGAATAAATAAATATCACTTGTTTAACTCTGACATCATCATAAAAATCCGCACACATCTTCCTTACAAACGACACTGCAAAATCACAGCAGCACCCACCTGTGTTGGGAATGGTTAGCCTTCCTCCCAGGAAGTTAAAAGTGCCATAGGAGGTATTGGCCATGTCACGGGGCAGCGTTTTAAAGTAGCTTTGAGTGGACAGCCTGCTCATGAACTCGGCAGGGTCAGTGTTCAGCTTGCCATTGTGCAACGTGTGCGAGCCATTAGGCAGCGGGTCCAGAAGGGGCCCGTTGGTCACAGAGAATTTCCCGCCAGTGTCGTGGCGAGACCGCAGGGTTCCCTGGTAACTGGTGGTGGTAGTGGTTAGATCAGGCTGGATGGTAAGCAAATGGGAGTTCTCTATTAGAATTTGAAAGGGGAAAAAAACAAACGTAAAAAAAAAAAAAAAAAAAACAGACAGAAGAAATGTGTGAATCTCCAATAATGGCAGGGGTTTATACATCCAGACATTCGCACAACAAACAGACATTCCTAACACACTCAGAAAGCTGTCACAGCACACTGAAAAAGACAGAAGGCACACAAAACAGATATTCACTCTCACAGAAATGCAAACGCTCACGCACGCCGATAATGCACAAACACAAATTCCACCCAGAGCCAGTCAATTTTCTTCCCTCTCGCTATCTGTCTGTCTCTTTAGCAACCGCACAATCAATTCCAAACAGAACTGGGAGAGCGAGAGCTTAGCACCCAGACTCTCTCAAGGCTTTATTTGTATTTTTTATATATTTTTTTGTACATGGTGAATCACAGGCACTACGACCCAGCTGCCATCTCCATCCAGCACAGACAGCTGTATTTTCTATTACTTTGTGTTAAATCTCCAAGAATTCACGGAGGCGGTTAACAGTGTGGCTGCATTCACTGACAATGAGGTGGAGGCTGAGCGTAATGTGTCACAACAAAGAAGTACACACTGCATGCACAGGAACACACGCACGCACACCGCAGTCACTGGCACCGATGTACACCATGCACGCCTTCGTACATATGGTCTGGCACAAAGTCACACACACACACAAATGCTACCGAAACCACGAACACACATCGGACTGACGGTTCGTGTGGAGATACACGACAGACAGACAGACACAGCCAGGACAGATAGACACAGACGCACACACAGACACAGACAAGACAGAGCGGTCGGAGCAGGGCAGAAACAAAGAACAGTGTCCTACTGCGGTGGGGGGGAGGCCTTCGCGGCCGCGGTGCCCACACACCTGGCTTGCTGGGCTTGATGCCCATGGGCTGGAAGCCAGTGGTGAGGATGGAGGAGTCGGCCACGTCGGCGTCCAGGCCCTCCTTCTTGCGGCGGTAGACCAGCACCACCACGATGAGCAGCAGGGTGAGGCACAGGGCCACCGCCACCATGCCCACGTAGAGCGCCACGTCCTCAGCCCCGCCCGCCGCTACGCACCCCACCAGGGGGAGGAAGGGTGGAAGGAATAACAGATGGGATTAGGCCTGTGTTTTACAACACCGGTCTTTAGGTCGCGGCTGGCAAGGCCTTTCTTTGGGTTCAGACTACACAAGATTTTTGTGCCAGCATTTCAGATTAAAGTGGCACTCTGACATCGCACTGCGTATACAGGGAGACATGAGAATCGCCCCACTTGCTACTACACACGGACCGACTTTTGCAAACATCTTGAAAACTGTGCAGGCGGGTTTGGGGCAATTTCAGGGAGGTGTGGGTGAGCGAGACTAAATGGACGTGCTGTGGGGCGCATGTTTTCAGATGTGGGGGTGGATGCTCACCTCCTCATGTTGGAAACCAAAACAACGGCTGTAAAATATTATTCTCCCTTTAGGCAATGTACGCAGGAACACAACCAAATCATGATTCGTGACCTGCGTATGCAATTTGACGTGATCAATGCAGAGGGTCAAAGCTTGCTGTCCATGTATTCTCCCATTTTCTACAATGAATCAAACAGGTGCCCAATAGGCTGCTGATACTGTTCTAGTTAACCTATCACTGGTTTTCCCCTTCTTCTCTTTATCAAGTTTACACATGTCAGGCAAGGCAAGAGAAGGTCGGCACGCCTCACGGGCTGAAATTGCGTAGTCTGAACCAGCCTTTTAGTAGTGCCTAGGAGCTTGTCCAAAGCTGAATGTGCTTTGCTGAGTGTCAAACACTGCTTAACTTCGTCCCTGGCAGGTTCAATCCAAGTTTCAAAGGCTTTAGTCAAGTAGCTGTTACATAACCCTCTCATCCTCATCTAAAGATACGACTTAAAGCTCGAGAAGGCTCCAGAGAAAGTTCATTGCTGGAGTGTTTACAGCGCACATGCGCTGTGTAAATAAATGAACACACAAACAGTCACCCACACACAGTGTACTATACACACTGTTGAAAATGTAGTGTATGCATCTATTTCAATTTGCAGGCACGCATAACAAAGAACACTCAGACAGGCACATATGGACATGCGCACATATCTTCCCTGAGGAACGTTTGGTAGAAAATAGGGGATTTGCTTATGAAATTCTGGCACCTGTTATTGACTTTCCTCTGTTTATTTTATGTAAGTGTGCCCATGTATACAGAATGTTTTAGTGTGTTTATGTGTATGGGTCTGCATGTGTAATTGCCTACTGTACTGTGTAAGTATACACAGTACAGTACATACAGTGTGTGTGTGTGTTTTTGAGAGGGAAACAGGATTTTCTATGGCTGTCTATCTGGACTGGGGGAAGTCACTGGAGGGGGAGGTCTTCACCATTGTCCTGGGAGCCAATAGGGCGTAGTGCTGTCAACCAAACACATTCACTGTCGGGACATATTCACCAGTATGTCTTTGAAGGATGCTGCACAACGGCAAAGGTTAAGCTATTGTAGGCTGACATGTAGTCCTCCAGCATCATGGAATGGCAGAGATGGGGGTGGGGGTGGTGTTGTCTGAATGATACTGTAATGTTTGGGATTTGTGTTCCAACAATTGGTGCAGCTAACACGTCTAAGTAGCTTGTGTCAAAATGTACCTGATTAGTATTGAATCTGACATAAATTGATTAATACTTCCAAGACTTTCCGGTGAGGTTTTTCTGCCACCTTACAGCATACGTCCTGTCACTCAACAGGAACTGCACGTCTAACCTCGGAAGCACACAAGTTCACACGTTTTAATTGGTGTTAATAAATCTGTGAGTTGAGAATGGCACAATTTAATTAGTGAATCGCTGAGAGTCAAATGAGGGGAAAAAATTTGAGAAACTGGTCAAAAACCACCACACTGCCTGTCTCATGTTCCAATCTGTCTCCCTGTATTGCTGTCTCACTCGATCAAAATCTGTCTCACATTTCTTGCTCTCGCCCTCATTTCATCTCTTTTCATCTATTTGTCCTTGACTTCTCTTTATTTTTTTGCTTGAAAAATCAATTTCTTTGGACAAACAAAGCCTCCTGACATACAGCAGTTTTTAAGAGAAATGCCAGAATCTATTTCATGGGTGATTATCTCAGTACAATCTGATACCTTAAGTAGCAGGATTATACGCAGGCAGGCACCAAGGCAGGCCATCATAATGCCACAGCTCTCTCGACATATAATCAATTGAGAATGACTGGTCGAAGATAAACACCGAGATTGCATGCTTCATTATCAACGTCTTACGGTTCTATGCACATGACGTGCTTACGGCACGAGGACTCACGCCCTCTTTGTATTCCATGTCTTATTTTGTCTGTGTCTGGCTGCCTTGTTAGTGTCCCTGCTCCCCCCTTGCCTCGCCATACCTCATGGGAAGAGGAGAGGCACTTAACTGTAAGCAGCCGTTGCACCATCTACAATGAGCTTTAAAAAATGGGGGAAGACTATGGCTGAACCTCTCATTAAAGTTCCCAAATCCAATTGTCTTGGAGAGCTGAAGGCCAGAGCAGGCAGTGATATTTGGACATGTACCAGCGGAGGTGACTGTGATGTGCATTCCGGCGAAAGACAAAGCAACATCCCTCAGCCAGAAGACAGGCCAGATAGGGCTCATCTGATTGGATAAGCACGACCTTGTGTGAGTCAGTGTGCTGTTCGCTTTCTAAGGTCAAAGCAAAGGCAGTTGATTCAGATGCAAAGATACAGTAACGCTCTCTCGCCAATACTATCCTTACTTAAAATAGAGAAGCATCTCCCCCACACGCGCACACACTCTACCAGTCTTTCACTGTCATGGTGTCTGTTATGTCCAAGATCACGTGTGGCTTATCGCGGCATTACAGAATGAGCTTTTATCTGGGCTACCAGGTGTGGCAGCCAAACTAACAACAACCTTAACCAACGTTGCATGCAGTTACTTCTGACCCGGACATAGATTTTCACAAAGCCGTCCGATAATTGAAAGGACATCTATCACCTTTTAATTGACAAAGCTAATCAGGTTTTATAATTGGATGGGTTTTCCTTCATTTCCCTTCAAATGCTCTTTCTCCTTCTTTACTTTACTCTCGCATACAGTCTCTCTCTCTCTCACTCTCTCTCTCTCTCTGCCTCTCTCTCTGCCTCTCTCTGCCTCTCTCTCTCCCTCCCTCCCTCCCTCTCTCTCTCCCTCCCTTCCTCCCTCTCTCTGCCTCTCGCTCTCTCTCTGCCTCTCTCTCTCTCTGCCTCTCTCTCACTCTCTGCCTCTCTCTCACTCTCTGCCTCTCTCTCTCTCTCTCTCTCTCTCTCTCTCTACAGATGACCATTGTTCTGTCTTCCAGTTGATGGAAGTGGTCTGTAAGATGTTCAGATTCTGGTTGCGGTCTCCCTCCCTTATTGACCCTCGCCCTGGTAGTAATCTATGGATGTGATGAGACGCTTTCAAAGTTGACCACAGGCTAATCTCCAGGCCGCCTCTCCCTGCGCTCGCTTAACATCTAAGTTGAAGTTCTGAGAATAGCTCCAGGGCTGGCTGGTTGGGGATCGGCTTCTGACTTGAGAATGACTTGCACGGACTTAGAACTCATCTCCTTCGCGGCAATGTGCTCATCTTATGTTGAGGTCTGGTCTCCTGCTGTATTGGTAGTCAGCACAATGTCTGCACCTGATAGTCCTCAGTCGGCCATACCTGCTTCTTTCTCTCACCCACGTTGATAAATAAAAGCTATGCAGCCTCCTGCACCTCTCCCCTAGGCATTTATCAAGAGAGACAACAATATATTTCATCCCATGGCCAGTCGCAGTCACTGGCCCGAAGATGAATAACACTGGAGTTCTTAAGGTCAGGGAAATATGGCTACTAAAACTCTCAAAGTGAACGTGACCATTACTATCTCCACAATACAGTCATTCTGTCCCTTTGCAAGCCACAGTGAAATATAGCCCAGAATAAATGCTCGGACATTTTTCAAAAGCCTGTGTAACCCCCCGCTTGGACAAACAAACCATGACAAAATATCAGCTGCTTAGCCATCGAATTAGCCCCACAATGCAGAATACCCAAACATAGAAATGACAGAGCTATGCCGGTTTAACACTAATCTAATCACTTTATCCCCCCCCCCCCATGCCTAAAATACAGGGTGAGGTTTCAAATGAACTTCATTAACTTCTCTGCACAAATCAAGCCAAATAATTGTTCTGATGATGCATCCAATTTTGTGTGGCTGCATTGTGAGCATTATTTTTCCTTCTGTAACACCTGGCCATATTTGCACCACTGGCGCCATGCCAACCTATTTATTTCTCTGTAGTGAGGGTAGTTTGGGTAGTTTTGTCATGTGGCTTTGCTTGTTTGCATTATGAAAATGATACTGCCCAAGTTAGATCTGTTTGTGTTAGAGCTGCGTTCAAGCTATGGTCTGAGCGGCAAACAGATTCCCTACAATACCCCAAACAATAACCTTGTGTGACATATGTCATTTCCTGCATAATGAGAGCGACTGGGGATGTTTGTGACGTTCTCTCCGACAAAAGGACAGCCGTTGTTGACGAAAATCTGCGGATCACTGTGCAATCAAATTGTTAAATTACATTTGGGGAGAACGATGCCTTTTGTTTCAAGGGAAGTTTTCTATCACCGCTAATAGCCTGCGGACATGGTTGAAGTGAGGGACTTGCTGACGAGCCAAAAGCGGAAAGCTATTTTGCTTATTATAATACTTCACACAGCAATTGTCAACGGAAACACATCTGCCGGGAACAGATTGGGTCAGGCATTCTTCAGTGGCCAGCACTCCTTTGTGCATCATCAGTTTAAATTCTGTGTGACTTTGAATGTGCATGTGGCATTACAACTGGAATCTTTGTGTGACTGTCTTTTCTCAGGGAGGAGGGGCCGGGGGGCCTTTGAATCAGCCAAATGCAGAGACTGTTCCCAGCCCAGATACTAGGAGACGCAAACTCCCAGACACACACACACAGTCCCCAGTAAACCCTCCCCATATAAGTCCATGTGATGATGTCAATCTGTGTGCGATTCATAATTCATTTTATTAACTCACTGGACCATGCTGGCTGCATTCCCCAGTTAACTCTATGTGGGCCAAACAGCAGGCTAATAATAACATCCTCCTCATCTCTGAATGGGAAGACAGCATAGCATCCCTTCTTTGATATCCATAGGGAATGGCAAAGCTCTCCCTTTCAAGTCCATCTGGTTGTTGTGGACTCTGGCGGGCTTTGGCAGGCTTTTGCAGTCCCGCTGCTTCTAATCCTGATACTCTGACCCCATTAATGACACACGGCGTGCAATGAATGCATCTCACTGCTGTTTTACAAGTCAAATTAAATATAGAAGTCACAAATGTGCGTGATCAATGGCACGTGCGCACACACACACACATACACACGCTTCTTGTGTGTAGTTTCATGGCTGACTTGACCTTAGCATGGTGTGATGCCTGGTGGCATGGCAGGTTGTGTTCTAATCAGAGCAAAACTCTCAGCTCTATTAGTAAGTCAAAAACCATCAGAGCATCCTTGCAGGTGAACAGACTGTATTTGACATTAACTCCAGGCTGAGCCAACCCTTATGTTAATTAGAACTGATCCTCTAGAAGGTCACAAGTGGTAAGGGCTGATCTGGATTACAATAGTTTTGTCGACAATGCTTCAATAAGAAGTTGATGCCTCAAGTTTCTGTGCTGGTGCAATAGAAAAATACAAATGGTAATTGGTACACTGTGGTACAGTACAGTATACTGTAGAGGAAGAGGAGACACACAAGGGCTCACAGGACCTAGTTTTTAATCTTCAATAAACCAGTCCTCACACTACTAAACAGGGTGATATCTCAACTCAGCTATAATTAACAAATGGCAAATCGTGTTAAAACGACTCCCTTGCCCTTCTAATGCGCACTAGAAAGTGATAACCTGGGCGTCGTTGAGGGATATGAAAGATTTCTAAATGAAAAATATTTCTAATAATACAAATGAACAAAATAAAAATATAATTAAATTTATTTTAAAGGTAGTTTAACTTAATAATGGGTATAAATATAAATATAAATGGGTACAGTTTATAAATACAGTATTTACATATCTGATATCTGGTTTTTAAGGGTTGTCTGTAATTTTATATTTTTCATGCTATTCAAAAAAGTGGTTCATTGCTTGCATTTTCGGGGTTCATGTTCAAAAGCCACTGCAATAGATTCTAGATAGCATTGGCAAAGTTACCTTCCAGAGCTGGAGGTTTCTTGTGCAGCGTGTGGGTGGTAGTGTACTTACTCTGTGGGCACTGTTCGCTGGTACAGTTAAGAGACTGGAGGTCAAGCCCCTGACAATCTTTGCCTCCAGTCCCCGGAGAGGGCTGGCTACACTCTCGGCTTCTCCACATAGAGCAGTCCGCACCGCACGCTGACCATTTGCTCCATTCGCTCCAGCCTCCGTCAACTGCAAACACATACAGAGAAAACACGGGTGGGAAAGTACATATACACTATATTTTCTTATAGTGTATATGTTTTAAGAATATCACTGTACTGTAATTAATTGAGGTTTATAACTTTATAATCGCCTTACATAGTTTGTTTGTTTGTTTTACAGTCCATTCAAAGATACATTTACTTTCAAACATAAAGAGGCTTGGTTAAAGTCCATCCTAAAAACTACTGAGAGCTGTGTATTGAACATCAGACGCAAAAGTCATTAGCAGGGATGTATTTGCTGTGCTGTATTTGCGTGAGAGTCTGTTTCCATCCTGCGCAAATGCACTCCAAAATGGAAA
The DNA here is from genome assembly GCA_027564795.1 of Aphredoderus sayanus. NCBI lineage: Eukaryota > Metazoa > Chordata > Actinopteri > Percopsiformes > Aphredoderidae > Aphredoderus > Aphredoderus sayanus. Next base: position 2,811,544 of record JAODUG010000002.1, on the reverse strand, counting down.
CCTGCTGGGGAAGGCATTGTAAGAACATGCAAATCCACTTACACACAAACACAAATCCAGGAGGCGCACAGGGTAACCAAAGTGTGTTAAATCGAGGAGGATAGTCCCATTGTCTCAAGTTGTGCTTTTCTGGTTTTCATGCAACATGAAAATCAGGTGGGTTAAGCAACAGAGCAGAAGCCCACTGGTACGTGCTGCGGTGTGTAGGTGATGTGGCCTGGCAGGCCCAGCTGTCTGCAAACTACATTTGTTCGAGGAGTGAAATTTGGCCCTAGGAAAATTGGCTCCCTGTCGGATAGCACGCGCAGTCACACAAACACACACATAAGCAAACACTTGCGAGCAAATAAACATGTCCGTTCCATTCATTGTTATCCTCCCACAAAAGCAGACTAGACTGTAGTATTCAATCACATTTTAAGGTAATTTGAACACCAGCAATACGCTCGACATCTGCCAAGCGTATGAGTCAGTAATACAGTATATGTATTGCGCTGAAATCAAAGCAAATGAACATAAAGCTTTACGCATTTCCCTTGGCCTTCATTTATAAAGCTTTATGTACAGTGCACATATCAGATTTCCCAACAGCATACCTCACAGTTTTGATACACCCCCGTGTACAATAACCTCCAACACACTACCATCAGGACAAACAAATAAAACAAAACAATAGCAAACACAAATGGGTTGGTTACAGCTCTGAAGGTGACGTTGCTCAGCCACTTCACCCCCTGCTGAGGGGAAGGCCATTTCTGCCAAAGGTGCAGGCAATTTGGTGGCGCGGCCAGGGGGGCTAGAGGCAGGGAGTGCCATTGAGAGTGATACAGTGGCGGGCCTGGGGAAGGTTACCATAGGGCTAATGGGAAAAGGAGCAATAATGAGCTCTCATGGGGAAAACCGCCACTCTCCATTTCTCTCCCGCACTCTCACTTTTCTCCCACGTGGAAGGGCGAGCGCCACCTGATGAGAATCAGTATGGAGCCACGCACCTGCATGCCTTTATGACAGGGGAGGGGCTCGGCCCCTCTTGGCCGACCCGTAGGCCAGGGAGCGTTAGTGCTCATTAATCCTGGCAATCTACGGCGCGGGGGTCGTGACCCCTGTAGTGTGAGCCTAACCCCAGCGTCAGAGGGTCAGAGGCTGGGGTTAATAAAACACAGTAGAGACAGTGTGGTGTTATTCACTGTGGGGCAGCTATTACAGTATAATGATACACAATAATGATACTATTTGGACTCCATTTGGGAAAGGTGCTGTTCTAATAGCCCGTGTTGGCCATTAAGCCGATCGCACAGGTGGGGAATGTGTGTGTGTCTGTGAATGAAAGCCTGTTTCCATGTCGGGCCTGCATATTGCTATATGGACGCCTTGATTTTCCTGCAATAAATGTATGCAGAATTAGTGTGTGTATGTGTGTGTGGTAAAATGCATGACGGTATGCTGACACTGCTCGGGTCCCGTTGCAGTCAGTTCCATTTGGCAGAGAGAGCAGAACCAATCAGATAATTGCCCTTGTTTTGGCATTGAGCGGACCCATCCGTTGGCCAGTGGGCTTATTATCCACATTGCTTGAATAGAGAATTACATCCTAATGAATATATTATATCAGCCCTCAGTTTATCCACACCACTGTGAAATAAAGAGATGAGATCAACATCTGCCCTGATGAGGTGATGAAATTCCACTGCTCTTCCCATCCACAAAGCAAAACTAATGGCCATGCAAATGACATTTTCAAACAAGCAGATTGGAGTGAAAACAGGGCGCCGTTGATAGCTGTATGGCCGAGATACTAAACACTGTGATGCCAAGCAGAAAAACACTGAAGGCTAAAGCTGCATAAACAGTGTCGGCCGGTCAGTCTCACTTCTCAACACGTCGAAATATTTCATCAACAGCAGAGGCTTTTATTAAACCCTGATACTTAGTTGAGAGTTTATAATAGGACACATGCAATCAATGGGAGACAGTAGTGAGAATATAAGCAGCAAACCAATAAATTGGTTCAATTTCCATATAATCTTTTCCAATGCAGGCCTAAAACCACAGCCAAAATCCATGCTTCCCATTACTTTTCAATAGCCTACAGTAGATATTCTGCCAATAAAGGCAAACACCTTCTGCAGCCAGTGTGTGTTTCATAACCAGACCACAGAGCCACTGCAAAGGCACTACAGCCGATTTTCAATCATGGTGCACAACAGGTTTTGGGTGGGTCGGCTCTGGGTACAGGGACAGTAATACAATAGCCCAGCAGCAGGCACCTATTTGGACATGTTGTCAAGGAGAGAAGCAAAGGGCGTCCAACTGCTCTTACAGGCCAGCGGGAGGGCCTGTTTGACGCTTTGCGGTTCACAATCACAATGGCGGCTGACGGATGCGGTCCCAGATCACTGGACACCTACAGCTGCCTTGTCCTTGAGGACAACACAAGGAGGTAGACCAATTACCTGCGAGATCAGCAGGTTGGCCTATCCCCTCCCACTGTCCTGTCAGCATCCAGTACATGTCGGAACAATAACCACCCCTAATCCCAATGTTCAAAATCTGATGGAAAGAGATTTAATGTCCGCCCCACAAAAGGAGGTGACTCAGGAGAGGTTCGTTGCCATTGTTTTGGTTTAATATGCTCTTTTTCTACCGATTTTGACTTTTGTAGCACATCGGATGTAATAAATGTGCATTCAAATAATTGTTGTTGTTTTTTTAATCAAAGTTGACATCATATTCCTATAACATTTTGAATAAGTGAATGATGTGTGGCATGTAGTTTTAGGGACATGCACAGGCAGAGCTCATGTCTTTTTCCAATGATAGCCATAGCTGTCATAGAGAAGAGTCCATTTTGGAAAAAGGGTAGAATTGATATGGAAACAATTATTGCTAATCTTTTTTTTATTCACTTGTTGGCAAAGCCAGGTGGAAAAAGTAGAAATACCAACCATGCATTTGGTCTACCCGTGTATTGTATTATCTCATCTGACCTGTCTATATTGTTTTCCCTACCTAGAAATGTATTTGTTATTTAGAATCAGATACAGTACAATTTGTGGGTGATTTTTCTCACCACTGCCTAAATGTTTGCTACAGATGCAAGAGAAAAAAAATAGGTTCAAGGTGTACGTACAGATGGCTGCTGTCTGCATCGGGTTAACCTACTTGTTTGTCTTTCATATTTATTTAGGGCCGACGTTAATTTAATCTCAGGGTAAAACACAAGAGAGAATACAGCATCCTCAAAAGATATTAAAGGTAAACTGCATTGTGTATACACAAACAAACAAATACACCCTTAAGCCTGATTAGTTTGTGCGGGTATAAATGTCCCAACTCCTCTTCAAGGATAGGCACAATATTGCAATAATTTACTCTCTTCAGATTACTTGCCATTTCCTCTCACATAACAGAGAAGTCCAATTAATGTGACAGTGGCAGATGTTACCATGTTTACATTGTACCCTTACAAATATAATCAGCCTTTCCTTCTGGCCATGATTGTTCCCACCGGCCACCCTTTGTAGGGAACGCCGGTGTGATCTGGGGCTTTGTCCATGTCAGCCATTTTGCCACGACTGCTTCAATTTGCAGTGACCACAAGTCAATGCAGCGGTGTAGTCTATAAAAGAGTGACAGAGGGAATGCAGAATAATGTGGAATGCTTCAGGAGCAAGCGAGAGAGCGAGGCAGGGCAAGGGAGCACAAATGAGATAAGCGCTGTAGCTCAGCTGCTCCCTGTCTGCAGTGTTGATCTGCTCCGCTTGGAGCCCAAGGCATTCGCCGTAGCCTCCTACTCCTACACCTCCACAGCTCCCTGTGTCTCTCCCAGCAGGGGGCCCATCTGATCCGCCAAACAGGACTCCACAGACTCTCATTAAACACTTCAGAGACTCTGACAAAAACACAGGCGAGCCTTCCAAAACTTCACACTTTTTTTGAAAAGAGGTGAGAGCTCACATTCTGATAGGAGAGTCATCATTAATAGACATGTGAACAGTTGATCATCGAAGCGTCTTCAAAAAGTGTTGAAGAAGCTTCAGTCTGTGAAGAGGTTTAATAAGCGAGGAGCGGAACAACAGTAGCTGCCTCTGTGTTTGTACTTACGCACTGATCTGATAAAAGCTCAATTATTTTCATTCTGAAACAATACACAGCTGAGGGCTTTAAAAAAATAACTACATTTGTGTTATTTAGCAGACTCTTTTATCCAAAGTGACGTACAGGGGTTAGACATCTTACTAAAGGATTCTTACAGGTAGGTTGGCATGGTGAGGACTGAACCTGGTACCTTTTGTGTGGGATTATACCAACCTAACTGCCCTGTTTGTTGGACCACAACAAATACAATTTTCATATTCCTCCAGGAACTCTATCTTTAAAGGCAGAGTATTGTGAATTGTTGAGGCCATCGATAAATGAAACAAAACAAAAACAGCCTACAACAACATATTTAAACAGATTCTGCAGTTGCAACACAAAATATACAGTATTTTCCTGCAACCCAATTTTGCAAAGATCTAAGCTCTAAAATAAGATACTGAATGCACTAGAGAACTAATGATCATTAAAAAAAAGCCTGATAATTAATGAACTCCTGAAAAAAGAACAGCGTTAAATCATGGGAATTCACAATAAAGAGCACACATAAAAACAAAGGCAGGCAAAATTAGCAAGCCTAGCCTAAAATAAGCACCGCTTCTGAATTCAAATGTTAAAATGCCATGTCTGAATGAATAGCATTATATCCATCTGCAGTTCAGAGTGTAATTCATACTGTTCCAAGTTTCTTTCTTCAGGCAGACTGAAACACCATCTACGGCACTTATTAAATGCAACTTGGTGCACTAATTAAAGTTGTTACATATGACCTCAGCATGTAAAGATGCTCTCTCATGCTCTCTGCTAGAGTGGTTTCACCTCGCCTGTTCCCGGCAGCTGATTGCTACATGAGACCATCCGTCCATGTATTCGGCCCGGAAATAATGATTCACCCATGTATTAGTCACATGTTGTATAAATCTGATGAAGTCAGTGCTGTGTGCCGGGCAGTGTCTGTGATGGGTGACAAACAAGGAGAGCAGTCCGTTCATCTCGGGGGACACCAGAGGTGTCTCTGTGAGTACACAACAGAGTCGTCGTGCCGCTTGTGATTAGAAACAACACCCCATCATCCCTGGGCCCCCGGTGGAGTGATCGCTGGCCTTGACGCGAACCCTCTTCTGGTGCAGACAGCTGGGGCTCTCTCTCCCTCTGATGCTCTTTCTGAGACAGGTGACAAGTGGGGAAGAGAAGGGAGGCAGAATCTACCTTGTGTTGCCAAATAAAGGGCCACTTGAGGTGTGAAAGAGGTCACGGCGCAGTTGCGGTCCTCATCAAAATAGAACCAAACAGTGTTTTGTCTCAGCCAAAGTCTCCACACACTGTGCTCGCAGGGCACAATGCAATTTCTGTCAGAGCACCCCAAGGGCTGAAATTACACACTTATGCCTGGGGGGAGAAAGAAGGTGTCTAACAATAGCGGCCAGGACTGACATTAATCTCTTTAAGCTCATAGAGGTCAGAGGAGTGCTCTGCCATGGGAATGCCGAGTATCCCTGGGCACCTCTAATTCCACTGTTCGTTCTTCCAGAGCTAATAATTCCAAATCCCATCCAGATAGCTGGCTCAACGAGCCCATATTTCCTTTGTCTTTTTCCCCCCTTCCTTCTGTGTTGCTACGGTCCGTGTTACTTACACTTGCACATGACGGCGAGTGATGTCTTTACACGGCAGACGTGTAACACAACACCCTGATTCACTGAGGTAGATAACCTCTGTTTTAGACAGGGAGAAGCTTCCTCTGCCAAAAGGTGTTGGATTTCCCTCTCTGCTGTTTACAGAGCATGTGAGATTTCTCCTGCGGTCAGCATGGCTTCAGAATGCCAGCAAAGTCCACAGACTGATCTGTTTGGCAGCACAACAGCGGTCGCCTACACACACTCAGCCATTCTTTTCTTCTTTCTCAATTTTCTTCTGTCTCTCTATCTATATCTCCCTCCCTCCCTCCCTCCCTCCCTCTGTCAGGGGGATAATGTGGGCCTGCAAATGAAGAAGTCTAACTTCCATCTTGGGCTGCCAGGGATCAATATGTGCGGCTCAGCATCAGGCATGACGCTCTCGCAGGGGAGACCAGAGGGGCGAATCAAACACCCCTTAACTTCTCACGCGTAAACACGGCACAAGGGCTGCTATAATTCAGATTTTTATTGCCCCTATTTACTACATGGCTTGAGCACCAAACAATAACAGATGTACTGGCTGGTTTGACACAGTGCCTTGGCGGGGCCATGGGAGACAGGTCCATGAAATAAAAGCATGGTCTGCGTACAGTGCAGAACAGAAAGAGCTGTGCGATGTGGAGGATGCTTGGATATTGCAGTGCTAGAAATCTAATTGCAGCAGCACACAACCAATACACTGTCAACTAGGAAGGAGTTGTGCAAACAAAGGAGCTGAACAAAATGGCAGCCAAACGCAAGGAAAACAGATGACCTCTAGATGCACAAAGAAGCAAAAACGGCAGCCACAGGAAGCCAAGCGCCACAGGACAAGAAGGCTGCCTGGGAGTTACCTGGACAGGTGGCCACGCAGGCACTTTTCTGGACGTTCTGCCCCTCGCAGGACGTGCCTCCGTTCAGCGGGGTGGGGTTGGTGCAGCTCCGACTCCTCTTCTGCCAGCCACGGCCGCACACCGCGCTGCAGGACGACCATGTGGTCCATGTGGACCAGCCTCCGTTGACTGTCAGGGCCCGCGGCAGGCAATGGAGGGGTGGGGAGAGGGGGAAGGGCAGAGGGATGGGTGATGGAGGGACAGAGCAGCCAGGATTACCCGACATGCACCACGGAGAACGTGCTGAGCTACAGAAACCTATTACGCTCGCCGGTCCAGCACTGCAGGGAGGACTTTACGGAAGAGCAGGGGCCTGCTTCCTGCATCTGCTGGAAGCTTGCCAAGAGGTACCAAAAAGAAATAGAAAAATAAAAAAGGCTTCAACTTGAAGCAGAAAATAACATGGCAGCCTGTCATCTTCACCCTTCTCTTTGGGTAAGGCAGACGCTTGAAAGTATCTGTGACTAATGCACATTTTACAAGTCTCTGAATTTCACCACGGAAAGGGATGGCCGTAATGCTAAAAGCTCATAATATATTGTAATATAATCGCTGTAAAGAAATGCCACTTACAGCAAAATGGTCAAAAATGGATAAAACCACAGAACCAACTTCCAGGAAACGTAAGCCCTTGTCTGAATATGGCATACAGTATCTCGACATTTCAACAATTCTGATTGTCTTTGCGTCACCACTGATTTCACATCATTTCACACTGCTCTTGAAGCTTAAGTGTTCTCTGAATTGCGTACAGTACTGTATTATTTACTTTATTTTTATATTTGAAACTGAAAGTCAAGGCTCGTTTCTGTAATTACAGCCACACTAAATAATCTCTCCCATTGCAAAGAAGCCATGTTCTGAACCTCCACTGGTTATTGCTGCATAATTGTCACTGTATAATCGGATCATGGCAAGTGATTACATTGAATCAAGCTGGTTTATTTCTAATCAACCATTAACTTCTTCCTGTATCTGCTGTGTTCCAAGCTATTCCCGATTCCTGATTTGTTGACTTGAGTCTTGTTCCTCCTTTGAACATACTCCGCTCCTAATTTCCCCCTAACTCACCCTTGTGCGCGTCGTGGCTGAATCATTTCCTTGCCCTCTCTACGCGATTGATTGCCCACCACGGCGAGGTAAATTGCCAGGCAACTCGGCCCCTGATTACCTCTTAGCACAGAGCGCAGTCACCAGCCAGGCCTTGTTAAAATGCATCTTTGGCCCCCTCCTGAACCCCTGTTTGAGAAGGGGAGGTTATTATGACTTGCTATACCAAGGGTCCAGCCAGTGCACTGGGCTCTGATGCTTTAAGCTAACTCAATTATTCTGTTCTGGAACAGGGCTTTGTAGGTGAACAGCAGTAATGGCTCTTTTGAAAAGGCCCTCTTTTACTGTAATTTCACATGAATTAACATTGGGATGGCAATACATTTGTCATCTTGTCAGGACCAAAGTGATTGAGAAGACACAAATTGCACATTGCAGGCCCCCTTGCAATGTATCCTCAGTGTCAGGTTAAAACCATTGATTGGCAACATAAAATGGCCAACAATGGAGTACAAATGGCTGCGGCTGTCATTTCAACTACAGATGTCTTCATCTGAAAATGTACACAATGAAATGTGCATACCACTTCAGACAACAAATCTAGCAAGGAATAAGATACAATATACTGACAAATGTCTCTTCAAACACGACTACCCTATAATCAATACACCACCTCCCTCCCAATACAAATATCTAAATAAAATATAATGTATTGGTTACTCTTCCCATTAAACTAGCCACAACAACTGTGTACTGCATCAACTGAAATTAGCACAGTCTGAAAACATTCACTGTGAGTCAAGGCTAAACATTAACGGTTCTAATTCTGTAGCAACCCCTGATGTTGTAGCCTAACTGTAATGCAGTGATGTTATTGGCTTTTGACAGCCCTAGCAAACACTGGCAAACACATCATGCAGTGCATCCTTCTCACACACACAATGTTGCTTTCATGACACATTCCCCGGCGACGGCCCCTCTTCTCTTTGCATGTAGCAGAGAATTAAGCTGGTCGGTAATTTATGCAAACCTTAGTAGTGCCAGTGCCCAGGGAACCCTCTGTGGTAGAAAATGTGCTGTTCCTCTGCATTTTAATAAAGGTCAGTCTGCTTATCAAGCCAAGTCATTATTTACAGTTTGCTGTTAATTCAATTTCTGTTCTCGGCATCAGATCCACTACGGGGACAGAGGAAGATTGCAGCCCTCAGATAGTTGCGGTCAAATGGATCTGTGTGTGCTAATGATTATGCAGCAGCACTTCGCTCTCATTTATCTTTATGGGTATTTATTATCAGCTATGTATTCCTGTAAAATAGTGCTGACCAATGGAAGTATCACTACAATAAATATTGCACTCTGCTATTATTGCAAATATAGTCTACAAGCTGAATCCCACCAAGGCATTTACTGTGTGGAAAGAAGTCACGCGGAAAGCAGGGGGGGAGTTGGATGCAGGATGAGGCTGCATGCAGTCAAAACCCAGATTTATTCGAGCGGATGGCACGTTTTCACATTGTAACGGTGCCATACGGTACGATACAGAGCACCTCAGGTGTGCCGAGGCCCGACACGGAACTGCCCTGTTGATAGAAAGAGTTACCCACCATAGACAAGGACAGTGGCTGGTGTGCTTTTGCGTCTGGCAACAATGTTCTTGGCCACGCAGGTGTAGTTGCCTGTGTCCGCCAGCCGGGCTTGTTTGATGACGAGATTATGGTCAGCCGTGATGAAGAAATTGGGGTCGCCCGCCGGGTCGAGCACATCCTCATTCCTCTGCCACTCCACCTGAAAATGGGTTTCCACAGTCACAACTCAGTGCAGTTGGATATGAATCCCCACACCGCACCCCTCACCCCAGCCCTTCAAATGAACACATACAGAGTCAGTATACGCAACACAGCTGACTGATGCTGTTGTTCTGTATCAGGAAGGAAGTATTCTGAGCACAGCTCCATTCTGAACCGAAACAGAAAGAAATAGAAGATTGCTTGCGTTGTATAGTGCAATGTATGTGGCAGAGATGGAGTTAAATTATTTAGGAAACAAATACATTTCTGTTTCTCTTTGAGTTTGGGACGTACCACTTTTGTTCTGTATCTACTCTAGCTGCTGGGGGTCTGTGAAAGAGCAGGTCAAGAAGTATATTCTCCACGCTAAAAAACGGATGTTATTTCTTTTTTGTTGTACACTGAGAGTGCCTCGTGTGTTCTCCTGCTCTCACTTGACCCTGCGCTGTCTCAAGAGTAGCCATCGTACAGTAGCATTGTTGTTGCAGTAAGCTGCAGCCTGTTCCAATACTGCGTATAATTGGGCTTTCTTTCTCTCGTTGTGTGATGTCCCCTTGCTCTGCTCTGTTCTGATGTTTTATTCTGTTCAACTGTGTTTGGTGCCTGCTCTCCTGTTTGTCCAATCTCTGATTGGCTTTGGATCTCTGTACTATAGAATAGCCTTGGTTTGTTATTAGGTCGGTGAAGGTCTAGCTGGGACTGGGAGTGTGAAGCTGATGAAACAGCTGGCCCCAATTTGGACCTCCACACACACACACACACACGCACACACGCACACACACACACACACACACACAGACGTACACAAGCACGTACGCACATCACAGCGAGAGTTAGAAAGACAGTAAATGTGTTAAGAAAAGAGAAAGATAGAGAAAAGTTGGCGAGAAACACACAGGTGAGAGAACAGTGATATAAAAAAGGAATTCATAGGGGGGAAAAATGAGAGCGGCAAATAGAGCCATTAATTATAGATCAGCCTTTAGAGCTGTCAAACCCATAGTGAAGCCTCCAAGCCCGCCTTGACTGATGTGACGAGACAATGTGATATATGGCTTCCCACAGATGTAAAGGAGATTATAAATCAATAAGAGGGAATAATTAGAGGCGTAACTCATCCGTCCAGGGGTGTTGGGTCCGTGGTATCGCTGGGGGGGCTACGCCTGCGGAGGCTGGAGACTGCCCCCCCCCCCCCTTCCCCCTCCTCCTGTGATGCTAGATGCTAGATGTGAACCTATAAATAACGTGTGCCTGGGCTCTGTCTCTCACCTCAGCGGGTGGGACTCCCTCGGGGGGATGGCAGCGCAGTAACACCTCCTGGTCTAACGCCACCTCCTTCCCCAGTGGCTCCTCCTCAAAGTTCTTTCTCAGGTCTGGTGAAGAAAAGGTGAGAAAAACAGAAATCCCCTTAGAGTAATTGGACATTTAAATACATGACCTGACAACGGTGCTATTGCTCCCCCAGCTAAACAGCTCCGCCCCAATAAGCATGTGGAACTGGAATTGGCCCTTGGAGTCACAAGGGGATCGGCCGCGCCAGCCGACCAAAACCACATTGCTTATTCCGCTCCGCCCGGGCCGCTCAGAAGACGCGTGCCTCCGGAAGGGTTTCAGGACCAGGCGGAATCAATTGCATTACCCCCCCTGTCACTCCTCCCTTCCATTCCACTTTCCTCTGGCCCGGCCTCCGCCACCCTTCTCGCCTCCATCTGTACAAGGGCTTGGAGCAGCCACGCGAAAACAAAGCATCCCTCCCCCCCTTGAGGAGCCTGGACAAGACTGGCTGCCTGGCTGGGACCTCACTTTACCTCTTGCCGAGCTCTCTCTCGCTGCTGCGGCAAGCCAGCGTGCCCCGGCCGGGGGATTACACAGGGGAAATTGGCAATGCTTGTTTGTCGGAGGGAAAAAAGATAGGATAAACGCACAACTATTTGTATGTGATAAGCAAGGCGGGCTGCAGATATCTGGTGGCTTTAGACCTTATTTCAAGTTGTATCATTTACCTCGGAGTTTGAGGTAAACAATGCATTACCGTGTCGCTAGTGGTTGGGGCTGTGTCTGAACACCTCCAGTGCACTTCTTAAAACAGATGCTGGGCCTGTCTGGGCCAACCACAACATGAGGAACATTAGAATGAGGAGAGTGCCTGTGACATTCTATTTAATTAAAGGCGATTAAATGGGACTGGAGGAGACTCAAAACACACCGGTCCTGAAAGGCTCAAGCATTTGTTTCATTTCTAGTGTAGAAATTGAGTCGCCCTACAGTGGGTCACTGTTGTGTTGCATGCGTGTGCATGTGTGTACATATACTGTAGTACCTTAAAATATGTGTGCATTATCATACATCTTTCTGACATTGTTCAGCTCAAGGTTGGATAATAAGTGTATTTTGGAAATGTCTGGTGGCTGGGAGCTAGCAGTGGGTCTAGAATAATGCATATTTATGTGTGAATTAATAAGCCAAATGCTATAAAATGCTCAGACATAAAATGGCTTCTTCCAGTAAAGCTTTTCAGGATGTAGCTTGAGATATCTCTCTGTTTGCACGACAGATTTATGATCACTGCACAGCAATATATTTCATATCTGTTTTCACCCAGTTATTTTCATCATGGAGGTCATTGCTGTATATATACAGTATATACTGTACTGTATATGCACTCCATGTGGAATGAATACTAAAACACTTGTACCCCCAGATAAATACATTACTGTTTATATTGTTCCTTGTCTTTGTCTGATAATGTATTAATTTAAGAAGCAGTAATTGAAATCATAATGAAATAGTACAGCATGAGACTGCACTAATATTAAGATGATACACTTCCCTCTAACAAAGACAGACGAGACACATATTCATCCTGCTATCACCATAACATATCTGTGCTAAATGTGGTAGTGTGTAAGCACAATGTCACCAGTGGTCTTGACATAACAAAATCATCTCAAGTTTCACTTACAGGCGATCCTGATATAGGCTTTTTGGCTTTTCTGGGTTCCCGTAGTGCTCCAGGCCACACACTGGCACCAGTACTCGTCAAGGCCAAAGATTTTCTCCACCTGCTGCCTGGTGATGTCAATCTTCACCTGCATTATAGGGAGTGCTGCAAAACAAATAGAGGATCATAGTCAAAACTTTGAACACAGGAGTAGAAGCAGACCTAAATTCCTCATGGTGTTTACAGTTTGAAATGGCTGTATGCATTTCTCAATGAGAAGAAAGGAAATAAGAAAAAGGAAAAGAAAAAGTTGATTTGATGTGTTGAATTGATTCTTTAAATGCGCGGGTAACCATGACCCAGGCCAGCGAAGGGGAACTCATTTGTAGGCTGGCAGGATAAACAAGCAGAGCACTATAATCAAATATAAACAGAGTGCTTGTTAACTGGGGAGAATGAGAAAAAAGCCTCACAGCCATCCTCTGGTGTAATTTGGGGAATGGTAAAACAGTGGCAGTTTAAACATGGTCTCAGTCACACTCATTTGGGGAGGGGGGGGGAGGGGGAGGGTTCCACTAACACACAAACAAACACTCCTTGGAATATTAATCCTAGGAGTGTCTTCGCAATATATTGTAAATAGAAAACATTTGCATCTATTATGTTTCAAATAAAACTATTTCAAATCCCTCTTCAAAAGTAATAAAACAGTCAGTATGCCCGATAAAAACCAATTTTGCTAAATAATATACGTATATGTTACTGTAGGTTGACACTTTGAAGCAGTTTCATTACAGCTTGTTGTCACAATTGTTGATATTTGAGAAACAATCTTTCATTTCATTTTACTTTGGCCTTTTGCTTTGGACCTGTAAGCCAGGAGTGTTTTCTATATATTGAAAAATGTCCTTGATCCCTGCTGTTTTCACCTCTGCTTTTCTCTCTAATGAACAGATCGACAAGCTATTCCCAACCACGCCCGATACTTCATCTCTACGGATGAACCAGTCTATTTGAACACAGAGCACACAAACCGCAGGCACGACAGGCACAGTAATGTATACAGTCTTGTATATTTACGTCCAAAAGCCGCAGTTCAACTGCTATTTACAGAATCTAAAAGCACTTCATAACATTTGCACTCTTCTTATGCATACTCAATTTACAATGATCATTTCCAGCGCTGGGTCAAAAGTGGGTGAAGCCTGTCTAAGTGGAACCTACTGTATTGCATCAGGTCATCAAACCTATATGGCTATTACATAGAGCACTCGCAGAGATGCAAGGCCTTTAATCTGGCCAAAATAGAGTCTTTACCAGTAAATAATTGGAGGTGAATTGTATGTGGTGTGCAGGGCTTGTAATGTGTAGTCTAGACCCACAGAGATGTGAGCTCTCATGAAGGAAAGTCAAGAGCATCCAGCACTGACACACACACACACACACACGTTTCAGAGCCTACATGAGATTACCAGTGCAGCACCACCAGCCCCAGAGGCCCTCACTCGCAGCATCAACCAGATTTTTACCACCATCCATGTGTCTTCTAGTCACTCAAAGGTAAAAAAAATAAAACCACGGTCTTAGTGGCTAGGAACAATCTCTGAGGCCACTAGGTTACCCTTTTGTGATGAATGCTAAACCATGATATTATTAACTATTTGACAGAGGGTGAGGGAGAATGTATTGCAGGCTTGAACAGGAACCCGTGGTGAGAAACACCAAGAGCAGCAATTTGAAGCTCTGCCTGCCTGAGTAATTGCCTTCCGTTTCCTTATCTCTTCCTGTTTTCATAATTACCTGCTTTCTGTTGGTGACACCTTCCAGTAACACTGCTGTGAATCACTCAGTCCAATTTCACTCCAATTAATAAGTAAGACAAAACAATATCATTGGTCCTGTCACTGTTAACAGAAACTGTGAAATTTCACACCACTTAATAAATACGAAAAATATAAAATATACATATTTATATTTTATTTTCCAGTGGCAAATGAGTTTGAAGAGCAGACGGTGAAAATGCATTATTCCTAAAAATTATTTTGTTAATGCAAACCAAAACATGCTTGACCCAAGCCTCCCACAGAGCAGATTATTAAGAGTTATATTGATTCCTATAAGGCGCGTAGCTGGAAATAGTGTTGTTGACAATGATATTACCCTGTTAATAAAGACATGCAGTGTTATTTATACCTATTGGTTTTTATCTTTTCTAGAATAACTGGGAATTGCTTCATCCTAGATTAACCGCCATCAACTGCGCACTTAGTGTCTCTATGCAACAATTAGAATGCAAAATGTGAATCTATCTGTGGTTCCCTTGCTTCACAGTGCATTCATAAATAAGATCATATTCTTAACCTGAATCACAATGAAACATTTAGGAAATGTGATTATAAGATCAACACTACAGACAGTTTTGGACATCCCTTGTTGTTAGTGGAGAGCAGTGACAGTCCCACATACCGGCAACGCAATGTTTCTATACTAAATGCATCTATCTCCATGGCTTCATGGAAATTTTAGCATCTAAATAACACCAAACACACAACCCAAAAATGTTCACACATGCACAAACGCAAGCACAAATGCACGCACGCACGCACACACACACACACACACACACACGCACACACACACACACCATCCACATACTTATCCATTCACCTGTTCCCTGTGGTAAAATGGATGATTAAGTCAGGTGCTTCAATCCTGCCTCTCAACATATCGGCCTCTGTCAATCACCAATCTGTGTGCGTGCTACGGAGTGGGTCTGAGGCAGACAGAGAGAGATGGTACAGGCTTGTCTGAGAGAGGCAACAGGGAAACTGTCTTGGCGGCAGACTCCCCAGGGCTCAGGCCAAGGAAAACCAATGAAAACTCACTGTGGTGCATTAACACAGTCCAACTTTAAGCACATCAAGAAGAGAGGAAGGCGGAGCCCAAAAAAGGACTGCAGCTTCATGAGTTAACTGACCCTAGTGTTGTACTGTATGAGCGTCTGTTGTGGCAAAGAGCATGGAAGTGCAGGCTTTACTTTCCATTAAAAACACACAAAAGCAGCAGAAAGATTTGCTCCAGCGTGATTCCCTCCTGTGCATGTGGCAATGAGATGATTATTCACTGATATACGCCATTTAAATGTGTGAACGAAACACTGTCACTTCCAACAAAAGACAGTCACACTGAGAAAGTGGAGGGCACAATCATGAGTGCCACGTCTGTCTGCATGCGCGAGAGGGGTAAACATCACTGGACTCAATCCGTGGTGAGTCGATATAAGGCTCATCTGAGATAGACTTTATTTCTCTCGCCCACCTTACCCCCCACTCTTGTTTTCGCAGGCTGTGACCTCAATTCCATGGGGGTCATTTGCTTATCAAAGGCGAGGACTGGAACTTGGAGGTTTTGGAGTGTGTGTTCATTGTGACAGAGGAAATTGAATTAGGCCTCGCTCCCGCCATATGTGCGCGGCTGGGATTCATCAGTGGGACGGGGGGATTAGGGTTTGGCGAGGCTATGCCGTGAAAGCGCACCATTGGAACAGAGTTCGCAATGGCAAGCGGTCAAAAGCATCATTTGACCCCCACCAGTTGGGACCTGGTGGGATTTAGCGCAGCGCCACCAGCAGTGACAATTACCTTAGTCAGCCCATGAGGAAAGTAAGGCTCATTTTGGAGTACATTGTACTGGAAAACATGTCAAAACCGGGCCAACACACGTAAAACGCAATTACAGCCATCTTCAAAGCAGAGTTAACCTGGTGCCATGGCGGGGCCAAGGGCATGAGCACGCCATCACCCGAGGCCTATGACTGAAGTCAAACGGCTCTCATCAAACCTCCATTACCATGTAAAGCACCACGGTGATGTGTGGCCCATTCAAGCTGACATGGAGACTGATGCGTGAACAGAGTGAATGGCAGGTGCAGGCATCGCTGTCTGTCTCTAACCAGGGACAATGTGGCCTTCTGAATGACGCATGGCTTTATTAGGCGGAGCGAGTGAAAACGAGAGTGGGCCATAGAGTAGATAAAGACAATGAGGGATATAACAAGGAAAGAGAGGAGAGGGACGGTGGAAGACAGAAGAAGTAGAGATCGGTGGGTGGGGGGAAGAGGTCCCATGCCGGAGCCTGGCTGTGAGGTTGTGACACAGTCAGCGGACAGCTTTCTGGGTCAAGGCTCGGCCTCCAGCTACGACCAGCATGTTCAAGTGCTCACTTTGATTGAGCTGTCCATTTTCTACAATGAATGCACGGTGCAAGGACCCGCCGATGCTCTGAATGTCGTTACAGATTATTCATGGCTGACAAACAGGCCAGCAGGTAGTGTTCCAATCAATCCGGTTAGGCTCAGTCCAATGCCAGGCCAAGGAGACTCAGGTAGGCCCTCCTCTGTGATGAGTAGCAGGGGATTTAAGAGAGATGAATGGCACAGCATGCGATTCTCTTACAATAGAGTGGTACCCTTGGATGTACCCTCTGTTTTCAATTAATGTCAATGTTATTTAGTTCAATGTTAAAACTTTTTTAAATGTAATACTAATAAACATTTTATTTGTTCATTTTTACACTGAAATAGCCATTGTCTATACTATAATTAAACATCTGATTTGATACTAACATAAACATTTGATTTGCCTTAAAGTGGTACCAGAGTTTCATTTAACCCTGTATTCTTTTGATTATTATACAGTACCTCAATATAAGTAAGTCACACTGACAATAATATAATAATAATATAGATTATTTTAGCGGTATGCAAACTATTTGAAATTATAGCCTTTGTGATTTAAAACATTTTCATTTGTTTTACGCAGTTCAATTTGTATTATATTAATATATAATATTAGTTTACTGTCCCATTCATTCACAGTTCATAATGTTTTGCTATCCTTAGATTTACTATGTATATGGTACAACAAACATGTCATATGTCATGTATGAAACATATGGGGTGCAACGCCCACTTAGTGACAATTCTTTTGGGTGCAGGGTGTATTCTTTCTCTCGCCTGGGCGCGCTTTGCTGATTTCCCGGCTTACCGTGGCATCACTTGTGCTGACATGGGCGTCGGGGCGCAGAACAGGGTGTGTCAGTAAAATTAGGTGGAGCAGTGGAAGTTTTAATAAAATATTGTGCTAGTGCCTCTTCCTGTTCAGACCCTGCAGACGCAGGCGTGTTGTAGTTTCTCACCTTTGGGCCAAGGCCCACTAAGCACAGTCTTATCCAAAATCACACGCCACTTTTGTATGTCTTACGTTGGCCTATTTATTTTATTATAAATTTAAGGAATCACTACTACCCTTAACCTTTGTGGATTATTAGAGGTGCCATATATGCACACGTGTCTCTGCACCTCCCGAACCAGGACATCAGTTTCCTCCTGCTAGTAGATTTTCTTTCAAGCCAGTCTAGATGTTTGCTTTTCATTACGAAATTGGCAGTTTGCCTTCTTAGAGTACGCTGCTTTAAAAGGGAATGAGAGGAGCTGATTTGATTGGCTGTAATTGACAGACCCCACCACTCTTCCTATTGATAACTGATCATTCTAATACAACCATTTTTATAATTGCATCACCGTTGCACCCATTTACTGCCATGTCTCAAAACTAGCCAAAAGTATTAGCCACACCTTAGATCCACTTGTGCCTCAAACTTGTATCTTGACACTAGGGCCCACAGATAACAGTATTCTGTATGGTACTAACATACTGTACCAACAAGTATAATGAGACGTGTATTACAGAGTTTTGTACAGTTGAATTGCTCTCGTATTGAGCATACATACAGTATGTTGTGTTAATCTCTAGCCGCTGCACTGTGCCTTGTGTTAACACCTCAACATGGTGGGGCTTGGGGGGATTGGGATTGGGGGCTGGCGGGTGAGTTGTGTTTGAATATCATTGTAACTCAATTGTACAAAATGAATTTGGGATTTACACGTTTCATAACTTTTAGAGAGTGAGATCTTAACTCTGTTATAAACGGCATACTAGTCACACACAAACTACTCACACAGGATGTAGCAACAATTTGCATGGTGTATAATACCAAAGTTTGAGTTTTTAGTTCCACAGGTGTTCACAGGTTTTACAACGTGATAATCAACTCATTTACAGAACATGCCAGAATTGCTCCTCTTGCATAGACATGCACATATCACTTGCCGTAACAAAGGAGGCCATAAAACATTCTCATTTATTTATTACAGATATAAACCTGGTCACTAACACCAACTAAAAAGGTCACAACTGATTAAATCAAACGAAGAATAATGCAAAGCAATGGATTTGCCATTTGCGATGCCCCTGCTTAATTAGCTTGCCTAACCTTTCTATAACAGTGCACAGACAACCGTGACGTATACCAACTCTGTGATTTACCACTGTGGCCTTCTTGTAATTACTCTCCACCTAACATCCTGAGCCCAGAGATTGGCAAGTGCAGAATGTCCCGGATCCCACACTTCTCAGGCAGGGAGCAACTGGGACCTGGTTCTTTATCTCCGACACACACCTTGTCCTACGTCAAATGAGAACACATCGGAGGTGAGGGCCTTGAGCGCTCTGTGTCTGCTTCCATTACACTCTGCGGAGTGGGAGGATCTGATAGAATGTTACCCGCATGAAAGCCATGATAATTTGCTCGGGCTAACATGTTTCTCTCCCCCTTGTCTGACATGGCCTTGGGCTCTGAAGTAAATAAGGAAGGCTGCCGTCGGTTAGCTAGCCAGGCTCCCATCTAGTTTCTGGGTGCTCTCTCTGCCATACAAATTGCATTAGGGCTTCTCCCCTCCCTTCACACGATCAGTTGGTGCCTCATGGGTCTTTAGCCGGTAGTGTTCAGTGCGTTGGAAGGCAGAGGCTTTCTGGTAATCCAATGAAGGTATGTGGGTGAAATAAATGTAAATATTCAACAAACAGAATTAAGTAAACAGCCCACAGGAACACAGAGGGTGTCAAAGTCCTACAAAACTTTTATATATTTTGCTCTATATATTTAGGTGAAATAACATTAAAATTCATATCATGTGCCAGTTATTTTTTCCAACTATTGATGCTACATGTATTAATGATGAGTTCATCACAATCCATCATTCATGAGTGATGAACATAAAATATAAATATAATGTTTTTTGTGTTTTGTGACATGACTTAGACACTACTTGACAATATAATTGTTTTAGATTAAATGGAGTAATGGCTATCACAAATAGCACATCGATGATGAATTAAATTCTTATACGGCTATCTGCAAATATTGACTCATGCAACACAGAAGTCGTCTCAAGATGTCACAACCGAGCACAAATAGCATATGGCAAAAAACAAGATATCAACATGAATCTAACAACCAGGTACACTATGTACAGTACTGTCAATTATAGAGAAATGCCATGTAAATTGGATAGAGTTATTTTTGTATTATTGTATTGTATTATTGTTTAGGAAATCTTTGGGCTATGCCCGACCTGGCACCCTCCTCTCCATCCTACGGGCCCACCACTCGTGGAATGAACTGTGGGGGTCGGGTGCACTGTGATATGGGTGGCAGTGAAGGTCAGGGACCTTGACGGACCAGACCTGGGCAGCAGATGCTGGCTCTGGGGACGTGAAACATCACCTCTCTGTGGCGGAAGGAACTGGAACTGGAGCGCTACCAATTAGATCTGGTGGGGCTTACCTCTACGCACAGTCTCAGTTCTGGAACCGTACTCCTGGATAGG
>JAODUG010000002.1:2763349-2791288 GCA_027564795.1 Aphredoderus sayanus | reverse complement strand
AAACCCCCCCCCCCCCCCCCACACACACACACACACACACAACACACTCTCCCTGCTCTCTCTGGCGGAAAGACAGATTGCCTATTTTTCTATCACCTGGGCTTGGGCTGGGCCCCGTGACACCTGCTAGACGAGTGCAGTTTAGTGCTCTCTCTGTCAGCTAACGTATGGGCCTATTGATGTGCTGTGACTGGGCCGCGCTGATCCTACCCAACGCGCATTAGGGCCAGCTGTTGTGCCTCATCTGTCTCTGTGTGTGTCCTGATAGCCAGAAACAGACAGTAAACACAGGCTGCTCCAAACAAATGACCCATCTATTTTCACCCTGCCTTCTGCTACCCCCCACCCCCCAGTCCAATACTAACCATTCCAGACCCCAACTAAATGACTGTAGGAGTGAATGCTTTAATTGAGTCCAGGAATTTAACTGAAAAGAAAACAACTTAAACATTTAATTGCAGTCTTTATTACACCTGCCTCAGAAGCTTATTCTGAAATAGATTGAATGTTAACCAACGCTATTGAAGATGATAGCCATACAGAAAAAAATATATACAAATATGAGCAATGCAAAATGGTCAATACATTCCTTAATACCAATTAAGTTTAAATAATTAAAATATAATTATATTAAGTAAATCTAAATACAGCCCATTGATTAACGCATGGTTAAAATTTTTTTCACACATTTGCATGATTTTTGTTTTCCTTAATATTACCAGGAACAATACACAAACTCCTAAATCAAACAAGCTGAAACACAGGGAGTTTGCCCACCTTCTTGAAGGGAGGGAGACGCCCTTTTCAAAGTTTAAGCCCCTGAACCCCTGAAAGGTCTGTTCATACCCCTGCCGGCATGAATAATCACTCCCCAGCTCCCCTGTAATGTGCTGTGGATGATATATTGGCCCACATTTATTACTGCTCCACTACCACCTGGCTACGAGCAGCAAGCCTCCTATTAATAAAAACCGAGGACTGCAACAAGATACTGTATGTGCATAGCCAAACACGACAAACTAGGATTTAACAATCTAACTAACCGTTTTAAAATCACATGACCTAATTGTCAGAAATGCAATTATGACAAGACCCCATTATTTTATAAAAATGTATATACAGTGGGGTCCAACATATCTCTCATATCTCTGTCTCTTTTCATTCTATTCTCCCTTTGTTTATCTACATTATCTCTCCCTTTCCCTCAATATCTCCTATAGGAGCCATTATCATGCCCTGTTCAAATCATTATCTTTGTCTCTATCTACTTTATCACTATTGGCTTCATCATTCATCTTACACAAAATCTTTACTCACTTGATGTTAATACAAGACAAATATCACCAAAAAGTCAATTTCAGATATTGTAACTTTTAATTTATTTTACTGCCATTTTATAGCCTAAAGTAATCACACTGATTAATGGGAAGAAATAATAATCTACATGATTATGAAAATAAGCAGTTATAGGCCTAGTAAGGATATTGTGTTTGCACTTCATTTACTTTCATTTTGAGGAAATTAAAGGAATACAATATATTTAGACATTTCATTATTTTTAAAATGAACAGATCTTGGTAGAGGACATGTTATTATATGGGTTACTGAGTATATTCTCTGGTATGGTTGAGTAGAGTTTATTTGGACCTCTATTGGACTTGTCTTGTATTAGTATTTAGAATACAACAAACACGGCTCTAGTGATGCGTCCCATCATTATAGTTTAATATGCATCATCAAAAGTCAGATACGTCATGAATTAATTAATGAAACAACATAACAAAAGTTCCTTTAGGTCATCTTTTGCTTTCACTGGTTCTAGTACATCCATTTTGAAATTAAAGAAACTGAATGCAAATCCCTGCACAAATCCAAAGGTCACTGGTGGTAATTTTTAACTCAACAGGAACGCAAAGCAAAAGTCCAATAAAGAGACTTACAGTACAGGCTTTAACTAGTGCAGAGCAGAGACATGTACAGGACTTGCTGTTCATTACAAATGAAGATTAGCCATCCAGGATAACAGATCCTCATTTGAATGGTAATATAGGATTAAAATGTGCCGGCACTATGCAGGGATTTTAAAGACCTGGATTAACACACCACACCATTACATGGCATCATATAATCTACAGTATCACGTGACTTGAAAGGATGAGAGGTTTGTGCTCTGCAGCCTTTAGACAATAGTGTATCAATGAGCCCAACCACACTATGGCTGATTTTGACATTTGAGTCATAAGCATAATTATACCGCAATATACTGTGGTGTCTACTCTACAGCTACACACTTATGCTGGTCAGTAATTGTTTGCACCTGTGTGGGGCTATATTAGGTTGAAGTTGTCTTTTATTCGTTATCGGTTAAAGTTTCTCAACTTTGCGTATGATTGGTTGTGATGTATGTTGGATTCCTGTTGGCTGTGAGCCACAGTTATTTAAAATATAATGTATAGTAAAAGCTGAGTGAGTGCTCATGTTTCTGTGGTTTCATCTCATGCTGAGTGAGGTAAGTTGTAGACCTTCACCCCCGCTGAGTTTCGTATAACTTATGTCACAGTTGAACACAGAGTTTACAGCCGGTAAACTACCGAGATTTGCAGGTGTTCATCACGGGGGCAAAAATCTGTGTTTTCATGCAGTGTCTGTATTTGGAGAGCCCCTTGTCTATTCATGGGCGGCTTGAGCTAGAGGCATAGTGCCAACATTACAGCGAGTCTGTCTAAGTCTCCATAACCAGGACAACGATAACGTTGGGTGACAGCGGCGACAGATAATTTCATACTTCTCTGCTACGATCTGATTAAATTGTAATGTGGCATAAAATCAGAAAAAGAATCTATGATTAGTGGGAAGTAATGGGCGCCAGCATCTTGAACGTCACGTCAAGGGATCTGATGCACGTCTTCTGATTGGCGGTGTACATAGAGGCATTTGCTGAAAAAAGCATTTGCCGTTTATAGGTTTCTGCCAACAATCTGTGTATTTGAATAGCGTCTCGGTGGAATTTAGCGTTTTTGACGCCAAACAATTTGACTATTGTATACTAGCCACTGCAAGCTTTCACTTGATATATTTATTTTTCATGGAAGTGAAGTTTTGCATTTTTTGCACCTGTATATTTAAAACAATTTTGCAATGACCGTGGCAGTATACAAATTCACACCAAATATTCAAAAACTAAACTGAATGTTTTATCTTGATTTACACATTTGGGTTTTCTAATCTCTTTCTTACATTCTTGTTAATATTTACATTGTGCATAATCTATATCTATATCTACAGTATATAACTTTCTGCCACTAGATACCACTCTAAGCGCACCAGAATCTCAGACAAAAACAAATGCTCCTTGGGCCACACACACACACACACACACACACACACACACACGTATGCATGCATGGTCTGCCTGTCTATGAAAACAAAGAACAGAGAAGCTCATATTACAACACACACAAAGGGATAGTAATGTCAGTTTCTGCTCAGGATGCAATTACTTTATGTTTACATAACAATAGTTGTTTGCTGCTATATTAATGTTTAAAATATAGTATATAACACCTATAAGCAAATCAATATTTTTGTTTTTAATGCATTTATGTTCAACAGTCTACTATGGATCCATCTTTAATTTTACTGTTGCACTCTTCATTAATTTGTTCACCTCTCCCAAAGATTCAAGCTGCAAACACTGCTATGCTGTTCTGCAGCACGTAAAGGTCAAAATAGTTACGTTAAAGGCCAATATGAGGATAGACTTTAATGTTACACTGCCACACTCTGACTCTGAGAGCCTTGCTATTCCAGTATTCTCAAATAGTGTAATGACAAAGACACTATGTTGCTAATAATTGCACTTACAGTGTTTGTGTGCATGTGGGTATGTGTGTATGTGCAAGCTTGTGCCCCAATAATGTGTACATCAGTGTGTGTGGTACATGTGGGAATGCATGTGTGCTCAGAAGCTGCAACACAAATCAATTTAAATCCATCTTCTACACAGAAATTTCTTATTTGTCCAATTTATTACAGTGTTCCATTCTATTTTGAAAGACCTGTGAATTCGCTCACCTCTTGATTGAAATCAGTGCCACCGAGAGAACCTAGCCAACGGCCTCAGAGGAGCCGCTATTCTGAAAGTGAGTCAATCATTGATTTTCAGCAGGAAATCATCAAGGAGAATCTATGGTAAATGAGCGAGTGGTGATGGCAAATGGTCTTGTTCAGCAGGATATTCAGTTAGCACTGTATTCTTTCATAGGCAGGCTGTGGCGTCCAGCTATTTTCAAGCCTGTGGTTAAGCGGAGGCAAGTCCTCATAGGGAGTTTGTTCTTGCTCTTTAGTGGAGTGCAAATGAAAAGCTCTCGAGTGGCCTAAATTGTGTGTGAAAGTTTGAAAGAAAATTGGAATCTTTCCAGATGTATACTTAAGACAGTAAGGCAATAACATGTTGAACTAATGTAGAAATGCTATTGTGAATTCTACGCCAAAGGGTTGTTCTATGAAAATTAGTTTCTTTGATGTCTGATTAAAAATAGCCCTTTTTGTATCCCTGTAATTATTGTTTGAAAAATGAATAATATTTGAATTTGAAGATTTAATAAAGACCTAACAGCTCAAAGCCTACTTTGAAAATGCACAACTGTATGTATATTTTGCCTGTCTTCATAGGAATAGCATGGGCTACTTTACTAAGGAATACACTGAATCATATACAGTACAATAGCAAAAACAGCTCAAAATATATTTAGCTCCATCGTGGTTCATGATTGGCCAAGCACAGAGAGTAGAAAGACAGCTCATGATTGGCCTGAAGCGATTAAAATACACATGGGATCCAATTAAAGAAAATCATTTTATGTCAGGATTTAACAGATTGCATCTCTAATTAATAATACTCTTTTACCATGAATAAAAATATAAACATGAGGGAGGGAAAAACACAGTATTACTGGCAGTGACTGTAGTGTGGCCCTGGGAATCGGCCATCTCGCTGTAATGCTAAACGAAACAGAGCAAGATTTAGGAAGGAATAAATGATTATGAAGGTTATGTATTGCCTTGATACAAGCCATTCTGAGGTTATACTGCCTGTGATTGTAGTGCATGTCTAGTACTGTAGCTCTATGGAACATACAGTATGTGGATTTAGGCTACTGCTTTTCCTGTATAGATTCCTGCTTTTACTGTTTTATCTGCAAATGTGTTTTTCTATAGCTCTCATATATCTATATATAAAAAAGGTATTGTTTAAACATCACAGACGTTTCATATATTTTCCTTCCGATAACACCAAGCCCCCCTCAGTGGGCAGATTAAGGGAGGGTAGCCTAGCCTGAGGATTGAGGAAGACAAACTTTGGGTCAGCCAGTCTTTGAAAATACCATTTCAAATCCACCCAGCTTGTGAAAAACAAACTGTTTCTGCCACTGATTGCAAACAACCATCAACAGGACTCAACCCAGAACACATAGCTGACCGCCCTCCGTTTTTCAAAAGTGATTTCAGACTGCGTCGTAACCTGTTCTTAAGACACATTAAGCCCTTTAAGAATCCACGCTCCTCTGACACATTTACGTCAACCTTCAACTACTTGTGATTTCACACCTCGAATTGAATTAGCTGGCGCTTACTTGTTTGTGAGCTGTGATGTTCAAGAGACATAAGATTACATGTCTCTTATGACTACATATAAATTCAACTGCAGATGTACAGTAGCCTATACTACATTATAAATCATTAGCTTTAGGTGACCTTTTCTGCAAGATCTGCTGGACGAAAAAAGTGATTCACTAATCCCTACAGTGTGTTTAACAACATAGTTTGAACAATAAAACGTCAATGGACCATATTGCTGTATTGTGTGGGTGTATCGAGACTGCATTGAGCAGCATAAGACCATGTTATACTGTACGTAATAGGGTGAGCCTCTTCACTGTTTCTCACGTTTTCCAGTGAACGCTGGGAATTCATAGCACTACCCGACACGAACTGAGAGAGAACAGGGCAAGTGTATTTAAAGCATTCTCACAGCCCTTTATGCTATTTATTACATCTCCCCAGCTGCAGTGAGGAGTGGCTACATATAATTGCAGCCATAGATCTTTTGGCCTGGAGACAGCCAATCAAGATGGATCCATTTTACGTTTGCTGCGATTGACCGTGGGTGACTCCTGGTGACTTAGAGATGGGACATTATTTAACATGGACCCTGAGTGACGTTAAGCAGCATTAGGTTCCGGGGGCTGTTAAAGTGCTTGTCACACTCTGAAGGCATCCATCCAGCACAACGCTGGCTTCAATCAATAGATAAGTAATCGCCTGCAATGAGAAGCAGCATGCTGCATTACTCAGAGGCTCTGTCCTGAAGCAGCCCCACCACCCATAAAAAGGTGTGGCAGCCCCTCTTCCCCACCATCCTGTTCCATCAAGAAGGATCCTATCTTTCAGTGTCAAAAACAACAATATCGACAGGCCAGAAATAACTTCTCCTTGGCAGTGGAATGTGTAATTTGGTCAATGAAAAGTGTGCACCCGTTTGAAGAAATTAACGTGACGTCAGCGATAACTACATCAATGTTCAATGACAACAAGAAAATCCATTGACGACTAAAGGTAGACAGCTCACGTGCCTGTGCATTTCCACAGTGGGCAGTGTCAGACAAGACATGATTTACCTTGTAGTTCATCTTCTAAATGAGATGTGGACAAATTCTTCAGAAACAGTTGATGTTAGATGGATCTTTGTATGATACAATTCTTATGGAATTCACAATTCTACTACACTATACAAGGCATAGTCTCATTGGAAGTTGGATTAAGATCTTTAACAGCTACAGCAAAGTCCTTATAATCAAGTCTCGCCACTTATAATTAATACATTATACATAATATATAATATTTATTTATGTAGTAAGTAATTTATTTTAGTAATGTATTTTCATAAAAAAAAAATAGATTAAATATAATAAAATAGTAAGTACTGATGGTGTAAAAATCGATTCAGTCGAGATATGGATAATGTGCATCTGCAATATGTGTATTATCGTGTTGACAGTACGCAACCCAATGCCCCACTTTGTTTTGATTTGACTGTTTTACCCACTATTTTATGACCATTGGTTGGTTATTGTTTAATACATTGTATCTTTCATTGCAAGCAAAATAACACAATAATCGCCATACTGTGTAATAATTCAAATAGAATAACAATACTATCCTATCAGCACCAAAAAATCATTGTAATATAGTATCGTGAGGTCTATAAAATAGCATTTCAAATGGTCTATTGGTCCGTAATCATCCCTCCCTTTGAGATCCACCAATGCAAGTTTAATGGGTAGAACCTTGTGACAGTCTGTTTGCTGTGTAATCCAAACAAATGAGTGCCTCAGTTTTGTCACACAAAAGCAATTCTAATGACATAATGTCTTCTTGGAAAACCTGGGAACATATTGAATGAATGGCATTGGCACTGTGAAAAACAATAATCTGACATGACTTTAATACAAACAGGTTCTAAGGGGAATGTAACGGTTGGCTACCAACTGCGCCTCACTGCATTAATGCATACTAACTTTTATGCTAGAAGCTAAAATTTTAATGTCTAAGGTAGATTTCATTTTATTTGCTTCAGTGTTCTCATGTGATCCCTAATGAAGTTGAATTTAACATAAAACATACAAATTCAGCACCCATCCACAGATGACACTGACATCAACACAAATAGTACAGGTGTACTTCAACCACTTCTTGTTGGAGATTTGCTCAATACTAATGAAATATGTAATGTCTCATCACAAAGAAAGGAAAGCCTCATGTAAACATTCTCTTAATTATTCATGTTGAGAATATAGTGGAAAATGTGGAGTAAAAATCGATGTTTACTGCTTCAAGTATTTGTGAAAAGACAAAGTTTATCTACTTGCTTAACTAATTGGTTTGTCTGGGATGTAACAAGTGTAATTAACTGCAATGGAATGCGTAGTTAATGAATGGAAGAACAGTGCAGAAAGTGGTTTGATGCCATGGTTTACGATTTTAAGAAATGCAGTCAATTGGAAATGCAAAAAATAGAAACATACAATATAAAAGTACATACAAAAACAAAACTGTTATTGCTTTTATTTATTTTGTGCAAAATGTTATCTGTGGTGTTGGCAAAGCCAAATTGTATTTGTTTGATATATTTGTGGAATTATTAAGATATTAACAACAGTTTAAGTTAGCTCCTTATGGTTATCTCTATTAAATAGCTAGAATTCACAAAGTGACAAATGGATTACTCCTAAATAAATAAATAAATAAAAAAAAACATAAATATGGGTCAAATGGTTATCTGGTTGTGCTCTGTTTAGCGAGCTTTATATAGAACTGTTCTTTGAATAACAGTTTATATTGATTTGCAGTCAGACTTGCTCTAAATTTCACCTCTTCCGATATTACACACAGGCTGCTATCTGGATAAGCACTGACATATTCAATAATCACTCATCTTGAAAAACATAAATGATTTTTAGGCTGTTGTAATTTTGATTTAAAAGGACTATTAGAGCATATTTATTGGTAAATGTGTACTGTATCTATTTTGTAATAACTGTGTACTTTAAAATAATGATCAACACATCTGAGACAGTAAATTCAAAGCCGTTTGTCCTCACATTAGATCTCCCTCCTTCAAGACATCCTCTCCTTGACCCATGCTTTGCTAATAACTGTTAGCATGGCTCTTATTTCCATACATTGGAGGGATTTGATTACTTACCATTTGCAACTCATTAATGAAGAGTTATGCTGTGCATGTAATGAATGTTTCCAGGTTGAAACGTGATCTAGTTCCCAGCTTTGCTGAGAGCTTTTAGATGATTACTTTTGCTGTCATGGCTGGCCTTTACTGGTGTAGCTGGAGGAAGCCATTGAGGTAGAAATGGAGAACAAAGGATAATGAACCTGATTACATAAGGGATGTGTGTGTGTGTGTGTGTGTGTGTGTGCATATATACACACACGCACACACACAAACACACTTACATACATATACACACACACACACAAAAAGAATAGAGATGCAAAGTATAATAATAAATAAATCTAGAAAAGATTAAGATAGGTGATTTCAATTAAACAATCAGATCGATTCTTGTTATTAGCATATAGGGTGCTGTTATTTCACTGAATTATTACAACCATAAATTTAAAAGCCGCTACGGATACAATCTTAATATATTTACCAAACACACAATGATGTAAACTTTTTTATCTGGTGATATTGGGCGTGATCCGACCTGAAACATGCAATTGAACTCTAAATTGACTCCTGGAGAGTCCATTTAGACTGCGTCACCCTTCACTACGTACCAGTTTGCACAACCCAAACTCGGCTCATAGCAATCATCTGGAACAATTGAGTCTGCAGGGACTTTATGCATTAGAAAAAAAATGTTGTGCAGGGTAGTTTAATTTGAAAAAGTACTCCAAACGAACCATTGAGCACTTTCAAAATGGTTCTTGATGTTACATGAAAAAGAAACAAAAGCAGTAAAAATCTCAAAAAGCTAAACATTCAGCTAGGCTTCTCTGCCAAAATCTGTCTGTATTCATGCCCTGCAGATGTGACTGTTGATGTACATCAGTGGCATTCACTGGTGGTAGCATATCAATGGATATCACACACATTCATTGCTCATCATTTAGGGTTTATTGTCTCTAACATGTAATTATCACAAATGCCAGTTAGGACTTTACGGTTGTGACTTTTATACTTTTGTTTATATGGAAGGTTCTTTTTCCTGTAAACATGTTAAAACTGTATATTAACTAAAATTGGTTGCATAAAATGTAATACCCCATTATGTGTTTCTGTATGCTAGTGCCTAAGCTATGTCTCTTTTTGAGTTTGTGACAAGAACGTTGTTAAGAAACTGGTCCATTTAGCTGCAAGAATTCCCCCCACACAAACAGTATATTAAGCTATTTATTAGATTAGTGTACAAATACTGTGCTAGACATCAACATGAGTTAATACCTGTATCAGGGAGCATTAACACATTTCCTTTGTTCAATGTGTAAAATCATTATCTTGTATCTACCAGACATATTTTGGTCGGTTGTTGAAACACTCGCTTACAACTTGAATACCGCAAATGGACTCCAGAGCTGTGTTTACAAGAAATGAGACAGCACTGCCTGTGACAGATCAGTTTCATAGTAATAAACAGACTAATGCTGCATAATCAAGTCAGCTTTACAGCACAGAAATCACAGTTGAGCCAGTTGTCGGGTTTCATTATTTGACTTTACAACCCTGTGCGTTACGCACAGGGATGTGCAGTAGCAGGCACCACTGTTAAATTGCTTCATGGCCAATAATAATAATAGGCCAAATTGTAAAACAGGTCATCTAAATAGTCACTTTCACATGCTGTTTTGATTCCCTTCCATGGTTATCTACTAGATATGTCTATTTCTTTTCTACACACAGGTAACCTACTGTAAATATGTAAATACCTACAGTACTGTAGATGGGAGCTCGCTCTGATCATTTTAAAGTACATAGCTAGCTATATAACCTTTAAATGGGTTAACAGCAGAATAACTAAAAATGAACATCACTGTTGATAAATGTGTCCAATGCTTCAATGGTAGATGCCCTCCAAAAGCAACATTCTATTATGGCTGTCACGTATGCCCCAGCGGTTTTCTCACATTTAAAAGCTCAGTAGGTGTGGGTCCCGGCAAGCGCAAAGTAACACGCGCAGGATGACAGCAGGGTGAGGTGGTGAAGAGGTGTTGGCATCCCATACTCCACAAAGTGAGGAAATCTGCAGAGCGGATGGAATTAGTGACTTCCTGCTAGGCCAATGGATGGGTGCTGAGGGGAGGGAGGAGAGAATGGCGTGATGGTGTAAGAAAGTGACCTCTGAGAGGAGGAGAGGAAGGAGGAAGGGGATGAGCGAGCAAGCAAGGGGGGCCGAGGGGAGGGGGTGCCCACTGGGAGAAGCACCGGGAGGAATCCAGAGCCAGGTCACCTTCTCCAGAGAGAACAGCTGTGAATGCTCCAGCCCCTGGGAAAGGTGGTCACAGTTGAAATATCAGTATCTCATAGACTAAAGCCTGTGCACCCTCCTCCCGACTTCACCCTGCCCAGGTCTGCAATAACAAAGCCAATTAAGAAGCCCAAGAGAAAAGGCTAGCGCAGCCTCAGTGTCGTCGCTGACTTGGCAACCAGAAATACAACTCAGGAGAGTACATATCACTTGAATACTGAGAGCAGCCGCAATGCCAAGGCTATCTATTCATTAGCTTCATTTGATCAATTCCAGTGATAGGGTCCTAAACCTTTCATACCATCTTGATCTCACAAGATACAATTTGATTCTGCTTCAAGTGTTAGTCTGACATCCCTCCATTCAAAATCAGTGTCATACATGTGGTGCTAATATGCTATAGTTCAATAAAATGTCTTTACATACGACTGTACTACTGTATACTGTACAATGTAATGTCAGCTACACTGTAGCACAGACGGAAACAGGTAACAGTATTCAAATATGTTGACGCTATGTTGAGCGCTTGTCCAATTTGTGGATGTTTTGGATGGGCAAGATAGCTCTCCGACTGCTGTTTACAAGAGTTTCTCCTTGCACACAATCTCATTATCTGCTTACTCCTGCTATGTGTTTTATCCTAGATTCCATATGGGTCTCTGCAGCATCCCATAATTTCCCAATGTAAATCTGTGACGACTGTGAGATCTGCTACAGTATGTTACTACAGCAAGGCCTTGTATTAAACATAACTGATCATCAGATTATGAATCTGGGTGCTGCTACTATCCAGTTGAATTCAGATAGCGTTCTTCATAAATGTAATCTAAAGGCAAATGCAAGAAAAATGTAGGCCTAATTGTAAAAAAAGAAAGTGATTTAACTGGAATAAATACTAGAATAAAATTGCATTGTCAAAATGATAATAATCTAAATAGAAAACAGACTTTTGTATTATTCTGTTTCTCCCCCTCTTGGTGGCCAGTCCCAGTATTGGGAATGGCTTTCTATATTCAGTTCATCACACAAGTCTGAGTGGATGACTAATTTTTATTCCAAATTCCTGCCCAAATGAGAGGCCTGGACCACCTTGGACCTCTCTTGTACTCTTGGGTAATAATCACTATAACTTGACTAGACACATTTTCATAATGCTATTTCCAATTGCAAAGTACTGTAACTATTGTCTACCGGTAATGTAATATAAACAATACTTTTATACAAGTAATCTGCTTTGTCCCAGCAACATTGTCAAGTTGGACTCACTCACTCATTTAGGAGCCTATCACTTGCATTACTCTTTGAACAGTAGAATATTTAGCCCAATGACTTAATGCAATCAGATTTTATTAATGGTTTTGTATGTGTGTTTGTCTTTTACTGAATACATTTGGGACCAGTCACCACTGTCCACAGAAAGGTAGGCTACCATGACAGCTAGCTAAAGTCTCTAGATAAAAAGAAGGGGCGAGTGAACATGAATGTCTTTGCAGCACATGCATACCAGTGCTGCATCTGTGTAAATAAAGACCTATACTATCGGTAGGGTCGTCTTAGACAGACCAGCCGATTGCAAGTCACGGAGGTCAAACTGAAAACCGTCGATGCATCTCTAGTACAATATACAGTATTATAGTCGTTGGGTCTGGCTCTGTCATTATTTACTATTATACAACAGTTAATTCCAACCAAGTAATTTGATTGGACAAGAGGCATTCCATGTGTGCTGATAAACCATCTTATGGCCAAAAAAGTCCAACTACATCTGTATAGGCACTACAGTCAGCCTTGTTCCATCCAGAAACGGGAGCCCTACTGTATACAGTATGTTATAGTTTAATAGACTGATAACACAGCCAAATAATTCATATTGAGCATTTTACACACCTTGGGATATTGTACTACAGGTGCCCCAACCTGCCACAACATTGGCCAAACTGCAGGCCAGCAAGTTGGTCTACTTGGTGCTTAAAATAACAACACGCTTAATTACTTTTACAATTAAGTACGACTAAGTACTGTAATTTCAATCTTTATTTATTTTATAAATGTAACAATATATATATAGCTTTTGCAGCTCAATTTACTATTGAGTTTAGGTCTTTATTATCCATTGATTGAGAAAACAGGATATGATATATGGACTTTTGATGTATTATATAGGTTTAAATCCTTTTCAGCTGTGGCCTGGCTACGTCCTCCTCCGTAACTATCATCTTATAGATTTTAAATCCCTCCCCGATCGATTGTACTAAAAGCTTTAATCAGATTGTTAAAAGAGCTGATTTGACAAAGCTGTTATCAAACTGATTTAAGCGCCAATCAATACTACATTATTTGTGGGTTTCTCTATTATTTCAGGGTTGTTGTGACTTTTCCAAGGACATGTTGAGTTATGTGTTTCTCCTCCACTATCCATGAATGTAAATATTTAAATTCTTTGAATATTGGTATTTATGTTTGTATGAAAACACATACATGTATAATACCCAATACACATACTGTACTGTATATTTACAGAGCTAAGAAGCAATGTCCAAAATGGGTTTATCAACCCAAAGCCAAGAAACCCTAATTAAATTGCAGGACCATTTAAATGTTGAAATAGGAAAAGCATTGCATGTCATTGTCTTGTTGATTCTCCTTCACTAACATTAACTGGTTGTATATTGAAATAGGCTCCAAGATTCCCTCTTTATTCATGTGTGATTGTATTTTTCAGGGATAGTGAAATGGCCCATGAAGAGTTGTGTAGCTCCAGTGAAAGGATAATTTCTCAGAGAGAATAGAAATGTGCAAAGAGACAGCAATTTTAGCTCCCTTTTTCCCTTCCGTCTTCCCATTTGGTTCAGTATTCATCCCACACATGTATTCAACATTAGAAGCCAAATATATTGATTGCCAGCAGCTGAAGACACTTACATCCTGGGGAGTCAGCACTGCATAGAGACCACAATACAAAAAACAGGAAGCATTTTATCACTGATGCTTTAGAATTAGTATGAGAGACCCAACTCTGAAACAAGACTGGTAAAAGTTACCAACACACCAAACACAGTAAGACCAAGATAGAGTGCAATACAACG
Organism: Aphredoderus sayanus; assembly: GCA_027564795.1. Taxonomy (NCBI): domain Eukaryota; kingdom Metazoa; phylum Chordata; class Actinopteri; order Percopsiformes; family Aphredoderidae; genus Aphredoderus; species Aphredoderus sayanus. The sequence continues at coordinate 2,777,154 of JAODUG010000002.1, read as the reverse complement.
ATCAAGACCTCCGGGCTAAACGGTGTTCATTAGTGGCAGCAACACAAAATGAATGGAGCTATTTAGTTATTCTGTAAGCATCTAAGCAGGAGCGAGCAGGCAGGAATGAGGCTAGCCTCAGCCTCGTGCTTGCCTGGGCAGTGATGGCCAATTAAGTTGCTCTCTGATGAGCCATACACAGGCCTAGCAAGCAATTAGGAGGCCAGGAGAGCCTGCTCATTACTGCCGCAGACTATTGCGCATTGTTCGCTACAGCTCTGCATACGCAAGATTCCAATAATGCCTATTAAATGTTGGTTTATATAATTTAAAGTGAAAAAAGAGAAAGTTGGCAGTGTAATAGTTGCTTTAATAATAGAATCAAGGCTAGCTGAATGCTTGTTGATGAATAATGTATGCACAGCTAAGTTATCTGAGCAGGCAGCATCTTTCATTTGACTTTCAGTGGTGTCTTTTCAAGTGAAATTTGTCAATATGATGCTGATAACCAATGACGAGGTGACATATACTGAAGCATCAGAAGTGATATTGTCGTTTGACTGACAGCTTGCTGCCTCCCGTATTGATTTGCTTCACATCTCAGTAGTAACACTGCTGGACGTTGACAAAATCAAGTTCCAATTTAGTTACAGAGACAACAAAACAGAGACAGACTTCCAAGTTTGATGTGAAACTTTGTGTGCAAGCAAAGCAAGAAAAAAGACTCATGAATATGCAAGGCAAAGACAGTTTTCAGTATTAGTATTCCATTTGTGTTTCTTTTCATACAAGCCTGAATTACAACCAGTATTTCCTCTGGAAATGTTTGTACTAAACAAATTTGCCCTTTGACCCATTTTAGCATCTCTGTTGCAGCAGTTTACCATTGGCTATTTGAAAATAAAAATAAAAATATTTTTTATTTTTATTTATTTTTTAAACCAGTTAAAAGCAAAGTCTTAATCTCTATAAACAGTGTTCTGAAAATTAATATACAGAGTCTGTAGGCAGCGACATAAGATATTGGTACTGGATGCATCCTGGTTTCCATTTGTAGTACGTCTGAGTTTGAGTAGTATTGACCAATCACATCTGTGTGGAGAGCAAATGAGGCGGAACACATTAACCGAATTGCAGTCTTCGAAATAAACGGCTAGAGGATTTCACTTACATTTATTAGTATTCATATGTGGATATATGTTCATAAAGATCAGCTAAAATCACCTCCAACTCCATTCTTGCAATATGACAGTAAACATTGACCAGCGGATGTAAGAGGACATCTTGGCCAGGATATTCGCTGTTGAGAAATATCTTTAAAATATTGGCTATGCCCCCAGATTCTTCATAGCCATCAGTCGATGTAGCCAATGGGTTCAGAGAGTGGCAAAGTCCTACTGTATGTAACTACTGTATGTCACTATACCAAGTCATGTCAAATTTCTGATGTATTGCCAACTTTCACGAAAAAATATCTGAAGGTTTTCTTCACAATTAAAGGATTGTGTTATGTTAGAACTCCACAGACCAAAGAAGAGCTGGTTGGCTGTTAATCTGAACATAATATCTTTACATGTGTTCATATTTATTTGATAAATCATTAACCAAACAGTTGGTTACTTGATAATAGATTCAAGACTGTTGGACCCCACTGTATACAGTATGTGCAAATAAAAACAGTAATTTAGAAATGCTCCATTTTCATATTTTCTTTTTATGGAGTTGTGGACAAAGTTGGAATAAATGACAAAGAGCTACTTGTATACTCTGTTGGCCACTAAATAATAATCATGCCGTGCATTATGAGCCACAGGGGCACAAAGACTAACACAATCACACTAATGTTGCTGCAGACAAATTACACTGCTGGAGAGGTTTGCATTATTTTGTTGAAGCCATACTCTCATGTGGCGTTATAGCCTATTCTTTCTCAAACAGTGAGGCAGACAGACTCCAATCTGTTCATATGCTTTCCCCACTCTGCAACCTCTTTCTCTCATTCTCCACCCACCTTGGTTAGCGGCAGAGGCAGGTGGTACTGATACAGACCATATGGTTGCAGCTGTAAGAATAGCAGTGAAGGATCGGCTCTAGTAGGCATGGATTCACACAGTGATGGAGATCAATGATATGTACTTATCACCTGAGAATGAGAGGTGTGTGTGGGGGATTCTGGGATGTATTTGGATTCCAGTTTGCTACAAGGTGAATTACGGCAGCCATGTGAGCCAAATCTCACATACAGTACAGTACAGTGTTTCATTTGTGCAACAACCCTCAGAAGAAAGCTAGCTCTACATATGTTTTTTCCCCAATGGAAATCAGGATGGTCTCACCAGTCTAGTAGCAAAAGTAAGATAACTTGAGGGGGGAAACAAATCCTGTTTTTCGGGGATTGTGCCAAAGAAACAAAATGTCCTAGAGAATTTTATCTTAATGGGCAAACCTTCTGTACTTTGATTTTAAAAAGGACCCAGTGGGGCCATATGTGTGACTAGAGGAATGTATGTCGCTCCCTGGAGGGTTATATAGTGCTATACAATCCTGTAGTTGGCCATAGTCAAACACACAAATCATACTGAAGAATGAGTCTTTGAAATGATTACCAATACATTGATTCTAAGAGCAATTTGAATTGAGTAACTACTGTAGTTAACAAGTAATGGGTTGGCAACCCATGGCTCTTCAGCCTCCTTGTTGTGACTCCCTTCATGCCATTATACACCAAGCACGATGCGAAAAAGCGACGGTTAATTATTTTAAATGCATTATAGTAAATGACACCATACACATACTGCACAACGCAAATGTTTGCAACATGAAAATGCGACATATTACATTCGCTTTGAGGTTGATTTTTTATTTATTTTAAATAAAAGATAAAAGCAGAAGTCAGAATACAGTAGCAAGATTGCACTGACATTATTAGCAGGTACCCTTCTTGCACATATAGGACCTATTGATCTCCAAAACACTGGCTGACATTTCTGCTCCTCCTGGTCAAGACAGGCTGACTCGTATGGTTATTTACTAGCCTATTTTCTTGTTTAACAGTGTCGCTGTGTAACGTGTTGTACGGCTAGCAGTGATAGCCAAACAGGGGGATTTGAAGTTGGTAGGATACTTCATTCGGTGGCACTCAATAAGGATAGCCTACAATACCCACTACCCACTATAGTAGCTGATCCTTAGCAAACAGCCTGCTCCAACACGCACCAGTTTAGGCTGTAGCCTAGAGTTTCCTCTCCTCCAGATAAATGCATCAGTAGGCTGTGTGTGTGTGTGTGTGTGTGTGCGTTTGTGTGTGTGTAAACTAGACTTCCTTATGTTTATTCTTTTAACAATGCTAAGCTGCAACTATTTTTTTATTATAGCGGTTACTTTTTATTTTATTTTACACAAATACAGTAAGGACTCAAACTGGCCTGCATAGTTCAGTGTTTAATTTATTTCAAAGTAGGCCTACACATGCACACTGCACTTCCGTTTGTTGTATTCTTTTGTTGTAACAGGTTAAAGATTAAAAGTTTATAAACTGTTATGTTTTACGGCTCCAGACTATTTTTCATTTTATAGTAAAGGTTGTTGATCCCTGGCCTAACTAGTACTTTAGATTGGAATACCAGTGTATGTTAGTATACTAGTTTAAGCTACACTATTTGACACTATTTTATTCATCAAATCAAATATAGGCAATTATAATTGCCATCTGGATTTTATTACAGCACAAAAAAATAAAATAAGTTTAGGTATGTAATAAATTGATTGATTACATTTCCAATGTTCATTTCCATTTCCAACATCCACATTAAACCAGCTATTATATAACTTCTACTCTTAGTACAATTATTAGCTCTGGAAATCCTTTAGATCAAGTTCACTGTATCTTAGTGTCCTAGTTTTTTAATATTTAATTTATTCAGTGACATTATGCTGTCCTTCCTCGCTAATTACAAAAACAAAATGTTCTACAATTTATACTGTAGATGAGGAAATTAACTAACAAAGCTGATCTCTGTACGCATGAGTGAAGATGTGCATATATTAACTTGCAAAAAAAAAAGTATTTGCTTAAAGGTTTCTTAAAAGCTTCACTAGAGCAGTGATTTAGTCACAAAAATGCACTACAACGGCCCTTCAAAAAGGACAGAACCCATGTCAGGGTGGTTCTGGAGAGACACAGCGACCCAAGCCTTGGTTTGACAGGGATGCCACCATTTGAATATTCTCTTCTACCTACGGTAGAAGAGAATAGCTACGAGCTCTGTCCTAGTAGCTACAAGCTCTGTCCGTGCCACTTCAGGTGCTCGTTCCCACAGATACACAACATTAAATGTAGACATTTTGTCTTTAAATTGGTAACGTTAGAAAAACATCTATTCTCCTTAACAAACCCCCTCCCTCTGATGCTGTCATATCAGCATTGCAGGATAAACAGATACAACCCTTGGGTATTGAAGTGGGAAAGAATATTCAGAAGCAGATAAAAGCAGAAGTCAGAATACAGTAGGCTTCCTTAGGGCCAATGTGGATGATCCATACCCCAAGCTGGCTTCCTTCCAACTCTGAATCACTTAAACCCACCCCGTGTCATGGGGAGCATAATTACATCACACCTCAAAGCACAATCACAAAGCACCCACATTTCCATTTTGAGATTTTCTTGATGGGAGTAGAATACCATGATAGTGTAATTTTTCAGTAACACCACACACTTTCTAAACCATCTTGGCTACGTTCTCGACTCCCGCTAGGGTCTCTTGTTCAATTCTGTATGCAGATGTCGCTGCTCTTCCCCCATGATATCTGATGCAGACCTATAGTACTCAGCCACAACGTGGAGGGCATAATCAAATGCAGGATGTGATCCCTGGGTCCTGGTGCTTTTTAGATTTACATTCCATTAGGCTGCTCGATTGAGTCCACCTGCCCTATGCGCCCATTCACCCTCTACTCCAGCCATCTGTGGTGGAACAGATTGGGCACATTGACTGAAACTAGAAATGATGAACCAAACAGATATGCTAGAGTTCCTTCCATGGCAAGTCTTGGATCTTCATGCTATGCCTGGCATTTATTTTTGCCCATCAGAACTCAGTGGGACGATCATGCGGGTGGTATAGGGTTCAAAAATAGATCTCTTTCCAGGTTGTTCCATAAATACGTGCACTATAGCGTGGAGTGCACACAGTTAATCGCAAAATGATCCAAAAACTTGGAAATGGAGCGGGGCCTCTAACAGATGTTTGGTTAAATGAGGAACCATGTCATATGAAATTATTTTGTTTGTTATACTTGACGATTCATACTTGACATTTCACGTGCTGAACTCCAATGTGACTGTCCTATTAAAGTGGTTAATTAAAACTGTTGACTCTTCTTCATAACCAATTATCTTTAATTCTGTTTTACATCATTGGTTGTTTCAGTTCAGTGAGTACAATATGACAAATTAGATTAATACATGCAATACAGTGGAGATACTTGAATAGTGTTTAGGTCAAAAAGTAAAGGACATTTAAGAACTATACTGAGTCATTGGTGCATGGCAATAATTGCAGAATTATTCATTTAAAAACGCATAGAAGTATTTATAATCTTGAATAGTGGCTCTGGCTGATCAGTTGGACCAACAGCATCTTAACATTTACCTTTTAGATTACTGTATTAAATATGTACAGCTAAACAGTTACAGAGCTACAGTACAGTAGTACTATTTTATTGAGATTCTATCAAAACAGTTTGTTAGTGAACATACATTCTTAATTGACATAAAAAAAATAATGTTTTTGAGCAGCCCTCAACACCAGCACTGATGGATGTGAGTGCTAATTTGAGAGAGCAGTCAAAGTAAATTTATAGAGCAAGCCCTTGCCCTAATAATAGCTTTAAACTCAAACCCTTGAACCAGTTCCAACAGCTCGGAGAAACCCTACTGAGAGGCCTGATCCTCCGCTCCTCTCCCTGGGACAGATGCATTATGGTCCAGAAGACCTGGGTAAATGTTTGTGCACAGAGGCCGAGCAAGAGCATACTCACAACCCTGGGAGGGTGTCTGATTTACGAGGTAGCATTTGCTGCCTATTGAGTGCAATTACATACAGTGCAGGCGATATGCAAACACAGACTCGAGACAGCAGCCATTTTGTCCTCACAATAAGAAAAGGTAAGTGCAGTTCATGACCTAAAATACAGTATACTGTACCATGTGAGTGCAGTTCATGATGTACAATTACAGTATACTGTCCAGTATACATTAAAATGGGAACACAGAAGTCAACGCGGTCATTCCGCAGATTTATATTTAATATTACTCACGTTACTCTGACCTCACCGCTTAAGTAATTGACCAGAGCAGACATCTCTCTTTAAAGAAACATCAATAAATCAATACATTTCTACAGTATTCTACCCCTATGACCTAAGTGCTACAGTATCGGCATTTCTCCCCCATAATGTGTTGTTGCCTATTGTTGGTGAGGACTGAATGCTGAGATGTTTTCTACATCTCTCACCCTCCCAGCCTCTTCAAGTTGTTTTGACAGAAAATGTCATTAAAATATATTTACAATAAGTGTAGATTCTGCAAAGAAAGTATTTGATCAAACTGACAAAATGAATTGTTAAGTACTTCTCCAAAATCTAAATTATGTGGGCTGCTAAAGGTAATGACACAGTGAATCCTTATTTTTGGAAAGTGGATATTTGAACTGGGAAACAGGCAAGGTGCTGCACAAATTCTGAATAATTTCCATGGCAGCATGAGAAGAGACGGCACAAATCCCCGATCCTTAAGCTGATTGAAATATGCTGCTCATTAGAGTCTATTCACAGAATTCATGAATCACTGTATGTCACAGGCTGACAGTTGCCTTACCTGTAAAATGGTCCCTCTTAATAACAGACAGATAGCCTAACTATTGTACCAAGGAAAATGGCTTGAAAATGTCTCAATCCATTACCACTTTCATATGAATGCAAATCAGGTGAAATGAATTTATTTCCACCATTTTCTGACATGTCATTTATAAATGACCAGAAGTAGTGAATTATTTAATTTGATACATAAATGTACACTCTGATTAAAATGGTGGCATGTGATTGATAACAGCCACTGGCAAAATATTTAATATGTATATATTGATCAAGCAATCAATCACATGCTCAATGTTCCAATCACAGGATAAGCATTTAACAATGACTGTGTTAAAATGTTTATAGAGCTCAAATTTGATGAGATATGCCCATTACAAACTACAGAGACAGCAAGAAAGATGACTTTCAAATAACTACTGCTATAATTCGTACTTCATTCTATTTCCCTTTCCTTGGTGTCACCGTGTAACCACGGTCATCTGTGTCATATCAACCAAAATGTAATTCTTGCAACAAATGCACAAAGAAGATTTATCTTCGCACACCCTGTAGACCAAAAAAAAATAGGTATGGTAAAGACAGAACAACAACAAGAATAAGTGACGATTGAAGTTTCAAGGTGGCTGTAAAATTTCGAAAATTTAAAAAAGTGAGTGATACTGTAGATGCAAAACTGCATTCTGCTGACTGACAACGCCATGTCTTCTCAAGACTTGGTAGGAGGCTGGCCTAAATCCTTCTCATAAATGTTATATTAATGCCAGAGGTAGCCGATGTTATTTTTCCCCTGTGTTTCTACAGGTCCATTAAACACATCTAATATCTTGCCACATTCTCTCATTTCCCCACCTAACTAGCACAGCTGAATTGCAAAACGTGTACCTAGGAGAATGTTTATTCCTTACAGCGCCTTCAGTAGCGGTGCTTTCCTATAAGCCTGACTGGTTTAGAGATAAAAAGCTAACAGACTCACCTTCCTCTGTGCCTGTAGGTACTGTAACCTTGGCATTTCAGGAGATAATAAGATGAGCTGTCTATGTGGGGAGGGGAAGGCAATCGTTCTTAGATCTTACAGTCTTCTCTCTCTGTGTTGTAGTGTATTCCTAAGGAATATGAATTTGACCTGATAACAAGTCAGACAATTTTTTTCATTTCCATAAATATGTGAGAGCTGTCTGTCAAAATAAAATAAAAAACATTCTTTGAGTAAAAGACAGAAAAATACGAACTTGTGCAATTTGTTAGCTTCTGAGCCAGCAGCTGTCAGTGCATGTAAACTGTGCCACTTTGTTGGCAGAGCACTGCAAGCAGGTTTGTACTTCTTGTTTTTTCCTATTCAATTAAGTGACATACCTGTACTGATGCCATCAACCAAACCACACAATATAGTGTGTAATGAGTAAACTGGAGTTGAGGTTAGTCGTCTGCGTATTGTAGGTAGATTTTGACCTACAACAGCCTTCTCTGTGAAAACAGTGGCTGATTCATCTCTAAAAATGTGATAACGGTGAATCGTGTCAGGAGCACCAGCAGTATTCTGATCTCCATGTTTCAATCACTAGTCCCAGATTTGATATGTCTGTCATTAAGTATAAGTCATAAGTATTGTATCCTTAAACCTCCCAAGACATTACAACTGTAGGTATAGTATCACCTTTGCCTCCAGCCAGTAAAAAAAAAACATTCTGTGCCATTCATGAAGCAGATGATCTACAAAACCCACTGATAGACATACATGCACACAATTACAAAAGCTCAGGAGACAGGAGAATGATTGTTTATCTGTATCACAGCACAGAGAATTGAAATCCACAGCCACAGATAAGACATCAATCTTCCTCAGTGGGCTACGTAAATAAATAAATCTGATTACGGACAGAATCATTTCCCCTTCAGAATTGTTTTATCTGCTCATTCCACGCCTCAGCACCAGATTACCCTGAAAGCACTTGGCACAAGGTGGCGGCTCGCCTCATCCTCATTTCACATCAGTGTCGCAGGCCCATCGCCAGTGGAACAATGTCAAATTCCGACTAACAACAAACAATATGCTAACCTCAGGGTAACACAAATACCACTAAATGACTGAAGTGCTAACCAAAGGGAAGAGGTCTGTAAATACACAGTCACAGAACAAGAAAAACACGATGACACAAACTCGTCTATAAATATATTCTCTAGCACATAACAAGGCTAGAGTCACGTTTGGTTACCAAAGATAACTGTTTGGTTACACCTACTAATTGTTAGTTATACAGACTACATTTTGCTTTTATAATTGTAACTTATTATATGTTAAGTAGATTTGCATAACAAAAACAGAATACCAGTTTCTTGTGTGTTCCTAATAAGCTTTTCTGCGCCTTGAACATTTTATATTTTTCAAGCAAAATCCTTCCTGCATTTACCAATTACAAATGGGAATATTTGGTGTGCCTTAGTATTCATTTTGTTATGCATTTGAATCTCTATCAATCCAAAAAGATGTCTGTGTTTCTCTGTTTGAACTGGTTTAAGACAATAAAAATGTTCCGGTCATTGTACTTGTGTGAGCTGAATAGGTATCGGCGGCATCAGAAATACAGCCATGCCAGCAGCTGAGCACATTTATGCAGTGCATCAGGCACAGTGACAAAGCAGTCCCTTAAAACGCACCAGATAAAAGACTAATTTGGTAAAATATTTCTGGAGGGATGCTTATCTCTAAATTCAAATAAGGTCAAAAGAGAAAACAGTTGGAGAGCAAGAGATAAGATAGTGACAGAAGCTAAATAAACCCATTAAATGAGTTACACCCCAGCCCCTTTCAGATGTATTTATGCCCCTTATTGCCATTTACCTCCAAGTGAAGAGAACATGAATCGCCACAATAAAAGTTACATAAATAACTGATGAGAGCAATAAAAACTGAAATGCAGAAGTCAAGCTTATCAGGCAATAGGAAGAGCTAATGTTTGCTCTATAGGAAAGATTAGAAAATCTCCCCAGTCTTTAATGGAAAGAAATAAACACACATAAATCATCATAGTGATTACTGTTAACATGCTGTATGGGCTTTTGTTTAATCTTTTAAACCACATGCAAATGTTTCCCACACTATTGGTCCATTGTAGAATATACATCTAGATGTTAGGCGGGAGGTGGATAACTTAGAATAAAATTAAACATATACAATTTGTTGATGTACAGTACAGTATAGGCTTACTGTATGCCATATCAGGGGGGCAACAACTAACAACACACCACTATCTATACTGGAGATGATGGAATGTTTCAACATTTATCACACTATTTGACATGATGTCAAGAAAACCATGGGGTGAAAACCATGAGCCATTGTAAAATAAATGACTGGGCCTGGTATAAAATGTGTTGATGTCCTACCTGTGACTAGGTGAGGCACAGCACTGCACCAAGACACAATAATTGAAAAAAAAGGTGTGATTCCATCAGCTTACTGCCACCAGTACTCAACACAACACAGATGAAAAATGGCTGCAGACAAACTGTCTATCTCATATGAGCTAGAGCTCATCCACAGCTGAGGAGAGGACTCCACTCAGTAGACAATGGTGGATCACAACACTTTATCTCAGTCCAGTTCCTCCATTTTGATCAATCACTAAAGTTGAAGGGTGGCCGAGTTATTGACTGGAGAAAATATGAGCCTCTCTACAGAACAATTGATCACTTTTGAATTCTCTGGAAAGCAGCTTTAGCTGCAAGGCACTACTGTATGCGAAAGCACTACAGTATAAAAAATAAAAAAAACTGCCCCCCTAACCATTACTGTCTAGGCATGCAGTGCATAGCATGTAAGGTTCAGTTTTGAATTACAATGTTTTCTGGAAGGCAGGCTGATCTCGAACAGCAGAGCTAAAAATTGAGGGTTATAGGTAAGCTGCTTACAGCTAACTTTAGAAGTAGGAGCTGGGAGTGGGACATAATTCAATAAGTGTAGCTCTCGGAAAGATCAGAACTTCCGGTATTTTACCACTGCAAAGCTACAAAATGAAACTGAAATCTGCAATGACAAACTGGACAGCTGCTGACTGGGGACGTTATTTGTGAGGTGGAGTTCAGTCCCAGTGTCCAAACTCATTGTGATGACAGACCTCAGGAGGGGAGGGGATGGAAACGTTAATGGCCCATTCATCTGAGCTCTGCACTGTGCCTCTACTGCAGTATGAAAACATAACTGTAATGAAAATGCTATCGATTGGACACTTCTTTTGAGATAAATTGTGCTCTTTTCTGTGCCTCTCAACTCTTTGGAAGGCAAATGTAAAAAGCAACGATGAAAATCCCTGAGATACAACCACTGATGTTCTATCATAACGGACACCTCACAACAGCATTAGCCACAGCGAAAACCGTTTGGTGTCCCTATTCAGCATGGACTATACACAGTGTTGTAGTATTGCAAGAAACATAACACGTAATATTTTATCGTGAAAAAGACAATTTATAAAATACTTCAAATTACTGGAACTTAGTAAGAAATAAAGCAATTATTTCTAGCAATTAATTATTGCTATTTTGTGATCATAGGAAATGTCAGCAGTCTTCTTATTTGAAATGTTCACTGTCACTAAAACCAATAATACAGTAGATATAAAATATAGGCACCCCACACACCCTTTGAATAAGGGAATTGGAACTTCCAATAGCCAAAAAGTAAATAGTTTATACTCTTTTTCTAGACTTGTCTAATTTTTTTCACATAACCATGTTTAATGTTATTAAATCTATTGGCTACAACTATGAATCCTATTCTGATAGGAATATTTTCTTTGAAATGGATGTTACTGTATACAGTAAACGTATAAATAGCATTCTGTAATGCTACAAATCAAAACATATTCCACACCCGATAAACTCATACATAAGGTGAGATTGGAATTGTGTAAACACACCAAACCCAAGGTACTATCAAGTACCCGTCTTCCAGTTCTTCACCCGGGAGCATAGCATTTCAATACATTGCAGGTATTCCAAGTCAAATAATAAAAATAAGTGTCCTTTATCAATCCACTGCTCCACTGACATTGGTGACAGCTGTTTAATCATGATCATAATAATAATAATATACTTTTTATGCTAACTAATATAACTTTTAATATATGAATGATCTAAAATAATTGGCCTTGTCAGTGCTCACTGAAGAGAACCTGTTTGTAAGAATGTAAGACCAGACCTGTGACCTCATTTATTAACACAACGTACACAAATGAATGCATACGCCAGTTTCTTTGCAAAGTATGGGATTTATAAAAAAACTAACTTGAAATGAGAATGTGAGGTCCTCCAAGCATACTTTGACCCATGCGTACGCACCAAAATTGGAGAAATGAGAAACGGCAACTCCGATGGCAGAAGGATGAATCTCGAGAAATGCTTCCAACAGATATATATATTTATAGCATTTTAAAAAATCAATCCAAATATAACCTTTCACGTAGAGCAGGGACATAAAATATGAAAATATATAAATATATCTATCTATGAAATGACAGAGCAGGCATGAGATATTTTCACTAATTATTAGGCAGGCGGTATGATGAGGTGCATGTACTGTACAATGAGATAGCCAACAATCTGTAAAACAATAAAATGTATTTAATTTTTATACTAGAAAATGTAAGCTGTGTCTTTTCAGCTCGCTGAACATTACTGAACAAATAAAACACTGTAGTAAGCATCTCGTTCTCTCAAAAGGATTGTTTTGACGGTACTATGCCCTATCCCCTAGCCCAGAATCCATTGCTTTGTACTGTATGCGTGTGTCATGCTGAATTTAAGTATTACAGTTGACAATTGCTTTTTCACTTTAATGTTGGCCTTAATTTCAGTGTGTTGGTGAACAGTAACTATTATATCGATTACACAACAATTTCCACTTGACTTTTGCAACATATTATAGCCTACTTCATGGTTTTTGTTGGTGTTAGATGGATAGGAAGTTATCATAATGAATCTGGTAACATCTGTGCTTTTTGGCATTGTATTGTATACATTTCACACTGGGTAAAATACCTTTTTGAAGGGGTTTCTGTTTGTATTTTCCTCATTGCAGTCATTGATGAATATTAATTTGGGGCGTATCACTGACCATGCATAGGCAATCGTGGGCGTTAACTGGATGGGACAAGACACTCGTTCACATATGCTAAAGTTCAAGTAGATTGTGATTTATGAAAGGAAAACCAGCAAGGAAGTGCGTGCTCACAAAAATATTCAGATTTAGAACTGTGTTTAGTTCACATGCAAAATTTGCACATGATTCTATGCAAAATGTATCTCATTTATAAATGAGGCCCATAGTCCCAAATGAGACAATGGCAGGCTAACATACATGATGCGATGAGACAGACACCAAACGTTGATAACTATCTTCTCCGTGTGTACTCTTTCTGCATTTCTAAATTAAAGATAGGGAGATAGAACAGCGACAATCTCTGATTGGGATCTTCAGGCTCTGGTGGAGTAATGGGACAAAGAAGAAATTGATCAGACCAACATCTTGAGGTCAAGGGTTTATATAATTAAGTATTTTACAGGATTGAACTGCTGTTTACTGTAAATAAATAAAAAAATTCTTGTATGACTGAACCTTGATTTTTACATTTGGAACCAGCCAAAGGGGCCTAATGTTTGGAAAATGTATTCACTATAGCAAAATCCTGTCCTTGTGCTTTTTAACCCTCCTGCTGTGCTATGGGTTAAACTGACCAAGTGCACTCGCCAGTAGTGGGCACCAACCACACCACAACATATGACATTCCGCAGTTGGCTCCCTCTGCTGGTAGTCTGCTGAAATGCCATAGGACAGCGGGAGGGTTAAATAAAGAAAGAAAATGATCACAATCCTCTCCCCACCTCAGTTATCCTACTGCAGAAAAGCAGTATTGGTGGCTATTTTATCACCTGTAATTTTCTATGACAATATA
>JAODUG010000002.1:2713618-2761979 GCA_027564795.1 Aphredoderus sayanus | reverse complement strand
ACACCAGATTATTTTTTCAGCACGCACACAGAATGGACAGCTAGCGGACCGTGAGTATATATATATATATAGTCGCTGAATTTGACAAAAAAGTGTATTAGCTTACATTTGCTGATCCACTTTTAATCTTTCTCTACACTTATATTGAGTCCACAATATAGAATACAAAGACACATACTGTAGGTCCAATGCTTTTCAGTTAATAGTGAATGCCCATCTCTCACCATCACAAGCATTGCAGTGGGTGAATGGCTCTGAGGTGATGTGTTCAAGAGAAGGAAGTGGTCGGCCTCTGATACTAAATCCCATACTCCTTTACTGATCCTGACAACAACTGCTTGGCAACGCTCTCATCAGGCTGAGACAAAACAAAGGAGAATCTGGGATACTTGCTCTCTTTCTCTGTATGGGCTGCTGCGTTTTTGATTAGCTCCATTGTAATGGCGGATTAACTGACAAACAAGTGCAAACAAACAGGCCTGTTTAAAACAAAGTAATAAGTACACAGATACAGTATATCAACATTACTAGCACACATGTAAATAGTAAATGGACTGCATTTATATAGCGCTTTCCCAACCGGCTGCTCAACATGATTGTACATGTACATGATTGCCTCACAGTCACCCATTCACACACACCCATGCATACACTGACGGTGGTGTCGGCCATGCAAGGTGCCATCCAACCACCGGGAGCAGATAGGGTTGGGTGTCTTGCCCAGGGATACCTCGGCGCTCAGTCAGGAGGCAACGGGATTCAAACCAGTAATTTTACGATAACCTGTCGCCCCATTCTACTCACTGTGCCACTTCACACATACTCCCAACAACACCACTGCATACACTAATCAAATAGGTCTACACATACTGTAGACCACAGATACATGCATGAAAACACACACACACACATTTAGAGAAAATATGCTGCAAGTTCATGTACTGAGAGTGCTGAGAAGTGGCACACTTCTTTGTTCCTAAGGCTGAAAGCATACCTACGTACCCTCTGTCCTTCCCGTCAGATTGCTCACACAACACAGGGAAAGTGCTCCGCTAGCTCAAATCTAGATTGACAGGCCTACCTTTATTACTGACTGAGTTATGTTTCCCTGCAACAAAAGACAAGTCGGCTTTGATACAGACGAATGCCGAGTCAGCGCCTCCACTCCCTACAGAGGATAGCTGAAGTGATCTCAGCTCAGACTGTCCCAGCCCTGATGTAAAAGGAATTGGCTTCCTGAATTGCTTCCTGATCCATTTCTGAAACTCTGTCTACTCTATAAAGGCCATGTTTTAAGCTGTGTCGGGGGGCTATATTCATACTACAGACTTATTGTACATTAAAGCACAACACAGACAATGGCTGTGCACTAAGAAAAGTGCAGAAAGCATAGGTTTATCTGTTCCCTTTGTGCACCTAAGCATTGCAAACCAATCAAAACACTTTTCAACATGCATCATAAAGGGGCAGTACTGTAAATACCATCACACTGGTATTTGCTTATCTTTAAATATGATGTCCCTGGAGAGTGGCTGTTTATTTAATCCTAATATATTCAGAATTACATACTAATTAATGCAAGAAGAATTAATTCATCATATCTAGGATCTGTGTGTCCTAAAGCAAAATGTTTAATTTCAGAACTTCTGCCTTCTGTCCACAGCAAGGCGAACAGTCGGAAAACACACAAAAGGCAAATGAAGTGGGAAATTTCTGCAAAAATGTTTGTTGGATACTCACCAGCTGCTTCCAGCCGAGTATAATTGTGAGTATGATTCCTACCACCTCATCATACATCTTAAAAGTAATTTAAATTATTATTTCAATTTAATTGTAATCAAATATAGGCTTATTACTTTGACATCATAGCTTATTCCTTAATTAAAATGCTGGCCTGTGGACTAATATTTAGTGGACAATGGGAATGTTATGTGATCTCAAAATGGGATTTATTTATTATTCACACATAATTTCTACCACTTAATGTAAACTTTGTTTAGACCTACATTTAATTTCAAATAGAAAGACACAGTAATGTAATTTACATTAGCTAGGCCTATCTCAACAATTACTTGGGTTTTTTTCTAACTGATGTTTGTGAATCAAAGCACATTTTCATGCAATTGGTTGTCTCAGCACCAGACGTGACCATAAACTCATCAGTAAATTGTTTACCAAGTCCGGGGACCTGTCACTATATTGCGAATGCTGCAGAAATCGGTCCACAGCGGGGACAATGTGTAGCTTCATGATTCTCGTGCCAGCAACTATAACAAACAAGTCCATATGCCTGTATACAGATTCAACATGCCGATTTTCGCTTTATTTTAATTGATATAAATATTTAATTGTTCGCTTTATTAATAAGCATACAATACCCATACAGTTGCCCGCCAGACAGGTAGGCTACTGTATATTTAAGTGATAGTGAATGTGAACCTTTTCATTGTTAACACGTCCATCCGTTGTGTTCCTATGCAGGTGTTGCAACTTCTTATCCCGTTACAAGGTAAAAATATATATTGGAACCTCGTCGCAGAAACAAATAAGGAATCAGTTGAAAACATGCGAGGATTTAATCGAGGGTGTACAACAACACGCATAATGTGGGGCGGTGAGTAAATAAGAAGGTGCCTGAAGTTAACCTTGATGGCGTTGTAGTAGCCTACAGAGCCTCCTTTGTAACCTTGAAAACGTCGCTAATTGGCGAAGGCTCGAACTGGCAACAAAGCAATAACGACTGCGCATACGAAATACGTATATTTGTCAAATGTATCTTTTGTCTTGTTAGCTTTAAATAGTTTGTATATAACCACACCGTAAAAAGTATAGCCTATACATTTGCAGCTATCTAAAAATAACTCACCAATGCAGGTAAAACCACTGAGGGCGAGCCAGAGCATCACGAGCGTGGAGGGGAATTTACAGCCGGCGACGGTGGCCAGAAGTAAGGGCTTCATCTTTTATCACTTCGCCGTTAAAGTTTCAAAATGCAGGCAAGCGAAAAGGAAACACGAGGAGATTGTTTAAAGGGTCCGAAAACGTCTTCTGTCGCACTTCACAACGCCTCTAAAGCTTGATTATTTCCTCAACACATATCCTCCTCCCGTACCTTGGCCATTGGTATCCCCGTCGTGCGTCTTCGTTGCTCTGAACAACGCATCACAGGTGTGGTGGTAAATAAAGGAACGGCTGCCTCGCTCAATGCCTGCCTCGTGTTTCTCCTATTTGTTCTACCGCCGATATCCTTTCAGAACTCGGACTAGGGCGCGTTGGTTCACCTTTTCACCCAGTCTAATTTCTTCCAGTGTCCATCAGAAAAATATCTTCGCAAAATTCAGCAAATGTATGCATTGGCATCAGAGAAAGAACATCTGCTTGCACGGCAATGCTAGAGTGATGAGAGTCACAAGAGTACGGTATGTGTTGAGCGGAGCATCAAAACCAGGAACGGAGTTTGCCTCTTCAGACGGAATGGAGCAGCCTTTTCAGATATGCTTTCACAAGGAAATATTAACCATATATTTTGTATAACTATGACTAAAAGTAATGCAGAACAGCAAATTATTTAATTATTTATTCAAGTTTCCACGGTAGGCCTATGCGTAGTTTGATGATTATCTGCACTTTCAAAATGATAATAACTGTTTGTTAATATCATGAAATACTGTGTCTTTGTTTTCCATGCATAAAAATCCTTCCAGAACACATCTGTATGTAGTTGAGTTTCATGTGACTCACTAAATATTTGGTGTTCTGTTCGCTCAAACAACAAGTGATTGGACAAACACAGACGAGCCTTGGGGATTAGAACTCCCACAAGAGAATACACCTGTCAGCACCAAGACCAGGATTTGACTTACATCCCACTGCATTGCTCACAAGGAACACACAGACTTGTTTCTGATTTTGTCACCCCGATGATCACAACAATGCTATGTCTTCCACTAGAATCAACAGCAGATATTTGCTTTGCTTATTGCTTATCTTCCATTCATACAGCATAAGTAGTTGGCAGAAGAGGAGAAGTGGAACAATGCCTTACCAGCTCATTATTAAGTTCATGTAGATGGATGATTCCTGAGATGAAGTTAAGCTATTATACAAACTCATTAAGCCTTTGCGCCATCCAGCATCCATTGCTAAAGGTCACAGTCACTTTCAGTGGGTGACAATGTACACACAATGGCATGCACACACATACACACACACACACACACACACACAGACACATATACTGTACACAACACACTGAGACTCACAGAAGCATGTTCTGCTGGTGCTTAAACGTAAGGGTGACCAAGACACAGCGTTAGAGCATGACAGCAAAATGAGAAAAGAGAATGACTCAGCCTCGGCCATTTGTGAGTATGTGCATAATGATCTCCCTTTATAATTCTCCTGATCTGCTCCCTGTTATATCAAACAAGTGCAAGCTGTAGTGTGCCCTTGTTGAGACAGAGGCTCCATTAAACAGGACTGCTTTCTCAAGGAAAGAAAAAATGGGGGGAGCAACCAAGCTCTTCCCATTAAAAGCTCTGAGAATCTGTTTGCGTTTCATAGTGGCATAGCATTTGGCAGCACATCTAGAAACAGACACTGGGACCCACAGGCATTACTTGTGTAGCTTTGTGTTTAAGTCTTGTGGAGGTGTGCATGCTACTGTAGATCACAGCAGGATAATGATAATGTCTTCTTTTACAACCTTGCTAGAATATGGGCACCCGTGCCCATATTCATTCTCATTCTGACGACAGCGAACAATCGCTGCTCTTTAGGGAGCTGACACATTCAGTTGTTCATCGATTTGTGGCGTTGTAATTAATTTTCTCTCCGTCACTGGGTTCTGTTACAATACGCTGACACACGAGGCAGCTTGTTCTCTTTCAGTCTGTCATGAATCTGTAACATTACTATTCCCCCTACCAACTTTAATAATTCACCGGCATGACTCAAACTGGACAGAGTTTGTGAGCGTTGTTATTAAGATCACGTGTCGCCCATTTGCGCATTTCTGTGGTCTTGTTAAGTTCCAGGGACTGAGCAATTGCACTGTGCGTTGATAACAACCCATGAAGACAATAGATTTACATGGTCGATAGGTATCGAACCAAAGAAGGTGTCCAGTGTGAAATTAATATTATTTCTTGTTTACAAACAACAGAGCAGATCCCTGGAGGACAGGGCCATGCAGGCTGCAATCATGTATGCATTCCAGCACACAATTTGTGAGCGAGAGACAGGGAGCTGTATCGTCTTCCATGATGACCACAACTTCACAGCCTCTTGTTTTGTTTATATCAAATTAAACTGCAATGCTACTCAAGAGGGATATAATTGACCACAGTACGAGATTAAATGACTGTAAAGATCTTAATAAGCCATCAGTGGATTGCATATTACATTCCAAACCACTTATGAGGATGCAGTCCAATGAGAATAAAATTGAAGTTGAGATTTGCATGCAACAGCTTTTTGGTCATTAATTACCACACAAAATGGCTCTTATGATCAATAGTGTATCAATGTAATTAAATATTATTGATATGGTGGTACGAAAAACAGAGGTTAAGCATACCCCAGTGATACACAGAGCACACCTTGAAGTACATGGAATTCCTTTGTAAGTGGCTACACTATAATTTCCTGTAATAGATTAGTGTTCTCATATTACAGAGGAACTCCATATGGTATATTGCTATTAATAACGAACTCAGTAGAGACATTACTCAAAATGTATGATTAAGAAATATGCATCATACATTCCACTATAAACAATGCCTTAATGTTTAGGTTTACCGCATGGCACTGTATCCACTGGTAGCAGTAGACCTTAGCACACACAATAGAGGTTTTTTGATGTGATATCTACCTACAGTATGGCTGTGGTTTCATTTAATGAAGTTACTTCACATGGTTACTGATAAAGCCATGCACTACCATGCAGTCTTACCTCCCTCTGTGAAGTTGAGTGAGGAGTAAAAACAGATGAGAGGGAGAACTGGAGAGCTTAAATATGTGGGGGAAATCAAGACAGAGAGAGGGGAAAGGAGATGGAGATGAAGGGACCCACAGAAGGTCTCTCATTTCAGCAGCACAGACTGCTGATGAAGCCGAACTTCCAATATCCCAGCACTTCAGCTCTGATGATTTCTCAATTTTACAGATATGGCCTGAGAATGTGATTTGATGAAAATGTAAAACGGGATAACCACCAAAACATGTGAAATTGGCTGCATTTATTCCCATGACTATAAATCAAAGTAGACACAAAAAAATTAAAGGATATTTAATGTTTTTGATTCAAAATATGACTCCTGACTTTTAAGCATACAATGCTTAAAATACAATGTCTGTTATATTCATATTTTCTTTCATGTGGTATTTAAAAAATAAATGAGTATAGTCTTTGTGTTTTTAGTAGGTGGCTAACGTTACAGTACATAAACTACTTGAGAGCAATGCCTCAAAAGTTGAACAAGAAACACAAACAATTTATTCATAGAATGTGTTTCCATTCAGAATAGATAAAAAAACTGTCTGTTTGGAAATGTATGTTGATTTAATTTGCTGCAGTCTCAGGGTTATAAATGCATTTGCATTCTTTCAGCAACATGGACTAACTGACTTATAATTTGTCAAACCCACATCTTAGCATTCTACAGTTCTTTATTTACATCATAAAGACTCAATAAAGGAATAAAATAAGACAAATTATGTGCATTTTTATTTGGTCCTTGATTCTGTCAAAATACATTTTCACTATCATGTATGTATCTTCATTTCATAGAGTAGCACTGTTTAAATCTCAAAACAATTCCATGGCAATCACATATGAAGGATCACCATAGAAAATATAAAAAAGGTTTAGTGAACGTGACGTTTCACTGTTTTTAAATTCCCTGTGTAAACACTCTACAGTAAGTTCAACATGTATAATGAACTGAATGTATTTCTTTTTATTTCTATTTATGGCAGTGCCATTGTTCTATACCGAGACAATGGGTATCACTGGATTGTTTTTTTATGGCTACATTTTTTATTTTCCATACCTATTCTGGTAAAAAAAAAGATTTCCTGAAATATATTTCCTTGACCGTCATCCCCTTGATGTTTTGAATGTCACATTGTCTAAGTGTGCATGGGAGAGGGACTTGAATGATGTTGAATGTTTTATGACTCCCTGCTTTTGTGTTAGTTGCTTTTCCAGTAGGGTTGTGAAACTTTGACATGAGAGCCCTGTCTACAACTGCTGTATCCTTCAACTAGATATGGCAGGGGAAGAGTAATGAAATAATACATACTCCCACTTGACATTTAAAGGATCAAAATGCTTTGTATTCAATTTAAACCTTTATGATTCAATTCCGTTTAATCATGACATTCCTTTTAATCTGCATGAGCAAGATTCACTTTTCTTCAAATGGCAATAATCTACTTAATAAAAAATTCCTGCATATATATAGTACCATATATATATATATACAGTATATATACTGTATATAGTTTAGATACAAGAACATATAACCTATCGTCATTGCCAAAAACAAATGGGCTCATGGGCTTTTAGTAGTATTGAACAATGTCACCAACATATTTACTAATATTTATAATTTTAATATCATTCCTAGAATAGTACAGTAGGTATTATTTTAGCATCTCTTTGTTGATGTCTTTCATATTCAGGAAGATATCCTAGAGAAGTGTTGTCTGTAAAATGCTTTATGCAATTGGAATATTATTATTTATATTTATAATTAAAAAATAATGACCTTCAGAGATTGAGTTACAATGTCTCAACCTATTCATTTTACATGGGTGCGGGTATCAAATAACATGAAAAAATGGGACAAGTATTTGTCACATCAAAACTCAATACCCTCTGACAACTGACTTGTAAATAGATACAGTTACTATGTTAATGGAAATGAATGGATTTTTCTGTCAGACAACCCACCCTGGTCAGTGATTCTCTAATTAAATACTTTTTTTCCAAACACAGAAGTGTTCTGAATTGTACACTGACAGACACACAACATCGAAATCATGGCCTACTACATTTATAAACAACGGTGGAATTTATCCAAAGGGATTGCCAAATAAACAGAAAGAACCAACAGCATGTATGTATGTGTTTAAATCCTTATTGTGTTTCACAGCCTCCGCATGTGAGATGTTCAATCTATTTGTCTGAACACATTCTGGGAGAGGTGTCACAATGGTATCGACAGAGACCAATCTGGAAGCAAGTGCACACATTGTTCACCCCACACACATCCTGCTCATTCAATTCTGGGAAATTGCTCTGCCTCAAAAAAGGTTGTCATTATTTTGTCACTCAGCATCCCAGGTGACATTTACAGCAAATAACCTCACCAGCTAAAAGAAAAGCCACAGAGAATATGAAGTCATGTTTTCAACAAAAACAAAAAGATGGCACACAAATCTGGGACAATGGAGAAAATATTTTTAAAACATGATAAGTGTAACTGATGTTGTGGTAGCTGCATTTGAAATCAAGGAAATTCTAAATAGAGTGATGCATAAGATATTATAGTATATTTCAACCAACATTTTACACAACTTAAATCGTTTTCTTCAAAAACATAATTTTACAGAATTCCTGTTTTTACTTAAATTACTATATTATAGTACCAAATACTGTACTGTACATTTTGATGATGTGTGATTATACTAAGCACACTTAGTGCTGTACAGTATATGCACACATCCCTGTTGTGGGAGTGGTGCAGGGACCCACCTTCTCACCAAATCAGAGTTTACTGTAGAGACATGCATGGTGTTGCAATTTGGATAAAAGTGTATACATAATTGTCATTTTGTTTTTATAAACATCTAAGAGCAAATTTACGTTATCATATTAAAATATGTGTTAATTGGTAAATGAGCCTGGCCCCACCTAATAACCATCGTCCAAGGACAGCAGTGATTGATTCAATCATGAAGCAGCTGTCTTTCAAAGCAAGCTCTCTAGTATTCAACATACTGTAGCCTCTCATACATGCCAGTATAATAGATGGCATCTCTGTAAATTAAAAGCATTCAAACGGTGTCCTTAAATTACTATGGTTATTTATAATGTGGTTATTTGAAATGTTTATTCTTGCAACTGTGCACTATTCTGTAATGAATTGAGAAATGCAAAAGCAGCCCATATCGTGCTGTGACTTGTCACAGTAGTTAGAGTTTGGGCTTGGGGGCATTATGGATACATGTTCACTGTGTTTATTTTTGTCTAGGTAATTGAAAACCAGACGATGTTGGGTAATTACTGTATATCTGACGCTACTGCAAAGTAACTTGTTTACTTACTTATTTGCCTCTTGTTTTGAAGTGGTGGCTCTGCCATTATCCTTGAGACAGTCTCTTGCACATGCTTGTTTGTTAGTGTCTGCATAGTTTGTAAAATCCTTGCTACAATGTTTTTGGTGATAATCATGTGTTTCTATAAACAATACAAATGTAATGCTGTAGGATTTGTACATATACATTTTTTAATAATATAAATATGTTACGGAATAGTTCTGAAATGTGTGATTTTATTAAAAACAATGTTTAGTTTATTTACATTTTCAACATGAAAACCATGAGTATTACTGCAATATAGCTTCTGGCCACCAGTGGCAACACTGAGAGTACTGTGACAGAACACAATCAAATACAATATATTAGGATTTTACCGGCTTGCAAGTGATATTTCTGATATTGTAGCTACTGTATTCTGCATACCAGCACCATTCAAACACTGTGTTGTTGTGCATTTTCCATTCATGAAGCTGACCGAAACTGACCACCATATACATTTTATCAGCCCATTTGGCTAGTAATAATTACATTAATATAAATGAAACAGGTTTCCCAACATCATTTAATACAATAGTGAATGTTACAATAATAATTTAGTATCAGTTTAATTCACTATTACTAGTACTTTCACAATTTAAAAAAATTTGTTCATAGGATTTGTTTGAATAAGAATGTGTCTGTCAAGTTCTAAAATGCCAGTCTGTTATTAAAATGTAAAATGTAAATATAATTTGGCATTGGTATTTTATTGCAGAACCTTCAGTGTCTTCTCTGGCAGAAAAGGTCAGTTACATTTCACACGACATCTTTCATCATCACCCAGCTGTCACCACATTGTGTTGCCAACAGGGTATTAATTAAAGATACTCTGTACTGTAAGACTTGCAATGCTTTTACTTTTAAAGGCCATTCGGTGTCATAAAACAAATTACATTTGAATCCTGTGGTGTACTGTATTTGTTTCATATTCACTTTTAAATTCCATTTGTTCTTCTGCTGGTTAAAGGGAAAGCCCCTAACAAAAACAGGTGATTCTGACAACACTAGTTGGCACTCAGCCTGTGGCCTCGAACCTATGACTAATTCACAGCTGTGCTGATATTCAGTATAACACACTCCCTCTTGTGATATTGCTTAATTAGTGTTCAGGTAATATCATTGTTTTGTGTTTCAAAGCTGCCCTGAGTATGCCCTGACACCCTAAATATGATGTATGGTTAATTTTGTTATATTTTGTTTAGAATCCAGACTGCACAAATGACAGTAGAAACAATATACATTTGGCATTCAGTATTACTCATGGATTTAAGAGCTAAAGTGTGCCACAGTCATCACACAGCAAGGTACAGTAGTTGTTGGAACCAATAGCAGTTTTATAATGTACATTATTTACATAGTAAAATACACTGAAAAAGTATAGTTTTTTAAACAGCATTGTGATTTATAATCAATGAATTTGTATGTACAGATTTGTATATTATATTTCTAAACATTTCACAGGAATTTGCATTTCCCTGTATATTACAGAATCTTGCAAGTGGCTTCATAGGTTATTATCTACCCATTTACCAAGTATACATTTCAAACAATAGTAATATCATACAGTAGCTTTCTTCTGACTCGAGAAGGAATATTGTATAATAGCCACAGTAAATTAAGATTAATTGAAAATACACAAGATACTTCTACTACTGTAGAATACAATATAGGATATAACTATGATCCCTATGCAACATTTAGAAAAAACATTTTTGTTTAAATGTCATGAAAATTGTATTGCTGGTTATCATTTCGAATCAATAACACAATAAATTATAAAACACCTAATACTTTACAGTTGATATATATATCTCAAAAGTTTGACAACCACTGTTTTCCACTTATTACAACAGAAAGCAGACATCCAAATTTGAACAAAGAGCAACATTTTCAAAGCCTCTTAATAGGAACTTGGAGAGGTTGGACCGGACTGCAATCGCAGAAAATACGACAGCAAAAAATATGACAGCAAAAAAATAGTTCAAAGATCCATAACAGCGTTTCTCAAAGAATCCCTTTCATCATTTATCTGCTGAACCTTTCTATCAGCAGAAAGTGCTTGGCTGGTTCAGTATTATCATGAAAAACAAAAAGCCCAAGAAACTGTCTACCTTAGAGAATGTACTTATAGTACTTTCTCAATATACTATGAACAATGATGGCAATAGCTCAATGCTTACATGCAATAGATGTTGATTAACTGCTGTGATGGTAGAATTTTCACCTGTTCTTGACACCTTAAGCAATTGGTGTTGTCAACACCTAAAACACTAAATTAGTAAGAAAGTGCGGGTTGGGCGAGGTTGCCTGCGTGACATATTGTTAAATCTCTGCCAGCTATTGAGCTTGTGGGGTATCATCCGTTGCCCACAAACGGGGTTGAAATTGATAAATGATGCAGCTTGAAAGGACTTGTTTAGAGTTCAGTGAGACGAACCGTCCCAAATAGATTTGGAGGATCAGATGTCAGCAGGATACAGAGATATTCTTACTGGACCAAGGTTGTGTGTGTCAGAGAAATTTTATCCAGCATCCTGATGGAGTTCATTTTTCTCCCCCCTCCCCTCCCCCATTAGAGCAATAGGAAATTTATAACAGAGGATGGCATATCAGGACAATTGTTCTAATGGTACAATATACGAGTAAATTAGAAATGTATGTCCTGTTAAATTCAACGACTTCTTAGCCTTCTGTAATGATAAATGATGTGCCATTAAATGTAATTTAAAGGCTGTCTAAATTGTTAAATATAAGCTTGTTGCTCAGAATAGCCATTGTAATACATTAATACATTGATACCCAGCCACCCAGAACCCAGCCACAGTCTTACAGTATACTGTATTAAAAGTTTTTAAGATTTTAATACAACATAATGTCACAGCAGAAAAGGCATAATAGTATGGTATAGTAACTACTAATTCATTGCCAATAATGTTGAATGTGAGCAAGCAAACACCTGAGACATAGAAGCAGGAGGGTCTAAATCAAATGATTCCACAGTTAAAGACAGTCCGGAGTCTATTACAACCAATATATGCCACTTAGTTGGTAATTTACAGCCCATCTGTGTAGCATTGTTGATGCCTGCATAAACTTGGGACCTTATAAATTATACAGTTACTGTTAGGATTTTAATGTCACTGACAAACTTTAGAGCTGATTCAGTATTTAGTGCTAGTGCAGCATATTACCATGATTCATTCATATGGGTGATTTTGCAATATATTTCAAATAGAAAGACTCAAAGCACCGAAAGCTGTGTGGGAAGAGGCTCACAGGTTTTTATAGCTCTGTCAATTGTGCTTTTTATGTTAATTACTATACAGTGTTGTGTTGGGTACACTAAACATGAGATCTTATAGTGGGGATTAGCTAACAGGAAGCTAAACAGCAAACCAAAGTCCGCAAGGTACAGTACAGTATAGCACATTGTCAAACAGCCTCTAACATATTACTCATCCATATTAATACAGATACACTGTACAGGCTTCAGGACAGTTTGTGTCTAACATTTGGAAACACAAATACTGCTCTGAAAAACACATATTTCTATTAGAATGGTAGAATACATTAGAATGGTATATATTTTTAATTGCATGCCAACATGCTTTTTTTCATAACACAGTGATTTAATTACTACACTATGAGACTATTTAAATGTGTTAACGATTGACCAGTCTTAGACAAATGTTTTGGTCTGAAAATCGGAAAGCTCAGCCACTCAGTACAGTCTTGAAGATGTCATGCTCTATTCCTTCCTACAGCTCTCTCTCAGATATGTTTCCAACATTAACAATGAACTTGGTGGAGGGGGTATTTGGTTTTCTGGGGATATACTGTACAAATCATTTGTTTGGTTGTCTGAATGCAATTAATGAGGCCACAGCTACTGTATTACTGTCAACTGAACTCTGAATCTCAAAATCATGGTTTTATAAAAACAAATTTAATGACGAGGTTGTATAACTGATGGATAACTGAATGTGAAAAAGTGAGTATAATGTATTTGCTTGTCCTGTGAAGCTACCCCCCCCCCACCACCAACCCACACCCACCCACACACACACACATCATTAATACCTGTGGGCAATTATATTCATTGATTTAGTAAATTATTAATTTGTTAACCACCGCTAACCATTCTGCGCCATACACTATTCATACACTACAACTTTACCACTGTAGGGCTATAAAATGTAGGGGTATTACCATGGAACTTTAAATCTAAGGCAAATTACATGCCGTTTTCATTTAAACTGATAAAGTATTTTTTTAAGTAATATGTGGAGAAAATTGTTAGTGCTCTAAAGCACCCATCTCTTACCCAAAGAAAAGGAAGGGAATGAAAATAAAAAAATAAAAAAATTGTTGTTGCAAGCCAGTGTGAGACAAGGCCAGTAGTAAAGACTACAGTACTGTATAACTACTTGACCTACTTCACCCAGTGGGACTGATGGTTTCATATTTGCTGATGAGGGCAAAGAAAAAAGCAACACTAAGTCTAGGAAATGTGGCTAGTTTTTGAAGAGCAAATCAGTTAAAACGTAAATAAGCAAAGAATTTGCACAACTTGTGTATCAGCCATTAAACTAATTGCCCCCTAACCTTAGCAAAACAGAAATAATAACCATTTGGCATATTAATAAACGATATTAACACACTGGAGCTGCATATTGATGTTCACATTACAGTAAATATAGTTATGGATAGACACTTTAAAAAACAAATACAAACACAAATGTAGGGACACAAATGTAATTAAGGTGTGCATGGATTATTTATCCTCTCGACTTGATGGCGGCGAAGAGAAGCTGCACTGTGAAAAAAGTAGTTCCTGACCTCATTACTGTTTAGTTAGTAAGATAAATAGATATTAATTAAAATTTTCAGAAAATAAAATAAAAATAAGTAATATTAGACATAGAACTATGGATGCATTTTGATATATATTTTAAACTTTTTCTACGATTTTTTGACTGGGTCACAGCACTACGGAAGCCCAGAATGGCCATGATTGCACATTTGTTTTTTAAATTTATCTCGAGGTAATGAAATTTTTTGTAGAACAAAATGTTGTTTTCTCTTATTACTTATACGTATGGTAATGTTTATCAGAGATGCAATGTCAGCATAAAACGGTATCTTAACTGTGTAGTCTATTTTAAGCATAAAGAGTACTGAACTATTTTGCAATCAGTGCCTACTGTAACACAGGCAGAATTGCATTGTGTATGATCAGGTGTGGTCAATGAACCAGACACAAATTTTGTCTGTATTACATAATTATCCTGTTATCTAAAAACAAAAGTAATTTTCACCTGATACTTTATCTTGTTATCTGAAGTAAACTAGCTTTGTTTAGCATGAGATGTTTACACTATGAAAAGCCTGTTTACAAAATGTATTACAGTATTTATTATTTTTGTACAATTGCTTTATTGTGATTTGTAGAAACAACATTTGATACACTCATTTTTTATGTTTTTTTCAATGTATGTTTTATTTTCTGATATATGTTCATGCATTCAGGCATTTAACATTCCAGTCACTCTGAGTTGCCAATATGAAAGAGGAAATAGAGATGAGGCATAGTCAATGGATCTTAAGCCTTTTCTATTGAGCTACTAAATGAAGCTACATTTGGACAACAAACACATTTAGAGACATGCAGGCCGCTGCTGGGGGAAGTTTGCAGAAAATCTAAAGTCAGCCTTTTAAAGCTAGAATTCCCCAAAAGATGTGTGATCATTTTCTGGAGACTATGTATTATTCAATTATATTGTCGCATGTTCTCACCTTCTTGTTCTGTCTTTGATATGAGGGGAGGTGGAGAGAGATGTATTGTAGTCTACCTGATAAATCTGAATTCCAGGGCAAGCTCTCCCCACCTGGGAACTCCATCTTCATAGGATACAGTTATTTAAAAAGAACAAAAAGAAGATGCAATGTTAATGTTTTCAACCAAGAATGGGGTTGTGATGAGCAATGGTTATCTGGAGAATCAGCCATTGTGAAGTTAAGATGGCTGGCCTTAAACACTGTATGTTCCCTCTGCAGCAGGGCATCGAGACTGGTAGTCATCACTGAGATACTTATTAATTTTGCTCTTCAGGGAATCAAGAACTGTATATTTGTCTACAAATATACAGTCCATGTTGTGACTTTGTGGGTTTGAGATATTTGGATTTGACAGCGTTGCAGAGAAATATTCTCAATGATACTTCTTAAGCTTATAAAAACTGATCTGCTTTACACTTACAGCATACAATAGTTACAGTCAATTAATATACTTGATAACTACTGTAAGTGGTATATACTTGATAGCTAAGTGGCTCTCTGGTTAGGAAGATGAGTTGCTATGATGTGTTTTTCTTTAGTTATATAAATGGGTGACCTACAAAACTGACCCACTATGAGAGAGGCAAGTTAATACTGTATGTTACTAGCTTGATTTACATATGTCCCACCATTTCACTAGGACATACAGTACCAGACAAATCAGTTTGTTCTAGTGATCACCAGATGGAACCGTGTCGTTTTTGTAAGTGGTTCAATATAAAATAAACAAGTACGTGC
This sequence comes from Aphredoderus sayanus, assembly GCA_027564795.1. NCBI lineage: Eukaryota > Metazoa > Chordata > Actinopteri > Percopsiformes > Aphredoderidae > Aphredoderus > Aphredoderus sayanus. The sequence goes on along the minus strand of JAODUG010000002.1, from coordinate 2,746,037 downwards.
ATAGCTGTGTATAGGCTCAAACATATTTTGGGGTAGATGTTTACCCAATTAAACAATTACATACATCTAAATTGTTTGTATTGTTTGTGTCCTTGGAATACAGTATGAACATCATCACTTCATCAGCACAACAGTTCTCAGGCGAGAGTAGATTTTGATGAATATGTTTGAATTTGTTGTTGGGTTTTTGGGGCAGAAGTTATCTGTCACTAGCCCAAGAGCACAGACATAGAGTCTAAAGCTGCAGATGCAGATCTAAGTTGCATTACTCTGTTTTTCAGCCAAACACCTGTTCCTTTGTTGACTTGCCAGGCTTCTCTTAGATGGCACAATCTTTGGAGACAAGAGGGCTCGTATTGGCAGATATAATGGGCATACTCTAGCTAGTGCCTGCTGGCTAGAGAGTTAGAAAAAACAAACACGTCAAACAAACAACAACTTTTTACATGATTAATTAGATTCATATCAAATGCTTCACTTTCTCCATAAACACACAGATTACTCTCCTGTTGTGAAATTTAGCTGAAATAGAATACTGTACAGTATACTCTCCCGGCACATTTTCTTTTGTCAAATTCAGTTAGTCTCTAATTGTTTTTATTTTAGTGAATGCTACCCATATTATGCTACCCTTAGTATAACATTCAAACAAAACAACCCATAGATCATCATTTAGAACAGCAAGTGGATGCCACCACAACAGATCCATGCTCATAGCGCCGGCACCTGGCATTGTGCTCTGCGTATCTTAAGTGTTTTCTCCTGTTTCTCGCCTGCCTGGAGATGTGATTTTCTGGCAGCCGTGCATCGACACATCTCCATCTCCAGCTTTGTGACTTTGGAATCTCAAGGATGAAGTGTTTTAGACAACCCTGCAGGAGGACACTCCCAGCTTCCACCTCAGGAAACAACTAACTGATGTCCCTCAGGTTGTGATGCTCAGATGCCCCACCTTCCCCTTGCTGCCTGTAAATGACAGCTCTAAGGATCCGAAGTAACTTGAACAATCGGGATTGTTGACTTCATGTTGAGTAGGTTGGAAGTTTTATGTTCTATTATTATGAGCCATATTCAGCTTGTACCTATTGACATTGGGGGATTGACAAAATGTTTTGAACATATATCCACTAGTCTAAACAAGCAAAAACAGAAAAAATATAGTTGATGCAGAATTTACATAAATACACTGCAGAATAGTCATACTGGTACGGTTTCATAAATGCCTAGGAAAATGTTCTGTACATCCTTGACTTATATTTGGACCCAGGCAATCAATAGGAGCAGAATTATGAGTCAGTGAAGCGAGTGATTTTAATCTGGGACTAAATATCCAGTAGTGGATTAGTCTCAGACAATTTCATACCTCCAGAGCTCTTCATGAAATATGGATAAGGTAGGAGAGAGAGGGGATTAGGAAAAAAAGGCATTTCCCAAAGCCCCCCTGCCTTCGATGAAGGCCAGATGAAAAGTTTTGCAGCTGGGCAGCTGGAGGATATGCCATTTTGCATAACAGATGCACCACCTCCCCAAGCCTCAGTTTGGGCAACAGTTTAATTAGAAAGGCCCCCTGGTAAGGTAAGTTACAAAAGTGGAATCCTAAAGATGCACAGGCGCTCTTTGTCGCATGTCTTGTGGTCATTGCAGCTGATGAGCTGATGAGGGGATGCAGAAAAAAAGAGATGAGATGCAAAGATCTGAAAAGGGTAATTTACATATGGGAATCATTAGTGCAAATCCATCCTCTTCTTCGGCTATTTACCTTGAGATATTATTAGCAAGGTGATCAAACACAAACACCACTGCAGGAATAATGAAAAACAATCAAATTAGAGTATCTTATAAATCTAATTAAAATCAAACCAGTGATTATTTTGTGCATAATTGTACTGTACTGTATCTATAAAGCTTTTTGTGGGATGCCATATTCATATTGAGAGTCTCAACATTTGTTAATTAATAAATAATGCACCATTAAAAGAAGTACCACAATCAATGATAATAATGGCTTTTTGGAAGTCTTAATTAATACAGGTTCTTCGCATTGACCCAGAATCTACAAAAGAAACCATATTGACACTTTAAGATTCAAGGGAGTAAATGGGGAACAGAGTTTGAAACTAAGAAATAAAGCAATGGTTTGAAATATATGTAGAATTTGTCTGCTGAGCAGAGAATGACACCACACAACCTGTGCATGTGTTGTAATTCAAATGTATTTTGGTTGTGTGTGGCAAACAAAGCATTTGTTTTGGTCTTACTGTAGATGCTGGTGATTAGCGTGACATCCAGTGGCAGACAAGATCATGCATAGGTTCTTTAAACTGAGAGAAGCCTTTCTCTGGTGAATGGAGAGAGTGGATTGCACACCTAAACCTAATCACACACAATTGCTGTCAACCAATAATCGGCACACAAAGCGTGACGTACGGTTCATGCATAGAAAACTATCAAGAGATAGTGCAACCTGCAATCTCATAAGGGGCCCCGAGGTGCAGAATATGTGCATGTAAATTACACTATAAGTTAAAAAATAAAGCCAGGCATGCACTCAGTTATAACAATACTTACATTGAACTGACATGTTATTAATTGTATAGTGTTACTGCTGCTTATTGCATAATGTTCTGGGGGATCATATACTGTACCATGCAGTGATTTACAGTACTGTACCTCACAGGTCATCCCTCCTCCACACTGTGTGTACTTGTAGAAGACTGGTCATTGGATGGACATGAGCACCTGTTACATAAATCCATTAGGCCAGCAGGCTAACCTAATCTGGCAGTAACGTTTTCACCAGTACAGTACTGTATGTCTGCCTGAATAAACACATACAGTACAGTATCTAATGCACATTATTTCCACTGACATCTTCCACATGTACAGTAGACTACAGCAGTTATTATTACGTCCTTCATTTAATTGTATCCATAGCCATCCAATAGTTACTGCAGGTTGTTGTGACAGCGAAGTCCTTTTTAAATGACATTGGATGGTTTGAGACATGTTTTTGTTTGGTTGTTTATGTTTTGTTTTCCCTTTTCTAATACTTCTTTTTCATGTTTTACTTTATAATTACCACAAAGGACAGAAGGGCTGCCTTAAGACATTCAGAGCATAAGAAATGAGCGGTCTGGATTCCCATGTCTCATTACCTTAGGAGATTCAGTTAATATTTGTTCATACTGTACAGTACCTCTACTAAAAACACCAAGCAGGGAATAATATGGATCAATAAAATCTTGGAATTATTTACTGGTTATGAACTTTATTAAAGCAAAGAAACATTTATCTTACCATCTGGATGCTTTTAAAGCCAATCGGCATTGCTATCACTTCATCTAGCTCTACCACCATTTCGAAGCACACGCTTGACTTCAGCAAACTTAGCCCAATACATCTGCCATCCAGGTTGGCTATGTGAATGCTAAAGACTATACAGTAGTCTCAGCGAAAATGTAGCTGAAAGCAATAGTTGGGCAGAGCCAGGATAAATACATACTGTACAGTATGATATAGGATATAAAATTGTCAACTGAACCAGACATGAATGTAGACATGAATTTAGCACATTGTAAATTTAATTAACGTAAATGCTCAGAATGTTAGGAAAAACCTTACTGTAATAATATTCATAAATGGTCTACAGTACAAACAGTTCATGTAGAACATTAGTGGATGTGATTGAACAATGAATTTCAAAAGGAATGTCAAGTCTGCAATATATACAAATGCAAAGTTATATTTTACTTAACCAAAACAATATTTTTGTAATTTAGTTGAGAAAATATAATACATATTCATATCAACTCATCTAATTCATATGGATTCATGCATTTCCATTATTAAGTTGCACTTATTTTATTTCAGCACTTAATAAGACCATGCATTTCATGCTGTATGCCAGCTCTTCTTTGGATATGAGGTAGGCTGTTTGTGACAGAGGCTGCAAAAGAGTTTTTAACCAAAGCTTTCCAGAGTTTTGCATTGTGTAGCCACAATTAGAAAACACACTTCGAATTCACAGAAACTCTACAGGTATCTCAAGTAGAAGAAATAGTAATTCCATCAGAAATCAAATGCAATACTGTTAAATCTATCTACCTGCTAAGTGTTATTTAGTCATTCAGCAAGTTACTGCCTTTTATTTATTATACCCATGGAAACCCCATGACCATTAGTTGCAACAAATAAGATGAATAATTCAATGTCTTTATTTTGCTTTAAGGTCTTTTGCCTAATTGTGCATCATTATACACATACAATTACTGCAGGATGTATAGCAAAGGCATTAACCTCTCCTACATATAAATAATAATTGGCCATATTTGAAACATCTATATAAAATCCATGTTTTTAAATGCCTCTCTAGTAACCTCCCAGGTCTTATAGCCCTACCTACTGTATATGTTATTACCACTATGAGAAATGATTGATGCTAAGTGTAATATTTGTTAGTGTGAGTGATTACTCACCTTGGCTGTTAGGCATTGCAGGGAGTATTTTTTTCTAAATGACCTGTGTATCATTAGTTAAACTAATTATAGTCAATATCTCTATCTGTACAAACAGACACATTACAGATGAGCTGAGGTGGTATCAGGGGGCAAGCCCTGGTTATTCATAGAATTGCCAATTTCTTTAGTTCTAATTTCTTTCCCTTTACAAACTTTTTTGTCGTGTATAGTGACAAGAAATAAAATGTTCTCTCTTGTACAAATTAGATGTTCATTCATCACTATTCATAAAAACTTTGTATAGCAGTAGGTACAAAATATAATTACTTTAGGCTTACTAAAACGGAGCACGGATTTCTTTTCTCTGGTTGCAAAAGGCAATTCAACTCTTGTCAGCAGTGCATAATAAATACCCCTGATAAAAACGTACACAACTACGGGAGAGCCAGTGATGAGAACTCCCCTGACCTTAATTAGCTCTGTTCATGGCATTGCATGGACCTATTAAAGAAACTTTTAAGCATATCCATTTCATTTCTCACCATTTGTCTACACCCTGGTAGTAGCTAATGAGAGCCAAGCCCAGAGAGGTGGCTATTTGGAGGCTTGAAGGCTGGCGCCACCGACAGAGGTAAGGGGACAACTGGAATGACCTGTGTGAGATTACATTTTCATCCCATTCTTTTGTTCTGTATAATTAACTGCTCTGACTTAAATGTTTTCAGTGGCCTTTGACTTTAAAAAATGTCATGATGCTTTCACATGTTAATAAGGTTAATTAGTAAACTAGATGAGCATTATGCACAACATTCTTTATCAGGGTTGAAAAAGTGTGACATTCCAGACAGAGTCCATAATGAAATCAAGTTAACAACATGGGTGCGTATGAATATGTGTTATTTCTATGTCAACACCATCGCATACAGTACATGGGAAATAAATGTTTGTTTTCTGTAGGTGGCAAAACAAGCAGTCATGTTAAAACAAAAGCTATATTCGAAAGAGCATTTGCTCTGAAATCTCCTTTAGTAAATAAGTCTGCAAGTTCCACTTGTTCGCATACAAGTAGCACTTGCACGAAGAATGATTTGCCTGTACTGTACAGTACCTGTACATGCTACAGTGACATGTGCCTATGCATAAAAATCATGCACATTTTTGGGAAGTGGGAGGTAGCCGCACTTCCGAACCAGCGCAATATTAAAGAAGCAATACTGGTGGAGCCTCTGCCTGTAGGCACAGTGAACAATGTCAGACCTAGAGTAGCTGTCCAGTGCTTCTCATTGAGCACACTTCATCCATAATAACAACATTTCCCAAGCTCTCTCTTCTATCAGCACCTGGACACGAGGCTGCTAACTTTGTTTTTCTGCCAAATACCATTGGATGTCATCTCAACACATGGAGTAAAAGTGTTATCTCTCTTTCTCTAGTTATCTTTGCTTGAAAAATTGCACACTGTTGAAAACAATGGAATACGAAAGATGCCTAAAGTAGAACGGAAAAGCTTTGCCAGGATTTGTTGCTGAGCCTCGCCACAAGAACATTAACAGCTGCTGAGACTATAGACAGAAGTCCGGACGTTATGGTGGCCGCCCATGCAAGGAAATGAGAATCAAATGTGCAATGGCCAAATCTTGACAAACATTTGACTGCCTTTTCTGTAATGGAATATGACTGACAGCACATGATTTTCTGATTACATGCCTGACAGCTCACACTTATTGAAAATGATGAGGACAGATGTTTTCTGTGACTCTCATGCAATCAGATTCTGAGTGTATGAAAACGAGAAATTAATTGAAAATGTAATAGGAAACTGAAATATTGTCTTGTGTTTATCTACACTAGTATATACTGTATAGTGAGATTATATGTATGTGGTTCTGGTGCATGAAAGACATATTGAAACCTTTCTTTAGCAACATGTAACAGATGTACAAATTATAATTATTGATTCATAACTGTCATTATAAATCCAGTTAGAGCCCACATTTAACTTCCAATTTTGTGTAAAATGTCAAATATAATAAACATTTCATCGTTCATTGGAGCCGTTGTATAAAACATATTTTTCTGTAGAACAAATTACAAATTACATTATGTTGTCTTGAGTGATTTTAATTATGTCACTTTTTAACAGAGAAGCTATGTTGAACTGGAGGTACAGATGTGGTCTGCAGTTCGAACCTGGACGTGCAGAAGTCGAGACACTTTACACATCAGAGATCTGTCTGTGTTAAAGTGCTTTGCTTTAGGTCCTTGGGATCTCACAGGCCTGAAAGGGGGAGGGGTGGGGTGGGTACCGTGCCATTAGGGGGCATTCTTGGACACCTCCAGCAGGCGCCATGGCCCAGGGTCCCGTGACCAGGACACACTGTGGCCTCCAAGGTAAGATTAGACAATCAGCGAAGATGGGGAAATAAGATGGTTGGTGTCAGCTGGGTAATTCTGTTTACCTAAGACGTCTGCGTGCATGCGGTGCCGCGGGGATGATTACAGGGGTTATGATAGTTGTTATCCATGGAGTCATTGTGCTCAGCCCGCTGTCAGTTTCAATTACAGCTGCATGTGCGCCCCGGTCCTCACACCGGCAGTATAGCCCCCCTGACAGTCTTATTACTGTTAAAAGAAAATCCATATGCATCAGATTCTGTTTGGCCCATTGTTCTCTAAATAGAGCATGACTAAGAGGAATGGTACATTTTTGTTATTTTTGTTTGTTGGGTCATAAAGGGTTCAGTGTGTGATTTGAGCCTCATCTGCCTGCCTACAAGGTCAAACCACTCATGCTAAGTATGAATTCTTTGACTTACTGCTTTATGTTTTAATACATACAATATATTTGACGACAAGGAAGGAAACCGTCTTGTGAGTGTCTTCCAAGTCTACAGTCTGTTCAGTGCATTGTTGTTTTGCCTCTGTAGTCTATGTTTTTTGACCCCACCCCCACCCTTTTTCCCTCCTTCCAAGCTTCTAATGAAAATGAGTTCAAACTCAAATTAAGGAGATAGTAGTGGAGTGCTGTACTTACTGTAAAGGATTTTTTTCAAATGCCTGTAAATACTTTTTTGACACTACATTTGAGGCACAAATATATCAATTAAGTTGTGCTTGTAAAGGCACTGTCATAGGCTTTGGAGCATTTTCCACGTATTTATTCTTTAGGTTCTTCAAGCAAGTTGGTACATTCAGAAGATTCATTAGGTTCTGTAACAGCATTGTGGCAATGTGTTGCCATAAAAAGAAAATGTACTTTTGAATACTTACAGTAGGCTATTCTAAAAGCAAGTACTTAAATTAAAATAAAAAAATGTATTCAACAACGTTAACTTGTATTGGATAAATGTTTGAACAGGAGTATTCTCTGACTCAAGTAATGGAGTTGTGTACTTTGACCACCATATAGGAATATAATGAGCCGATGTCCCTCCCCTACTTCTGGGCTAACCACTGTTCCACTGGCTTGTTTTTCTATGCAGTGATCAGTTTTTCTAAAAAGCTTTGCTTTTGGACTATGCCATTCATATTCTAGGCATCTCTACCATATTTGCTAATAACATTTGAACATATATTTTTTACAAGGTACCTGTGATTATTTTCCAGCATAAAAAATGAATCTTCCCATGTTGTCTTGCAGTGCACACAAAGGGGTTGTGTTGTTATGTTTAACCTAAATTCGGTGGGCTTTGTGTCAAATTTTAAACACAAATGATAGTAGATTTTAGATGCTTTATTAAGTTCCAGTTTCATTTTCTAAAGATAAGAAAATATTTGTATGTTATTATTAAGCTGATTTAAAATACAGGAGACAGCATTTGTTTATGATTTCTCCAAAACTGTCTAATAAAATGAAATCCTGCGTTAATGCCACTAAAGTTCATTTAATTGCATTAGTGTTTTTCCCTCAGGCAATGCTCACCAATAACAGTTAAATGCTGATACAGAGTGGAGTGAAATATATAATGCATGTGCAATGAAATGCTCTTAATATGAAAAGTAATTAAAAAGAAATAATTTTCATTCACTGCTCTTATCACGGCTTGGTTTGAAGGTTGTGGAGAATGGGACGATGGAGGGAAGGTACAGAGTGTATAGAGAATAGGGGAATGAGGGAAGGGGTAGAGGAAGTGGGGGACTGATAACGGGGGATTGGTGGTGTCAGTTTCACATAAGGCAGATTCACCTTTTTTGAAAGCCACAAACTCCCCAGCAGCACGCGGGTGTAGACAGTCTCATAATCTCCCACACAGAACACCGAATGCCGCTTATTTAGCACGGGAGATGAAAATGATGAATTACTACTCCTACTGTACCACAAACCACCTTACCTGCCTCACCTTGTTACTGGGCATCAAATGGAAGCATAAGTAAAAACAAACCTAATAACTCGCCCTGCTCTCTGAAAATGCCGTTTAGACAAATAAATGTGTTTGAGTCCCTGAAGCCGGCCTTAACTATGCAATTACGTTTTCATCCATTCACAGATGACTGCCTTCAGTTTCCCTCCGAGGGTTGCAATTATCAAGCGGTACATAGTTTTATATTCAGGCTCTTTAGGATAATTAACACCAGGTAATAACTCAAACATGCGTCACATTGCACTCAATAAGTCTGCTCCCCAGCGTATTAACTGTGAATTTTAAAAAAAATGTAATGAATGAAGGTACTCGATTTGAAAGTTTATTCATCTACTAATGGACCAAATATATGTAGATCACAGAGAAAAGCACATACCACCAGGGTGGTAATGGATTTAGGTGTATGACTTAACAGTATCATGTTGGTGTGCAACATACAGTTATTAAATGAATGGACATACAGTATGCTTTCAGTACTGCCACAGCTACAGTACATAAAAATGTCTCCATGTCAAGTTGCAACATTATTTTCGGTTGCATCATATTATATAAAATATCATGCCAAGAAATCTCTCTTGTTGATAATAGAGTTTTTTCCCAGTGTCAGTCAGTGTGCTTGCTGATGAGTCAAGTCACAGTGAATGGGAATTACAACTTCAGATCCCTCTGGCGGTCTACCTTGGCCCTGTTAGGAAGAACACGCTCCACTCTGCTGCCCATTTACTCCACCAATATGGGCCGCTTGGCTTTTACACAGTGTTTACTCCTGGGAATGGCTCCATCCTATTAATGTTCAGGTCACTTATTCTTCCCCTCATCTGCCATGGCAACCCCCCACCCCATCATCTTCCTTTTACACAGGGTCCATCACAACCAGGACAACACCATGCATCTCACCCCTCTCGCATTTAAAATGTTTCCCAAACAAGATGAGTCACGATGATGAAGGTGAAATACAACACGCAAGTGTGCTCAACTGGAGCTGTGTGTGGCGGTCAGGCTTGCACCCAATTCTACGGACATCAACGAACAACACCCAAATGCTTTTAGAGACATGGGCACACAAACCGAGCAGTGTTTCATGGTAATGATGAAGAAAGAGGAAAGAGACATGCAGCCCCCCTCCAACAACCCTGACACCAATCATGAGCTAGAACATAGATTCACGGTGAATCCTGAGGCGCCCTTCTCTGCCCCAGCAGGGAGCACATGTCACATATGTTCTTCACACAGACTTATGGACAGGACAGTCAGGCACACGGCAGATCTGCTTAGTTACATTATCATGCCACGACGTGTTACTCATGGGACGGCGGCACATGTCAAAATACATTTGGTAGGGGAAGCTCGACTGTTGGCCGGCGCGCCTGTGATTTGGTGACCTTTGGAGAGCGTGTCTCATTTCAATACAGTACAGTAAAGCTCTCTGTACACACAAGGACACAAAGTTGAGCTATATCGGCAGAAGACTACATCAAGTCTATTACTATCACTGTTGTAGACAGATGTTTTCAAAATAAATTGTGAAGGCATTACCGGGCCTAAATTCAACAGATATACAGTACTGTAGATGTGTGTGTGTGTGTGTGTATATATATATATATATATATGTATTACAAATAGCTCTTTGACAAGAGGGCTGGGGGTGCTGTGAATCTAAGTGTATTCCCACATTATAAAGACAATAAATAGATGCTGAGGCCCTAAGTACACTCACAAGGCCAAAGTAAAGGCTAATGCAATTTGATAGTTGGCTATGGCTACATTTCTCCCACCCTCCTACGTGGTATAATTCAATTAGCCAGTGTGGTTAGATCATCTGGCGCGTCCTTGAGGCAGCACTCTGAATAGATTGTGTGTATTAAATGACTTTGCAGAAGGCTTATGTAGGAGGTAGGCGCAAGGGTCAGAAGGGTAAATAATGTATTTTGACCTTTTTCTCTACCTAGCTCCCTGGGTAATTTTCTGGCAGAGGAGAATGGGTTTCCAATCTTTATTGAAAGGGAAAAAAATCTATTAAGAACACAGCGACTGGAGGTTTGCCACCTGGTTTAAAATGGGTGCCGGTGCCAAAGTCTAAACCCATCCCCAGTATTGCTAAAAGACTCCCATGCACACAATGGCTCCGATAGCACTCTTCAAATTGTCCTTCTAAGAGCGTCTGCACACAATGGTGACACAGAGAGGGCCTTCCTACTCCAATCAGGACTTGAAAAGCTCACTGTTGTCCAGCTACAGTACCCATTAGAGTGAGATACAATCATGGAGCCTTGTCTCTTTCAGGGCCTCAATCCAGTAATGGCAGCCATTATAGATGGATTCATACAGTATATATCGGTGTAATAGTGATTGTCAAAAAGGTGTGTTTGTTCTTGAAATATCATTAGTTCCTAGGCTTACTTCTCAAATGTGTTACAGCACCCTCAGAACACCCAGCTCACTATATACATTAGGAAACACAACGGTGCACAAGGTGTGAGATACAGGGGGAGGAGTAGGGCCCCCAGGAGCGCTGTGGGAGGGCGGCAGACTGACGTTTTGTTACTCTGGTTTCAACCACAAGAGCACTATCAGACACATCTAGGACTCTAAAGGGCAAACACATGTACAGTATATTTACATATTCTGTAACAAGAGGCGGCTTTTCAGATCATTTCAGATCATTTTTCACTAAATGTGGTTATTGTTTATTCTAAAAAGTTTTGGGGAATTCATAAATGTTATGAAGTTATTCAGCAAAGGGTACTGTAGAATATAGATCAGCTTCTTCCTTACCTCAAGGAAGAAATGTCTCACATGGACAGACATCACTATTTTTTCCCGTATTTGCTGGAAAATTGCGCAGCTTCTGACAGCAGTTTTATCTGAATGCCTGCAGGTTCCCTGAATTTAAATGTGCTGTTTGTATCTCTCTGTTGTGTTAGCCCATGTCAGGGTTATGTTAATTGACTTTCAGCAGGTGGTTTTGTGCCATTTTCACATCAGACAAACAGACATTCTGCGTCCCGCATCGGCCTTCTCTTATGCCTTCCTTTGAAGTGAAATCTCCAGAAATAGTTCATAGATGATTTTATCCTAGTAGAAACATCACTGGGGTAGAAGGCTATGGGGTTTAATTACAGAATGAATAGACCTGCATACTCTCCATCTAACAACACCATGCAAAAGATCATTTGGTTTGTAGTGGTTGAACTTTTCTCAGCGCCACCAATGAGTGCTGTCACTAGCGATTAGTTCATTAAATAGAGATGCTGGTTTGGACCAAAAGAAAGGGTGAGAGGCCAGGGAATGATACAACCTAATAATGCTTATGTCAGAACCAGCATCTACAAATAATCACTAACACCACTGCACATACAGGAATTCTAAACATTAGGCTATATTTGAAGAGACAACACCAGACTGCGTTCGATGAATACTGATACCTCCCAGTCAGTGTGAGATACCATGTCACGTTGACAAGACAACTGGAAAGTGTAAAGCGATCTCTGCCCTAGTCCCTTCCTGTGGCACACACTTACATTCATGAAAGGAAGTGTCCGGCGTGAGCTCTCTGCCAGATCCAATGCATTACCCAAGTGTGAAGATGAAAAGGCGGGGGCCGGGACTGGAGGATAATATAGATGGATTGTGCTTTGAGATGATTTGGTCCGGCCTTAGTTCCTGGCCTGTACACAGCTGCGGCGCTGATCAGCGATACTGACAGTGGGGAGAGAGTGGGAGCAAAGACACACAGCTGCAAAGGTCAGAGAATAAAGTATATCTCTCACTCTTATTGTACCTCCAATCAGCTTAGCTGGGCTGCCCTTTTCAGGCTGTCAGCCTGCGATCCAGGTTTGTTTTGATACAGCAACCTTTCATGTTGTGAGTTACATGTGCTTTTGATAACGCTTGTGACAGTGGGAGCAGTAGCAATTACCATCAATTTACAGCTGCCGTTTCTGTAAAGTTAATTGACCAAAACAAAAAGACGGAATTGCCTGTGATCTGGCAACATGCTGTCTTTGACCATTGGTTGCCTGTTGTGGTTTAAGTTCCTATTTTCTTTGTCAAATCGTGCTGTATGACATACCCGCCTTTTGTGTCCAGAGTTAACTGAAAAGCAGCGGTGGCATTTGGTTTGCTCGTATATGCGGGGACTGTTGTGTCTCATCTCCTGAGGTATAATGCATGCATTACATGCAGGGCTTCCAATAATTACTGTAAGAAGGAACAAAAGAGAGAGAGAGAGAGGGGGGGGGAGAGAGAGAGAGAGGGTGAGAGAGAGAGAGAGAGAGGGTGAGAGAGAGAGAGAGAGAGAGCGAGAGAAAGCGAAAGCGAGAGCAAGAGCAAGAGAGAGAGAGAGAGAGAGAGAGAGAGAGAGAGAGAGAATATGCAGTGAATGAGATTTAATTGGGCATTTGGCCCCTTTGGATGTGGACTGTATCATGGCTGGAGCGGCATCATTATAATCTCTCATCAGGTTTTTAATTCTTCCCCCTGAATGCCCACTCCCCACTGTGTTCAATACACTTTCAAGTGTAGACAAATTGCATAAATCGTCATTTTATCTTTCTGGCTACGGCATTCAAACGAGTATTTTGAAACTACAAATCAAATTTAGAATACTTCTTGCTCGCTCACATGCATTTCTCACATCATACCTTGTTTGAATGCATGTGGGAACCATGCTAATAATGTGCTAATAGTGTGTCTTCTTAAAGTTTTTTAATATTTTATTTTTATCACATTTGCATATGTTCATACACTAGTACATGATTACTAATCACATGAATATATTAAAATATGCTCCTAGCAAATGAGCAGATGAACACACAGTGCCCTCATCACCCCACAAATAAACAATAACATTTCACCTTTAAATGCTGGTTTAGGACGATGTAGACTCATTCTGCACCCCTCAGGACAACAAGAACACGTCTCAGATGAACCCTGTCAACTGTATTACCTGCTGATGTGAAACAGCCGCATGACCTTTGAATGAACATGCAGGTTTAAATCTAGCACACCTCCTCACACCAAGGCCAGGAATGACAATAGCAGTCTAAAATCTGAAGCACTCACCTTCTAGAGATGTACTGTAGTGGTAAGGAATTCCTCTGAGGTGGGGTGGGTGAGCAGGAGTTAATGAATTACATGTAGACTCATTGGGAATTAAGTTTGTCTACTGATTTGAGTGATTACATTCTGTGTGTGGTTGAAGTTGAAGTTTATTCTGGGAACTCATTGCAAAATGAGTTTTTTATCAAGTTGGAGAGAATGCAAACAGTTCTCAGATCGATAGTATAGGTCAGTGTGGAGACTTGTATGAGTGCAATCAATACTTCTACATCAAAGAAGTACGCCATTGTACAAACTTAACAAGAGCAAAAAGGCCAAAGCCCTAAAGGATAAACCCAATAAGTAGGTCAGAAAAACACTCCAAATGGGTCAAATGATAATGTGATACTGGCTAAGATTCATCCTGCTAAGGCAGCGTGCATGTGTGGGCTAAGTGTTGGTTACTGTACAAGCCCCAATTGCATGTGAAGACACACATTCACGCACACACGCATACACACATACACAAACACACACACCTGTGGTATTACATAACCACAGATGTGGATAACAATAATTTTTGATGTTTATTACTATTCAGCATCTATTGTAAGGAATCTGTGTGTGAATTCATCAAGTCAGCTGAAAAAGTGCTATATAAGAAACCCTCATGCATCTTTTCTAGCCAAGCATGTCAACATAATTGACACAACAGCATTAATTTCATAATAAAGCAGTTATGCCCTCTAAATCTATGATGTTTTGAGGAACCAGCAGGTTTTGATATTATCATATCTCTTTTGTCTCCTTGGTCAAGCCTAAGAGCCAATGACCAGTGACGGATAACAGCTAATCAAATTGAAATCTTATCCGTGTATTGTATGTTGAAGATAGGCCCGGTATATTTGTGTGTTATCAGGCCCTCACACAGTATAACGGACCATTTGTTCCCCTGTCTGACTGTCTGCACACTGTGGGCCAGAAGATCATTTCATTCCACATTCAGGATTAGTTGTAAACGTTTAAGTTTTAGGCCTGTGTAGGTGTTCACACAGTCAAGGATACCTCACATGGTTTTGTGCCTCAAAGCAAGAGGACCGAGATAATGCTGAGATCAATTTCCTAAAATGAAGGGAGCAAGGATCCTTCATTTTTTTTTAAATGTTGTGCACTAAATAATATGAATACAGTATACAATATGGAATATGATAATTACATATTATTTATCACAGGTGGAAGAAAATATATTGTACATCTGTTCAACATCATAAGTTGTTAATACATATGCAATTGAGTATCTTGGTGAAATCTTAATTATTTACTTGTATGTGGATATATGTCACATACCCTTAGGTTTTTATGTATTTCTGCTGTTGTGTGTGTACGTTTTGTTTTGATTTTGCAGGAACTGTACATTTTCCTGCATTGGGCTACTGTCCCCCAAATATGTTAATAAAAAGTATTACTTAACCTGGTGCTTGTGTCCCTGAGAAGTTCTTAGTCTGGTGTTTTGTGACATATATTGTAATTATTTTCCCCTGCTTTTATTAGACACTCATTTTCATCCATTCTCATACTTCAAACCACAACAAATTCATCCCAATTACAGAATCTAGTAATCACATTGTAGACTCCAAGCTATTGAAATCTATGGTAAAGCTGTATAGGTTTTTGTGCACATGCAAAACTTTTTAACCCTTGTAATGTCCTTTGGGTCAAAATTACCCAAATCACTAGCTCTTTGTGGCAGATGGAAGGCGATAAACCTAATTCTACAGCTTGCACACATATATGATGTGCACTGCTGACATAACAATGTGTGTGTTTGAAACCTGAGGACAACAGGAGGGTTAAAACAACTCAAATACAAAATAAATACAGTACACACAGCAATGACAATTAAAAACGCACAAAATCATACACAATCAGATTGCGCCGCCAATATTTTTAAGGACATCATAAGGGTTCAAATCTATTTGTAGGGAAGCTTCTGAAATTGTCATGGCTCTTTCCATTTCCTTCCAACAACCCCCTGGCTGCTATTACTAAAACCTCTCTTCCTCTCCTCATGTCCAGGCATCACTGTCTGTCAGGATGCTGAAGAGGGCAATGGCAGTCTGTCTGGATATCAATGGACAAGCACTCAGAAACTCTCAGTATGTATTTAAATAAGCAGAATACATGTTACATATGTATTGCATGTAAAATGTATATGTATACAACATTTTACATAATATTTGGAACAACACTATGTTAAAATGTTCAATTTCAGTAACTGGCATTCATATTTCTATATTTGTAAACATTGTTATTCTAGTGACCTATTAAAGTATGCCATTTAAAGCAATAAGAGTGGTTAGTAATGTTTTGTACTATGATGAAAGAGGTGTTCAAAAAACATCAAGTTTGGATTGTACCAAAAGAGACGTAAATCTATAGAGGGTGACAAAGGAAGCAAAGCCTTCTTTTTATTTTCTGTTCTTTTCTTTGTTTCAACACTGGTTGTGAAGTTAACTGTCATTGGATCTCTCTGAAATACAAGTGTTTCTATGCAGTGTTGCCTGTGTTGCCTTTTAAACATACCCCATCCAATACGATCAATCACAGACTTCAAACATTCTAAGCAGACAGGAAGTAAGGATGGAGTTTCAGAGTGATGGGCTTGGAGCTGATCCAGAGCAAATACAAAATCCAATACATTGGGATTTTAAGGACTTCAGAGACCCCAGGGATGTGTCATAGATGCTTTTGTAGCATATTGACCATTGTGACTTCAGTGTACAGCTCTGGTCCACCAAGCAGGGACGTCAGCCTTCCTGTTTATCTTCTATGCTGCAGCCTCTCTCAGAAATGTCTCGGCCTTTTATATGAGTTCCTCACCAACACCAGTCATTTTCAGCTGATTGGCTCAGCCACGCCAATGAAGTACAAGCCAGGTATCTCCATGGCGATGGAATGTGGCCTTCACGCCAGAGGAAATGTTATAATTAGAGGGAACCAGGAGATACTGTGAATCCACTAGCAGATGACATATGGCTGGTTGTGTTACCTGTTAGAGCCCTGCAGAGGATAATGGACTCCCAGTGCTCCTGAAGCGGCCCTGCAGGCTGTGTTCCTATTTTATTAGCCTCTGTCCTAGCTAGTTTGTTTAGTGTCGGGACCTCAAGCATCATGGATATTATAGGATATATAATAACAATTGAGTAGCTACACAATCTTCGTCTTGCTCATGTAAGGACATGTAATGCAGATCCCCCCAAAATGTGAAATATGAGGTAATTGAATAGGCTATTAGATCCCCTGATGCCATCCTGTCAACCAAGACCATAATTATCCTTCATCAGTTGATGATGGCCCCTAAAAATGTTTTCTCAAAGAAAGTTACTGTCTTTTTACCCCATTCTAGAAACTCCCTTAATATGTGCGTTGTGCCATTGAGAAGAGCCCTTGAGCCATAATAGTGTTTTGAGAGTTCTGCTACAACCCTCTGCTGATCCTATAAGTTGTAAAGGCTAATGTATGTGTAATTTAGTGAACTACATTTCTCTTCTAATAATGTCTCAGGTGCTGTAACTATGGCAACACAAGGCTGCTGGACATCTAGCGTAGAGCAAACAGCTCTCATCAATGCTCAAGGGAAATCACTGATTTGTAATACCAACCCAATGATAACTGAAAATTAACATATCTAGTTAATTACCTTAATCAGTCAGTGTTCATTTATCAACCTAATGTCTAAATTATATTTTGTCAAGATACATTAATTTTAATTTGCCTTTGACCTTTAGTGCTGTGGTAGATTGTTTCTCAAAGTTTATATTGCTTTAAGGCTTTGGCGACTAAATATTTAGTAGTATATTGTACTGTACGTACTACGGTAAGATAAAAACATACAGTAGTAACTCTATTTAGTACACTTGTACTTTCTGCTCTACACCTGTATTACATTGAGGTCTTCTCATAGCTTCCTACAGGCCTTTCCTCGGTTGGTTGAGAAGATAATTACTTTTTTAACAATGAACTTTCTGTCCCTGCCTCTCGACATGCCTAGCGGCAGTCTTGCCTGGCTGTTTCTGCTTATAGCTCTTATGTGCCAAACCCTGAAGATTGTCTGGAGGAACACTAATGAGTCCATGAGAGCTGTCAATGGGCCAAAGAAGATTTTGACATTTACGAGCAGCCATTATTCAATCTTATTTTACTTATATGCACTGGTCATATTTCTATTCGAAAACATGTCCATCCATCTTTGGATAACAAATTTAGATGACATTGTGGTGTGTGTGTGTGTGTGTGTGTCTGTGGTGTACATACTGTAATAGTATATATGGCATAGTTATTATAAAAATGCCCAGCTACAATACAATTTTGGAAACCATTTAATGAAATGCTTTGTTTTCCAACAATGGAAATTGCTGAACATCTCCCTACCAAATGATAATGGCGACTGCAATTTAAGTGGACAAGCTTTGTATGAGTAACTACATTTGTCTTACCCTTATGGCTCGCAGGACTGAAATGCATATTCAATGACTGACAGACCATCTAATCTGAGAACCATTCCAGGCCAAGCATGAAATATAGCTTTTATCTGACAATAAGAACAATCTCTCCATGACACTTTCTTCCTTCTTCCAGGAACAAAGTGAAAGATTTTGTGAAAGAAAGTACAAATGTGGAATATGATTCATTCATTTGATGTATGAAAATCTCTATTAAGATGATATGAGCGATTCAATATCTAACCCACCCATTTATATGGGTTATAGTACATTAAAACGTTGTCAGTTTTATTTTTTATAGTTAACCTGAAATATTATTTATTACTATTTCACATAGTTTAATTGCTTGTTTAAAAATGCACAAATCAAACATATATTGTAATAACACACATATCTATGTTACAGTACATTCATTTCTTTCTGTGGAGCAGGGAAAGACCCATGTTATGCTTCACAAAACTGAACTGCCAGTCAGCTTACAGTTAAAAATTAACAAGGTGTTGTGCTTCACTTGTGATGGCTTTAAGATTACATAACCGACAAGCATGAGGTTGTTTACAGCCTCTCTTTGAAAGTGTTGGTCTAACTTAGTGCAATCCACCCCCATTGCAGGTTCCGACGGTTGGGGAGATTTTAGTGCGCTGTGCTTTAGGCACAGCAAGGGCAGCATCTTACCCACTGACAAGGATTATTTTAGTCAAGAGCAGCACTCAGGAGCCTATCTAAAAGCCTCCCTAATAAATGTCTGTCACTGTGGCTATCCATCACCACTGCCTCTATGCCAAAGCACCCAACAAAGTGCTTACTGTACCGTTGTAGAATTAAAGAAAACAAGCTCATCTGGCTGAGACATGCATGCAAATGAGAGGCAATAGATAGTCCCTATGCGAACTAGATTTATTAGAAATAATTTATAAATATCTAGTATTTTCAGCTGAAGGAAAATTATGAAAACCTTTATATATCTATCTATAGATATACACACCATACAAATGTTTAACTATCCTTCTAGACACAAAATCGTACCACCTTTGCAGAACTCGCACAATTATCATTACAGCTAATTTCTGCCAGTACGCTGATTGCACTGATTACAATAATTGGCTTACCTCACCCAGTTGATTTATCATTACTGGTTATTTGTTTGTAACCTCCAGTTCAAGCAGCACACTGACCTTGCTGTGCCAGTGGCATGCCAGATGTGCACTTAACGGGGCTTATTTAAAAAAGCTTTAAAAAGTTTTTCCATTGTTCAGGCAACAAAGTGGCTCTATGTAATCACAAATGGATAGGTTATTGTTTCACTGGCAGCAATGCTCCGATTTTGAGATTTGTGCATTAAACATGCATCCTAATAAAATATTAAGGTGCACTGCAGATACCAGGCATATAAAACTAAAAAGAGTAAATCTTGGTTTGTGTTGCAGAGTACCATGACATAAAACAAACTTGTAGTTCATGTGGCTGAGTAAATACAGAGAAAATATGTTATATTCTGATTACAAAGATACTGTTGGTATCTGTCTGCCCCAGTAGAGTTCTCCCTCAAATAGGTTGACATTATGAGATTGACAGCCAGATGCATTAGGAGAATGTACACTTGAGTGACATACAAGACAGAGTAGCTTGCCCTATTTCACTCAGTCAGTCAACAAACACTAAACTATAAATCCAACCACAAACTCACAGATTTGCCAACAATTTGAAATTGTTACTATAGTACCAAACGTCTATTTAAAATGAAACTATCTATCAATGTAGTGTAGATTAAGCTTTTTATAGTCATGACTTCACTATGACTAAAGTATAAGACACACGATTGGATGTACAGTATCTTCACATAAAATACTATGCACTATTTCAAGGACTACATGTATTGACAATAAATGTTTCTTGTTTGGATATTTGGGAGAACACAACAGTATTTAAAATCCATAGAGACACCTTTAGTCTTTATTGCAATGTAGTGACATATTTATTGTTTTTTATAGTGAATCCCAACAAAAAGTAGTTACTGAAGCAATTTTATAGCTGATTGATGAAAGCAAGCTCTGACTTTGTATCGCTAATGACATATAAGAAATGTTCTTAAATTAAAAAAAAACAAAAAAGCATTCAGTCTAAATCTATCCCACATACAGTATCTCACAGGCACCATACAACCCACACTTAGCAGGATGATCATACAGTACTGTAAGTTAATCATGTACTGTAATGTAATAAATGTAGTGGGTTTAACATTGAGCATGGCTGTATCACAGTGAGATCAATTTTACTTCTTATTCCTTCTGGTAGGATTTTGCAGCAGTTTTATTATAGGTTTTACTGCACTTGAGGTGAAGACAGGGAATTAGGCTGTATGTGTTCTTCCACCTGTGTTCATTGGAGCTACTCTGATGTTTCGTAAGAGAGCTCATCTCCAACCTGTGCCAGCCGTCGTCCTGTATGAATGATCTACACTCTCTCAGCTGCCTGGTTCCCTCCATCAAACCTGGCCAACATTCATAATAAATGATAGTGGGGGACAATGCCCTATTTTCACAGTGGAGTCATCTGTCATGCCAGGCCAGACAAAACCCCCAGAGTTTCATCATTTTCAACTATTGCTCACACCAGTTCTGATTTCTGAAAGTAACAGGGAGAATAAATAAAAAGGCAATGTCTAGTATGTCTTGGAAATGTTAAGAAATACTTTAATGCATTAAATATATTAAAATATGTAAAATAAAATAAAACATATACTGACATTGTGCCTTGCTCAGTCTAGACTATTTTCTTTCTTTAAGCAGGACTGTTCATCTCTTTGCACCAGTCAACATCCCATTACATGGGCGTTACATCTAATTTCATCTGCTCAATGCTTAATTAATCCCTGGATTATATTAGGTGCTGTGCAATGTCAGAATCTTGATGCTTAATGTCAGTTTGCAGGTTAATCAGGTCACCCTTATATTGCCTGCCAATGTAGCAGAAGCCCCCGTGGTCTTGTCATAACTATACACTGGAGACTGTCTCAACAGACTGCAGCTCAAACTCA
Organism: Aphredoderus sayanus; assembly: GCA_027564795.1. Classification (NCBI taxonomy): domain Eukaryota; kingdom Metazoa; phylum Chordata; class Actinopteri; order Percopsiformes; family Aphredoderidae; genus Aphredoderus; species Aphredoderus sayanus. The sequence continues at coordinate 2,724,640 of JAODUG010000002.1, read as the reverse complement.
TCTCATCTCACACATTGATGATACACTGTCACAGCTGAAATAGGCATTTCATCTTTGGAATGTTAACTTTGGACGAGCCAGGTCCAAATTGCAGCTAAATGGAATTCCTCCTGTCATCTACTGTAACTACTGTACTGTACTGTATAGTATGTCAAGACTACGTGCAGCAGGACTGAACATGTGGCAAGCAATTATGACTTAAACACTTGAATTGTTGTGCTCTGATGTGCTGAGATCTGCATTTACATGTTTTAATTTCACTGTATTTCCTATTACTTTATATTAATTAGTAATATTTTTTTGTGATTGAATAGATTTAAAGTAGACATTCAGCAAACAGGTCAGTTTATTGTGTAAATCTATATAGCCACAACAGTTTTCTGTCTGTAATGTGAAGAGTGACAGAGGCCTAATGTGATTCACAGTCCATTGCACTCGTAAAACAAATATGTCCGCAGACAAAACCAACAAAGTCATTTTTCATTAACATGAGTTTTGTTAGCAAGTGTGCAACAATGATAAATACAAACACACGCCAACACAAAAACACATTTTCACGTTGTTTATGCCTAATCTGACAGAATCTCAGCACTCTCTGCATTTCAGCCATCTCCTTCACCCATCCTTTCTATCTGTTCTCCAGGTGATGAATGTTATTTACATGGCACAGGAAGCACGGTGAATGCTATGTGTAAGGCACCTGGACGCTGGCAGGCAGAGACAGAGTGCTCTGAGACAGAAATGTAACAGCGCTATCTATCTGGGTTATTAGAGGCCCCCCTTAGGATCCTTTTCAACAGAACACTGGCCATTATGTAGGCCACAGAGAAACAATACGAGGGAAAAAGCTCGGATATGGTACCCCCCTGTCCCTGCACCTTCCCCGCCCAGACCCAACCTGTCCTCCTCCAAGAGATGGGATAATGAGAGCGAGTGCTCGATAACCACATCAGCATCAATTACACAGGTATCGCGTGGTGACAAACACAGGTCATTATTACTCGGGCAGTGAGTGGCGGTGCAGCAAAACAAGCATAAATACTGTAAATTGGTTCCATATTTCGAAAGGACCAAAGTGCTAAGTGTCGATTTAACCCACGTTAAACAAAACAACACAAATATCATATGTCAGCTCCAAACATGGCAGTAAAAACACCTTTTACATGATCCATGGAATCCATAACAGCGTTCTACGCATTACAAAGGCGGCAGCTGGGAAATGAAAAGAGAACATCGGTGAGGACAGAAAAAGAAAAAGGAGACGGCAGTGCCACACAAATGAATGTTTTGGAAGTGTTTGGAACAATGTTTGCATGATGTAGTGGGCTAAGACAGCGGCTGAGTGTCTGTAATAGATTGTGCTGCAGCCTACCTCGCTCTTGCTTTGAACGTTCAAAGGGATTAGTCCTCAGGTTGATGGATTAAAGCGAGGTGGGAGGGAGGAGGGCCGCTGAGAAATGGGAAGAAATGAAACATGTGCTCACTAATCCTCTGTTGGTTTTGTGGTGCAGAATAATGGGACCTAGCTAATGTAAGAGCAATTGTGCGCATGTTCCTCAGCTAGTCAGCCAAGCCCCCAAGTGTTTCTCTCCACCTCTCTGGCTCCTTGCTGTTTACTTTTTTGACTATTGAATTAGAGGGTTAAAAATCTCATTAAGTAGCCCCGCTCTACCCTCCACTTGCCGATATGCACAACTCCTTTTAATCATATCGTTTTTTTGGTGGGTCATATAAATAGTCGGCAAAATTGTTGCAGAGGACTAAACTTGTCTCTGCAATGTAATTATGGACATGAATGTTAATGAAATAAAGGGTGTAACGTAGTACAAGGTGGCTGGATTACTTAGCCAAGACTAATACACATGCACACACACACACACACGCACACGCGAGCGCACACACACAGACACACACTCACGAGCGCAGATACATGGTAATGATTATGGTACTTCTTTTCATCTAGTAAATATGCATAATGCATTCAACCACATCCCATGTGCTCGCAAGCTCCACTCCCTCATGTGTCCATAGACGCACATACACACATGCATGTAGGGACACACCTGCAAGTCAGAGAAGCTATGCTCAGACAGGGAAGTCGTTAAGGGGGTATGTTAGTCTGCAGCATTTAATTAAGACCCAGAATAAGGTCAGTGTTGGAAGGACAAACATATTCTAATGAACTGGGAGTTTGTGTGTGTGTATGTGTGTGTGTGTATGTGTGTGTGTGTGTGTGTGTGTGTGTGTGCGTGTGTGTGTGTGTGTGTTGCATGGGGATCCAGCAGTGAGCTGCTATGTTGGGGCCAGAGGACCCCAGTACAGTTTCTTAACCCAGCTATTTCTATGCAGATTAAAGCCTCATTCATCAGTTCCCCAGCACCCTCCCTGTGATTGCCCACAGCTCCCCTCTTTCTTGTCTTATCCATTTCTTTATCCACTCTCTTAGCTGTTCCTTTAGGGGTTTATCGTACCATGGAAACGTGTGAATCCTTGGAATCATTCATGGTCAGAAACACACAATGCCCATGTGGGGATGATTTTGCAAGGAACTTAATTGCTGTCGGCACCAACTGAAGTGTGCACCTGGATGCTGATTGGAGGGTAGTTCTGTACCTGTCTGACCAATGGTTTTCAAATTAGAGTTCCAGACTGATATGTAAAGCTGAGCAGATCATAGAGGCGGAGCTTGCAATATCAGGACTAACAGTCTAGGCAGAGATTTTGCCTCTGCTGTCACCAATTACATTTCCAATGTATGTGGGTTGTATGTTCCAAATGTAACTTTTGGGGGGTTTACTTTGGGTTCCATTGTAGCTCAAATCAAGCATTGAAGACCAACAAAGCATTGCAGACGGACACATTTTTTCAAAGCTCATTACCAGGAAACATAGAGGCTTTAAAAGTACAGTAGCCTATGGTATTTAAACTCAATGACTCAAGATGGTACACTGACATTTTACAAAACATTATTGGTTCTTAGGCTTAACATCAGCATACAGGTTAGTAGTTTCAAAGCATGCTTATTTTAATGTTGGTTGGATCTGTTAAATATTCGAACCTAATTATGCTTGTTTATGGAATCCATTATTAAAATACAATACAAGCCAATATCTCAAATGGCATAAGTCTGGAAGGAAGTATCTTTGGTAATGATAGTCGAGCAAAACAATGTGTTGATTTAACAGCGGTACTGTATCATGTGACTGCAAAAATGTAATTAAAACCCAAGTGGAGGCCGGTCTCACACAGACTCTAGTTACAGTCTCTCAGTAAATTCCTGAAAGCCACTGCAGTTAAAGGGCCTCCCCAGTGACCAGTGGTGAGTTTTAATGTAGCCCCCCTGTACAATTTCAAATAACAGTGTGTTCGGTGTGCCAATGTCATGAAGGAGGAACTTGTGAGCAACTGTCAGACCCTACATAATCAGTCAGGAAATAACCACTACATAAAGCAGCTGCAGACAGTAACACAGAGTAAAGTGGGGAATTAAACACACAACGGCTACAGTATACACGCAAACACACAAACACATACACTCACATTCACACATGCATATACACACACACACACATACACACACGCACGCATGCACACACATTCTCACCTGGGGGCATTAACATTGCCATGAATCAATGTGCCCATCTGGTTCACTACAGATGCTTACAGACACCTTTTACAAGAATTTCATTAAATTTTCACCTAGGTAGGTGGGGAATTGCCCGGCTCTTTTTTCTGAAGGATAAAAAGTTTTTGTAGGATTGAATCCAAGGGTTGCTCAGTGTGTTGGATTTCAATGTTTGTCTTTGAACTCCAACACACATAACTGCTACTGTACCTGCAGAACTAGAGATCATTCACACTAGTCAATTCTGGCCGGGGTTTTTCTCTGCATGTCTGTAGAGAGCATCTCTGAACAAAACCATTTTTTGTATTGCATTATCTCACCACATCAATTAAATAGCGTTTTTTAATTATTTAATTTAAATATATGGCAGATTGATGAGAAGCTATAAAATAAGGAATGGATGCCTGTTAGGTTCCTTATCCAAATAAAAAAGTATTTTTGCACCCGGAATCATGCCTGACACTATTAAATATGATCTAGCCACATACTTATGAATTAATACATTGAGTTCTGCTTGATATGCAGGTCTGTGCTCAGCATCCTCTGTCATGCCCTTTGTTCATTATCATTCACACTTCACACTTCACATAAAAGCTAGAAGCAACAACACAGGTATGCTTGCTACTGTAGATGCTGGTGGTGTTGAAGCAATAGTCTGCAGAGACCATGTAGCATGTGAATGGCCTTGCATAAGCCTAGACAAAGACATAGCATTACAGTTAATGTACACCCTCCTCTGCTACCGGGAGAGGAAAAAAGAGACATTGAGAAAACTGCAAACTGCTGTGATAAGGGCGGATATGACAGGATCTGCCCTTCTGCTCCTCCTCTACCTCTATCTCAACTGCTTTACTGCTGTTTGCTAGTTTCCCCTCTACGGCCCCCCCCTGGTCCGTCTGTCTCCCCGTTCCTACCTCCTCTGCCTGGTCTCCTGGTGATGGCTGTCCCCGGCACCTCTGTTCAGTCAGCCAAATGTCACATAACAGAAACTGAAATATCTAGTTGGCAGTCGATATGGCAGAGAAACGGGGAGGGGGAGTGGGTGGTGGTGGTGGTGGTGAGGGGGGCCAGGGGAGGGGATGGGGGTGTTAGGGGCTGCAGTCTTGTTCTACTCAAAAGGTGCCGTGAGCGTTAGCCAGCACTGGCCTGTTTAGACCACGGTGACAGCCAAACAAGCAGAGAATTAGTGCAGGATGTTTTGCGGTTAGTCCTTGGTTTCTTAGTGTTGCTATAGTCACCTAAATACAGTAGGCTATGCTGCCATTTGATGTGGATGAAATTCTGCATTTTAATGAATATGTACTTGGGTGGGAGTCAGTGTGTGGCATGCATGGTTACAGGACATCACTGGATTGCATATTACTTCTACTAAATACACTTTCATTTTATTACGTGGGTGCTGTATTTCATATTATTTCATATCCAACATTCATTTACAAGTGGATGGGATGAGATCTTCTCAGGCTGTGCATGTGGTTAATATTAAGGAGTAGAAAATAAAGTATTTACCATCCTAGCGGAATTGAAAACATTCCGCTGTCATTCAGTCAAGGCATCAGACTTAATGTCTCTGTCTCACGCACCACACACAATCTGTGTTCTGTGTTCAAATACTCCTCCAGATGTATTTAATTAACAACCTCATATATCGAATAATATTTTGTTAAATGATTTACCCCCACCCATATATCAAAGAAAAATATCTTGGCAGCATCTATTCACAATTACTGTAGAGCTACACGGGGGCGGCTAGAAAGGCAGGCCAGAACGCAACGTGCTGATATCAGTACGCCACCTGCGTTATCTGTTGAGAGTCTGTTGCGTGCGCTTGTTGCAGAACTACATGGATTAACTTGTTTAATGCTACAAAAAGTTGTGTGTACTGAAAATGTAGCAGGAAAATCAACTTCACGTCGCTGTGTTTACAGCAGTGTCTCCCCCCCCCCCACTACCGCTGAGCAGCTCGGAGACCGTCGTGGGCGTGGACACCTCCCGCTGTGGTAAACTGCAAGAGCAGATCACACAGAAGGCAGGCGTTGCCTCTGGTACAGCATAACGTACATTTTAGACACATTTTAATAGAAGATATTTACACAAGTATTTTCGTTGTAAGCCCTTTGGGGTTTCTTACCCCTCCTGGCTCCTGCTCAATTCATGCTACTGTATATTTGTTTTGATATAATTTTGTTTTACCACCTTCTTTGTGCTATTAAATATATTAAAAGAGTCATTCCACGAAAGACTAATATTTATTATTGTTTTGTGTTTAGTTATGTCCATGTGACTTAGAGAGGTACTGGGCCTTTCAAAGTGGGCTGTTACTAAGGTCTGGTAATGGCCGTAGAAGGAAAAGAGTTGGAGAAACAGGTGAATTAGAAAAGTCCATGTTTTCTACAGTACATAGAAATGACTGCCCATAGACATCTAACGTAGTATTCAACAAAATGGCTGGCTGGTAATAATAATGTCACACCCCTGTCCCTGTTCCATACTGGCTGTCCCTACACATAATCCCTGGGCTGTGAGACCACTGCTGCCGTGCCGATGTTGAGGCGAACAATAATGACCCTCCATTTCGCCTCCTGTACCCTGTAGGCGAGGTGGAATGAGTGCACAATATTAATGCCTTGAAAATGCTGTCGAAAATATAAAAGGGCTTCTGGTTCAAACCGATATGATTCCATAACTGTATCAGAGGCAGCGGTAACAGTTGCAAAGCTGACAGCTCAACAGTAGGAAAGCTGTAGCCTACTCATGTCAGCACACTACGTGGAAGAGGGGCGAAGCCAGTGGCAGATGCAAATCAGTGGATGGACACTTACATTTCATGGGGGAGGCTTAATTATTTAAGCAATAATGCACGAGAGGGAGTGCATTACACTGAATATCCGCATGGCTGTGATTTGGTCGTAAGTACGAGTGCTGAAGATAATCTGTATCCGTTTCACTACTTACTGAGGATGTTCCGTCAACACAATATGCTAAGCCTACTTCCTAGTCACAATTACAAATCTCAAGTTAAGTATGAAATCAACCATATACAGTCAACTACCAGATTGCATGTCAGTGTCAAAAAGTAATAAAAACAATTGCATTCACATTCTTAGTCGACGTTTTTGCGAGTGGAATCTCTTCATGAGCTTCTCTTTCCATTAGTTTCTGAATCTCCTGGTAAAAAATGATATACAAAGTTGGATGAGGAAAAGTTGGATGAGGTGGGCTTTCTGTGAATAATTCCACTGCCCTGCTTGGCCCCACCATGAGCACACCAGACTGGCTATCACAAGCAGAACCACCCGACTGGCTAGCGCAAGCAATCGAACCCTCGCTTGATGTATGGCTGTGGTTAGTGTTGCAAGCAAAGTTGCCATCATATTTTCACCAGTAGTTGTAGAAGCAGGTATTTCTAGAGCCACGGGTGTTAATGTCTTGCCTCCAGAAGCTGTCGACGCTTTGAAATACCTTTGTATATCATTTTTTCCCCACTTTACAAATAACTAGATTAGATGCCCGTGCGCAAATTTGAATATACAGATGAAGTATAAATGCATGTTTAAACAAATAATATTATATATATATATATAATATATAATATCATTTATAATATATAATTTTATTTTTTTTATTATGCATATATGATTTTTTTTAACACTTGGGGAGGCACAGGAGCTCTGTGGGTGGGCCTGGCCCCTTAAGGCCTGCCGATAGCTCCGGGTATGAATATCTACAGTATGTGTTATTTTCACTTAAGAATTTCAAATACATTACAATGAGACCTCAAGGTATACTATATCACTATATGTGAAAAAGTGGCATGAAATGTCCACTTTACATATATATACAGTACATATGTTTTATTGTAGACCTACAGTATGCATGTTGGACCATATAGGTTTCAACTACCGGAATATTAGACAAAACATGCCCCTGATTCAGAGCTGGAATTCTAGGAACGTTTGAAATCTTCTTCTTCTGGAATGTAGAATGAATACTTCTTCTGAATACCAGAATGAAGTCTGGTGAATCCAACTGGAGTTAACCACAAGGAAAAACGTGCATTAGGTGTAAAGTCAACAGTACATATTTAAGGTTAGTCGACTGCATAATAGCAGAAAGTTAAACAGTTCATAAATACAATGAACTGCTTTGCACAATTCTTTATTTAGGCATAAGGCATACATTGTAGACACAAGGCAGAAGATTAAGCTCTTCAATAACATATGCTACACTACTGTGATGGTGTTGCATTTAGCCTTTGATTGCCGGAGACCTAGACAACAACAAGAAAGGGCCACATCGATACAAAGAAAAATCATTAATAATAATCACGGCCTTTATTGGCATCTTTATGTGAGCTATTAAGAAATTCAGTCTTTTTCCCCCACAATGCCTTCATTCGAGGACCAATTTACACTGACCTTTGATGACACAGCATGTAATAGCTAGTCCTGCAGACAGTGAAAAGAGTGTCCTGCTCTGCACTGCTCCACTGAATGGGCGATGTCAGAGAACAGAAACACTAAATATTACAGCCTTGAAAGTGAATGCAAGTGGTAGCCTTACACAATCCGAAATTGTACCAGCCTTATTTGATCTTCCAAGGACTCACTCTTTTGTTTCTATGAATTCATTATTTCTGACTTATTCATCTTCCAGTGGTTCCATTTCTATGTTGTGCTATTCCTATATTTCAAACAGCCTTGTAGCTGTAATTAAGTTTTTAATATTATGAAGAATGTGCAAGCATACTCGCATGCAACATGAATATTCTTGTAAAGATAATGCAGGCCTATGTCAGAGACCTCTTTCAAGTCAAGAACATTTACATTTCATTAACCTCATCATCGGTTGATTAGGTTTTAATGTGCATCATCAAATAAATTATTATGTATGTGAGATAACTACACACACATAAAAGGGATTATAAAACCTGATGTAAATATAGTTTAAAAGGTAATTTAACCAACACAGTGTTTTTCAAAGGCACAAACATCATCTCAGTATAGGTTTGTTTGTCCTGACCTCTATCTAAGGCTCTGTCCACTGTGCGATCCCAATGCTAATTATAGCCAAGTTGTTTGTCGTGGAGCAGCTTTTCTGTTGTTTACTAATGAATACCTTAAGTGTCGCTGCTGCAAGGTTGATTAGAATGGATTAGGCAACCTCTCTTTCTCCCAGTTGCATCCGTGAAGGGAGAACCTGTGTTTATCTGTTCAAGCTAGCATTCAGAGCTACATTAAAGTGTGTCTCTGTCACCTCCAATGGGGACAAATCTGTCTATAAGATGTTCCTTTTCTCCCTCCATTGATTTCTTTGTGATCATTGGCAGCCTAGAGATCTCGATGGGGAACAGGGCGGCTGGGGAAAAAACTAAAGTTTAACCTGTGAAACCTTTAAGTAGGTTTTAAACCTATTTAAAGTGCCCCACTATGGGATACCCATAGGTGGAAATGTGACCCCAAGGTCCACCAATCCATACACTATTGTTTTTCTCTGCTAATTAGAGAGCAGTGTTCAGGCTGATTGGTTTCCAGTCTGTAATTACTTAACCATCTGCTGAGAGCCCTTTCCATCCGAATACCAGCCCTTTTTTTCTTTGACCATGTAGAAACAAAGGCAGAACTTGGCCATGTACAAACCCAGGGCTATAGCATGGGCTTCCCAAACAATCTTTATAGGAGTGTAAATGAGAATAAATAACAGTTCTGAGTTTAGATGGAGTCTAAGGCAACATACTGTATCCCTTACATGTCTTGTTGGTGGGTACTTTGATTTGGCCATGTTCTCAAAGAACAGAATGGCAGCCAAAGTGCTCCCTCTAAAGGAGGATTTGACTACTGAAGTCCTACTGTACACTAGGGTTTTAGAAGATCTACTCTAGGTTGCACATTCTATATAAAAGAGTTATTTAATTTATAAAGAGTCGAGACAAAATAAATGTCAAGGAATAACATAAACAACAAATAAATATACCTAAAATCAGAATAATGTATAAAATGCATCTGAATCTGTAAATTGAAATCAAACAGGATCAGAATCTGTGAATTTGCAGAATCTGTGAATAAATTAGCTTTCCAATAAAAGTGTATATATTTTTAATATATATTTTGTATTTTGACTAATTACACATAAACTACTGTACAGCAAATGTCAACATTTATATTACCTGCCACAGCACATCACAACACACACTGAAACACCTACTTTAATATTCCGATTGATCTTTTCGCTATTTTAAATTCATAAACCTTCTAAGCAGAATACTGTATCGCTTTTCTGTTTATACTTCTCGCATAGGCATCCCTTAAGTCCACCCTCCGAAGACACATATTTTGTAGCTCCTGGTTTTAAACCCACACATGGGGCAGCAAACAGCAGCATGCTGGTGGGAAAGGCCTATCAATCCTCAGGAAAAACAAAACATGACCCGGAAAAGTATCCATGTTCCAAGCAAAGTGGAACAAGTCAATGCTACTTAATAGTACTTTAATCTTCAAGTAACATATGTTCCAAACCTACTACAGACACATGTAGAAATAAAACATTCAGCTGGTATGTTACACTTACAGTCCCGAGAAATTAGTTCCCTGGAGAGACCAAATGTTCCCCTCACAGGGGGAATGTGTTGTGTCTAATTTTATGTTTAGACTTTCAAGTCATTTAAGTAAATTTAGATATATTGTAGCCAACTTTAAAGGCTTATGTCTGAAAAACAATGAGCAAACCAATGGAAGAAACTTTGTGAGAATCTCTTTTTTGGAGCCAATTAGCGCATGAATTAGACCCGGAAGAAATTAATTTACAATTGCAACATAACAGAAAAACACATTCTAAACAAGACCTGCATCATCTGTAAAAATAGTGCAACTGTTGCCAAACATACTTGAAAGGAGAATACTACCATAGCTGGGTACTAGAGTGCTATGATCAAAACACCTCATTGTAAAGTGATGTTTCGAGATGATGTTCCTTGGATTGGAAGATTGCCATTGATTGTGCCATAGGCAGACACAATGAAATGTAAAATGCTGGGTGAGAATGCAATGTTTCTCGCACAGTGGGGGGCTCAGGTGTGTACAGAATTCCTCCAAGATGGGAGCTGCCGTGCACACTATAAATACAAAAGATATATAAAGAGTTTATGATTAAACGTAGCAGCAGACTTTTATTGTTGCTGCTGAACATTTTTTTTTCAGTTGTAAAGAAAACAAACAACCACACATAAACACAAAGAAAGAAATACATACTGTAACAAAACATATGTTAGCCCACCCCACAGACTGAACTTGGAGCAATACAGCCTTTCAGTGTATTTAAAAGCTGGGAAATACAGTTCAATGAATGCATTGTTATCCAAGCTGATAAATTAAATGTTCCTGCATTCCTACATATATATA
>JAODUG010000002.1:2677654-2701477 GCA_027564795.1 Aphredoderus sayanus | reverse complement strand
AAGAGTAAGATGGCCACCAATCGTGACCCAACCTGCCTTGAATATTTCTGTAAAATAGTCTTGTTTATACCATATGACTTTAGTGAAATTGCAACAATTTTTGTATTTCAACATTCAAAATGTCATTAATACGTTTCACTTACAGCAGTAATCCTAAGAAATCAACATTATGTTGCAGCATCTCATTCAATCCTCAATAATAATTCCTACCAGCCTAAGGGGCCACAAAGGATGCGCTTCGTGCAGTGGAGGCGTCTGTTTTCTATAGGCTGAAAGCGTTTTGTGCGCTGCTTATGCACCCATTGCACCTAGCGATTAGACGACGGCTGAGTGCCTTGAGTTGAAAAAAATTCAACTCGGAGCAAAAGGATTGTTTACGTAAAAACAAATGCAGCGAACTGCATTTAAAAAAAGAGTATACTGCAAGAGAAAAAATCAGGGCGGCGGATCCTGAAAAGCACTTCTGGTGTGATCGGGCCTAAGTAAAAATAAAGTGAGGTGGTAAATTGAAGTGCTTTGGTTGGGGCCTTGAAACCGGACCATTGCTTGGAGATAGTACGTGGCAGTTGTCTTTAATGCCTTGTAGGCCAACACCAGTGTTTTGATGCAGACCGTAATGGGGAGCTAGTGAAGGTCTCAAAAGATGTACTGCAGAATTCTGAACATGCTCCAATAGCCTGGCTAACAGAGAGATGCAGTAGTCTAGGTGGGAAATCACTACTGCTTTTTTTGTGGGGAACAGCCTTATTCTTCTGATTTTGTAGAGAGAGAATATGCAGGCAGATTCTTCACATTAGAGAAGTAACAGACACAGCTGTGTTCTCAAAGGTGATGTATAGGTGCACTTGAGAGCAATGTTTCTCCGGGAGGTAGAGTAGCTTGGTCTTTGACGTTGAGTTTGAGGTGATGTACAGAAGAAGAGGTAGAGTTGGGTGTAATCGGCATAGCAGTGATAGGCAAAATGAGATTACAGGGCTAAAGGCCCTTTCAGGCAGGAGGTGATGTGCGCTGTGTTCGCCGCCGAATTGATCGCAGACTTCTCCAAGCTTGATTTTTTTTGTCTTGCCTCCGGCCGTCACGCATTGCAGGGAGGGTTATATAGTTGGTTCCTAAGCGACTAAAATAAACATTGAAGAAGCCGGATGTATACAGTACGTGTTTTGCCTTTATTCAGTAAAAATCATCTACTTCTAGGCCTTCTTTATTGCTTAAAAATAGTTAGAGATATAAATACGATAGCCCAACTGAGTAAACAATACGTTGTTAAATAGCTATTTTTCAAGTTTGAACATTGGAAACTTGGTTGTTCCAAGATAGGGAACAACCGTTACAAGCGTTAGTGTGTGTTATATAATTATTGGAATTCAGACCATAATACATCCATGATTCAGAAACACACATGGCACAATATCAGTGTCACAAGCCATTGGAAACAATGGGTTTCAGAGTGCAGCAGTGCCGTTGTCACTTTCGGTCTGAAAGGGCCTTAAGAGCTCTGGTAGACAAGGAGAAGACTAAGAGTCCCAACACATATCCTTGTGGAACTCCAGTGTTGCGTGGGCAGGGTTTGGACAGGTGTCCATTTCAGATGACTTGATGGGAGCGATGTCAGATAAGAGCAGGATATGCTCAGCTCAGAGGGTGTCCTGGTAGAAGGATCTGGTGGTTTACCATATAAAACACAGCAGACATATTTAATACATAAATATAAGTATTATTGTTATTATTATTATTTTACAAAGTTTTATTTCGAACATGTAAAAGCCAACAAAACAAAACAACCAAATAAAGAAATAAGATACCTGTACGGGCAACAACTCAATTGTTCATTTCTCTTAACCAGTGTATTTTAAATCATATATTCCTACCCCTTCTCCTCTGCTTATTATATTATTATTAGTACTATTACTGATATATTATAAATTATAGATTGTCTCTTTATATATCTTCTGTATTTAAATATCTATATACAAATACATAATTTCTCATTTCCACATATTCATATCCATCCATACATACATACATACATACAAACCTAATCTACAATCTACAATACTAGATAATAGTACAATTATTATTACAATAAATTGTTTTCATATTATTTTAGCACTATTGATTTGGGGTTCACTGTTGGCATAATTCCTTTTCACAGTTCATGCAGTTATTTTTTTCATATTTGCAGATAGTGACATCTTCCATTTTCACAGGTACCCGTAGTATTTGCAAATTGTAATGTATTCTGTTATTCTATTTGAAAGCAAAGTATACAAATGATACACAAAACCCCATCTACAATGTGTGCACACCATTTCTTTCCAACATAGAAGGTTATATTTGAATGTTTTCATATGACATTTTATTTTAATCTATTTTCTGAATATTTAATATTTTTACTGAATCTTTAATCTATTTAATCGCTCTCTTTAATCATACAAATTGTATTTTAATCTATTTTGTATTATTTAATTCATTAGGTTATTGTTCTATGGGGATTTTACAAAAAACAGCATATCCCTGTGCCTTTTCATAATTTGCCAATGAGGCCATCAAATAACTAGCATAACGTTACATTCTTGTAGTCATGATAGATACAGTGTATGATTTCCATAATTCATATACTTGGTCATCAAGGAAAACATGCACAAATTAAAAACGTCAATCATGACTGAATAGCATTTCCTCTGTGATTTAAAAATCCACTAGGCAAAAATCTATAAATGCTTGAGCAATATGACTACAATCAGGGGTGGGTTGAGTTTTGAAAAGTAGACTATGAAATTAAAGTACAATTACTCAATTACATTACAGAATCATACTTAGGTCAAAGTTAAACTGCAGGTACAATGTATTAAATCCACAAAGACATTAACCTGTTTTGCTATTTGGTGATATGGTGAACAATCATTATTTTTACATTTTATATATTCTAAAACAGAACATTGAGAACTTAATTAGATTTTTCCAGCAGGAAAGCCATTAGGGGGGGTTGCATCTGATGTTTTGGGATATGCCACTAGACAATAATATCATATACAGGAGTATCTGTACAGTAAACTATAATACATCATTTAGGAATATTATTGAGTAATATAATAATAGCTTGCCACACTTTCCACATCAAGCACCATACAGACAATTCAGGCCAGGAGTCTCTGAAAGACTGAATACTGATGACAAACATAAATGTAAAAAGTACATGTTACTCATATGCATTTCTTGAACAGCATTGCTTCCCTCCCCTGATATGCATTGACCTAGTTAATATCACATACACATATTAGTTGTTTGTCACACTGACATGCCTACTTATAAAAAAGCTATGAAGATAATTGCTCAAATACATACGGTATAAACTGTAAGCCTACAAAATAACTGTACTGTTATGAGAGAATTAGAATAGCTTACTAAAAGTCTTTATCATGTTTATGCACTCTTCTGTATACTTTCCTTTCTTCCTTCCTTATTTTCTATCAATATTTCTTATATTTCCTAAGGTTGTGTTGGAACATGATGTCTTCAAGGATGTTTTTGGGGATTATTTAGTGCCAGTTAGCTTTCACAAGGTAACTTAAAAAAGGATTTACTTCAAAAAGTATTGACTGCTTGCTGTCAGATTGTGTCAAGCCAATATAGTATGTCAGTAATGTGTCCTATTTTTACCCATTAGTTGGTTGGCTGTTAAAGAGTGTAGTAATCCACCCCAGCTGGTATGTGTTTCCAATAGCTGGCTGTTGATATATGTGGCACACTGGCACAATAGCATTACTGTATGTTGTACGGGTTTGGTATTCATTACTGTATTTTTGGAATCTATTATTGTACAGACTGATAACATGAGGAAGTGCTTTAACAATCCAAACAGTCAAAATATTTGCTGCACTTATCACAATTTGTTTGATTTATATATATGTATATAAGTGGATATACTATTTAATAGTCTGATTCCTATTAAAATAGAGGTTACGCTTTGGTATTTAACCCTCATGATTTCCTCTGGGTCAAACTGACCCAAAGAACTAGCTCTATGTGACAGATAGAAGGCGCTAAACTTAATTCTACAGCTTACACACACATATGATGTGCACTGCTGGCACAACAAGGTGTGAGTTTGTAACCCGAGGACAACAGGAGGGTTAAAAGGCACGGAAAAACAAACAAATACATAAAGAAATAATGAATAAATAATAAAATACACACAACAATGACAATAAAGAGATCGACACAATCTTACACAATTAGATGGCGCCATCTGGTGGTTCAAGGAGGTTATGGAATTGAACATTCAAAACATTACCAACCCACCAATAGCCTAATCTGAAAGCCTAGCGTTCCTTAGTAAGAGTACATACAGTACCTTAGTGAATTCAATAACATTGCTAAGGTCTGTGTCAGCTGCCCGTATTGATATATTGTTTGTAAACTGGTGGCATTTGAACAAATGGAGAGCTCCTAGCCAATCAAATGGTGGAGATGCAGAGTTAGAGCCCCGCCATGCCCTTGTCTTCCCCCGAGCAGTTCCACTTCCAGAGGGAAATCACAGCAGGCTGTCTCCAATCAAACATGTGTAGGTAAACAACACAGCCTTGGCCTTTTTTGAGATGAGACTGAAACTAGCTCTAATTCAAGACACACAAACACAAACACACACACACACACACACACACACACACACACACTTAGCTGCAAATGTATGTGCGCATACACACATTCCAACCCCAGCCTCGAGCTCTAGTCACAAGGTAAACCTTTGCCAGCCAGCTAAATCATCCAGGAGTGGAATGGAGGGGAATCTGGTATTTGGTGTGTGTGTGTGTGGGGGGGAGACATTTCTCCTCTATTTTAGGCAGCTTCCTAACAAGCGTCCTCAGACAGGGCTGTAGGGGACCAGGGTGACTGCTGAGCCTGGCACCACTCAAACCCAGAACAGAGCAGCCAGCGGGGCTAACTACCTCCAGCAACCCAACCAGCTGCCGCTGAGCTCCCCAATCCAGGCACCAGCACCCCTGGGACGACAGCGATCAATAAAACCCACAGCCCTGAAGATATGCGGGAAGAAATGTGTTGAGGCAAAACAGGCTCATTTAAAGCTAAGCTGTCCTATCAGTGGGGTTGGAGGAGCATGCTGAATATCTCCCCAGAGAGGAGACGTGGAAGAGATGTTAAGTTGACTGGGAGAGAGGCCATTGGACGGTCACAGGGATTTGGAAGGTCGGAATGATTTGCCAAATTATGGTATGCTGAACACGCGTGTTTGTGTGTGTGTGCATGCATGCATGCAGGCATGTGTGTGTGTGTGTGTGTGTGTGTGTCAGTTTGAGAAAGACAGTGAAGAACACAAATGGTGAGAAACTGAATTGGCGGGGCAAACATCTGTTCAGTCACATGGGTAATTTGACAGTGAGTATGATAAGTTTTCCTCCCTAATGAGGCCCCTATATGCCAAGAAAAAGGCGTGTTTCAATATGGATTAGCCAATTAATAAACATGTTTTTTCTAATGTGCTGCCTATCATATTTGACTCATCTAATCATGCCGAGCTCATCTAACAAAACAAAGCTTTCTGTTTGTGTGCATAACATCGGCGAGCATTTCCTAGCTAGCTAGCTAGCTATAGTTAGCGAATTTGTAAAGGCCTTTAGCCTTTACAGCCTTTGAAAATTAGATCTATAATAGTCCCTTATCTGAAATGTTTTTGATCTACAGTACAGTATGTGTCGTTTAAAAGCTAAAGAGTGGGAGACTACAGGGCAATTTTGACGAGCTTGAAAGAACTTTTCTTTCTCAATTTGTCAATCTCTTCCGCGCAGACCTTTGGTCGTACTGGTAGGCTTGTATTTTAGTGGCTGTGAAGCATAAAGAAAGAAAAGTAGACCAATCTGCTGGAGCAAGCTGCTGGAGCTCTGCCAAATGAATGGAACGGCCGGCGCGTTTTGAGCACAATACGAGGGCACATACGGTTCACATTTGGCAGAATGGCTACGCGTGATAGTGGGTGAAGTACCATTGTGTGCGTGCGGTTGTGTGTGTGTGTGCGTGTGTGTGTGTGTGTGTGTGTGTGTGTGTGTGTGTAAAGAATGCGTGAGAGATATGGCACACTCATGGCTTGTCTGCCAGACCACAAACCCTTCGCTGTCATCCTCTGTAGGAGAGGCGCGACTGAGCTGACATTCACGTCTCTGGTAATTATCAGGCCTGTGATGTGGGAACATTAATGATGTATGAGGGCCCAGTGAGGGGCGCAAGCCATGGCTTCACAGGGCCTCATTATGAAAATACACCACCAATGAAAATACTGCACTCTCTCTCTCACCACCCCAACACCCCCAATTCGCCCCCACCCCGGTATTCTTTGCGAAACGTTCACACACCAACACTTCCTGCTCATTTTAACACGTTGTCATTCCAGTGTATATTACACGCTCACTCGTAAACAAGGCTGATATTAAGTTTTCATTTTCTTTTTCTTCCTTCTCCAGACACAGTTGCCTTGTTTAGAGGGGTTGGGAAGGGGATCATATTCAGCATCTGAACTCAATACTGTTTATAAAAGATGTTTTTGTTTTTTGTAAAAAAAAAAAAGAAAAAAAAGAAAAGTAAACTCAAATCTCTGATCCTGACAAACCGGGATTTTGCCCCCTCGTAACAACGATAGACAAGATGTCTGATTATCTCTAATTAAAAATGATTAAGCACCTACTTGCTCCAGTCAATTGCCATTGATTGAAGGGAATGCTGATGTGGGGAGTGTGGCCCTGTTTTGGGCTAATTCCAAGGGGTCTTCAAATTTCTCATTTCAAATCAGAGAAGGTGCTCATTGACTAGATTTAAATCATTACAGCCATCCACTTCTCTGCTGTCCTGTAGGGGATTATGGATTGCCTGGCTCCCCGCACTGTCTGCTTCATGCATGCTGAGCAGAGGGAATAAAGATTGGAGACCAGTGAATGTGAAATGGGAATATAGGATTTAAATTGAAATTAAAGAAAGTGTTGGAGGGGGGGAAGTTGATTGCATCTTTCGTTTGTCAAACATTTAATCAGGATTCGGTAAAGGAGATCTACTGCAAGTCTGGGAAATCCAAATTATCTGGGCATCACTAAGTGGCTTTGAGAATTAAACCATATTAAAGGTGAAAGCAACTTTGCAGTGTGATTACGTCGTGGCTGTGCTGTCGTTCTCCAGTTGTTTTTCTCTGTAGCATATGGTGCCTACAGTATGTGAGCAAGACCTGACATCTGTCCTGTCTCGTCAGTCACACTGCGGAGGGCATGTGCACGACTTCGTACCTAAGCAGGTGTTGTAACCATGGAAACTGAGGTAACAGAATGTCATGTACCACAGCTCATCTCACAAGCCTGGAAAATGACGTGGCCGCAGGGTTTATGTAGCTGGTAAAACCATTCTAATTATGCAAGCCCTCCTTAGTGATCTGCTTCCCTCGGTTAAGAGGCGGACCAATCATCTGCTAGCACCAGAGTTTGAAAATCGCTGTCAAACGTGTTGTTCTGATTAGCGGAACGTGGTCCAATTGCTAGGTATTTGATTGAAATGTATTGGCACTGCCTCTATGACAAATTACTTTGAATTGAGAGTTTCCAGACTGATTTGCAGAGCTGAAAAAATCATGGATCTTGAAAATCAGGTTTAAAGGTTTTATGGCCCATATACAGCATGTAATCTGTGTTCAAAACAACACCATTCCACAAACAGAAGACCATTGTTAATGGAATTATGTCTCTCAATCTGTCTTCACAGACTATGAGAGGACCAAAATGGAATGTTTTTTTTCTATTAACATGCATTTGCCAGCCATACAGCAAAGGAAGGAAGTAAGCTCCAAAGCATTAGGCATACAATTGTAATCCATATTATCTGCTAAAAATTCAAAGCAGATGTTTTAATGTAACACATTTAAATATAAGAATTAATATTTTAGTAGTATCATGTAATGACTTAGTCATTCCTCACCATCGTAAGACGACCAGCAATGTACAGAATTTTCCTGAAAATTGACAATTTAATTGCTTCCTGCACTTCAAAAGGGTCTCATCTCTCAAGTGAGAAATATTCTATTTCTAGCTATTCTATTTGCCATGACTAATACTCATTCTGGTTCTCTGTCAAGGTGTTCCTTTCAACAAATATTTTTTAATTGTTGTGTTATTAACTAAACCCGAATCCTACATCGCACGCTCCTGCATGTATTGCAGTGCCATTTACTATCATCCTCTTTCACATTTATGGCTCATCCTCATGTCCCTGTTCTACTGTAGGTACTGTAGGGCAATGCTAAAGTGTTCTGGGGTGAAGCATACAAAATTGGATGCAAATCAATAAGACAGAACCATGGAACGAAGTGAAGATTGCATTAAATACGTTTTAGCCAATAGCTGTATTTGTGGACAGTAGCCTACATAAGGCCTAAGGGCTGATTAAGCACCAGGCACTAATATCAATTAGCATGCAATATCAATTAGCAACCAATCTCACAGCACATTAATAGGGATAATGGGTTGACCCCTAATAACACCTGGCCTTGTGACTCATTCTAGAACACTGGCTAAAAGACTGTAGCCTGTGCAGGTAGAAAAAAAAAAAACATATGGATGAGAGATATTTGGAGAGAATAGTTTTTGGAGGTAAAACACATTAATTATTTAAGTCATCTTCTCCGGAGTTGAACATTTGAAATGCAGGTAACTATATGGTGTGGTGCCACTCTGAACAATAGAGCTTTTTTCCGTTCCTGCTTACTGCTGAACCTGCCTGTGTCTGTGTAACAACTGAAGGGTCTATAAATGTTCTATGCTCTGTATCCTGTGAGTTACAATGCTCAGGGCAAGCAATAACTCACACCATTAAACATAATGAGGACTCAGAAATGGCCCAGTCATAGGCAACAACGAAAATGTCTATTTTTTCTGATGATGTAATATAATATTCCAAGCCAAAGAATAAAGCCTGCATGTTGCATTTGCTGTCTTTAAGACAGGTTATTGCAATAATAATACAACATACTGTGCACAGTACTTCTCATCAACAATTAACTTTTAATTTTAACACTGAAATGACCAGCCTAATTTAAAAGTAGTCATAAGATGACAACGAGCTGGAAAAACACCACACCACATTTTGTAATTGTGGTTAATGGAATACATAATTCAAGTACAAGAAACTACATTTGTAAGGATGGACACGTTTTCAAGAGAAAGCAAAGCAGCTGCAGATTGTGGTATCTTATCTTCATACCAACATTTAAAGATCATACATTCTGTTCGCCCTTTGAATTGTAACAGAAGTAACAATCGGTATGAATCCCTGTCATAGTGAGAACTATAAAGCTCTCAGTCAGCCACAGCATACAAGAAAAGAGTATCCAAAGTTACTTTTTTCTAATCCGTGAAAGGTCTATGGAGTGAAAGTCCTTTGATGCTTTGCAAAAGTACCAGTGTACCTATTCTTTGGATCCATGTTATTAGAGGACACTTCAGAACTCACAACTTGAGTGTGAGTTTTATCAACACCTGTTGTAGTTAACTGAAGTAATATCTGCCGAGGATGCCGGTCCGGATGCAGTGAACAGTACGTAGATGTTGGTGAGTATGCTTGCATCCATTCCTCCACAGCCAGGAGAGGAGGAAGAAGCCGCACCCATGTGGTGTGACACCCAGGAATCTGAAGCTGGTCCCTCGATGTAGATGAAAGCTTGGCTTCCCTCCTAGCCGCTTCCTGTAGTCCCGACCAGCTCTTTTGTCTTGCTGGCTATGAGCAGGGGGTTGTTCTCCTGACACCAGGGTGTCAGGGCTCCTGCCTCCTGCCTGTAAGTCGTCTCATCTCCGTCGGCGATGCAGCCCATGATGGGGTCGTTATTCAATTCTTCTACCATTAAAATCATTTTCTCCGCAGCCTGCCACAATGACTCGGGCTGTCAGCGTGACCAACCAGACTGCCTGCAAGCTGTAATGACCAATCTGTTATCTATCTGGTAACACCAGTGTTCGCCCCCTCTGTTATTATTCAGGCTATGTCACCTGCACATGTTGACATTCTGTAGCTTGAGAAGCAAACTTTGTTGGTTGTTTAACATGTACTTCTACTGTACAGCCATGGCTGCATCACAGTTGACCTTAAAGGGTGCAATATAGGAGTGAGAGTGGAGTGGGGGGCGATTACTGAATACTGGGCTCATAAATTAAAGGTTGCATGTCATAATTATGTAAACAATATAAGATTTTGGAGCAGAAAAGCATAGCATAATTGATATAATTGTGGTTTCCATAATTGGAAACCACATAAGTTTACCATTGAAAATGTCAACGGAACTTTGCAAATGTATAACTATTTCATATATTCATATATATATATATATATGTCTGTTCTGTTGTTTTTTATTCTATTCATGTATTTCATTATTTATGTTTAGTTAAATGTATATATTTACTTAAAGCATGGATATATTTATCTATAGCCCATATTAAGATGTGATATAATGTTATATTATTAATTTAAAAAAAGTCTTTCATCTTTTGAAAAATTAAATCTCACAAAAAGTCATTGCTGCAAAATCAGCTGGATAGCTTTTCCTTTGGTCTTTCCAGCTTTGAGACTGAGCCAACATGATACCTTTATGCACTAGACAGCTCTGTTGGCTAGTATTCAGGTGTGTATTTCACTCTGACAAGTGTAATGAATTGCAGCAGTGTTCGTCTACTACTGCTAATGCATTTTGCATTTTTTTCATTGAGCGTGGCCATTATGGAAATATATCGTATCTATAGTCCTACAGCAGGTGCACCTATACATAACATTGGGTAAATTTAGATGACCACTTTCTGTCTGCAGAAATACAATGAGGTTTTCAACACAAATTAATATTAAGATTAAATGCAAGATTTATTTTAATTTCTACTCTTTCACGCAGGCACAAACCTTTGATTGGAATGATACCAGTTTACACAATACTGGTGTTTTAGCCATTCAAAATTTTCAAGATCAGTCTCAGTGATTTGCTTTACTTTGTATGTCAAGGAACTCTCAATTCAAAACCACTTGTCAGCTGGTTACATAATGGTGGGCCAGCCCATGTCCATGGACAGTTCGGTTGGTAGAGACAACAAAACCATCCCAAAGAAAACCATCCCAAAATCTTATTATTTTGTGAAACATTTATTATGCTTAGTTGAAGTGGTACAATAACCTGGTAATGGTTTGATTGACCACCACTGAAAAATATATGTACATATTGTATAAAACTATAGCAGAAATATTTACATGTATCTCAAAACCCCCAAAATCATCTTGTTACTGAACCACACTTTGAAAGCCACTGATCTGGGCAATACATCAGCCAGCAGTCTGTATCTGTCATGGCTGGGTTCTGGCCTCTTAATAACCCTGTACAGTAAGAGAGTAGGCAAGGAGGAACCTGAGACTCCAGCTTGTTCTCCAAGCACCGTTTGAATTACATAATGTGGATGAAATCCAATTGTCTCCAATCGTCTCGGGCTCCCGTGTTATCCGTCATTTTTATTAGTGCGGCAGTGAGATAAGACTTTGTTATATTTCTAGGGGAATCCATTTTCACACGACATAGAATGTCGATTAGATGTGTTAGCAGTGAGGTTACTCACAAGTTAAACTGGACTGGTCCAGACAGAAATATACAGTAACAATCAGAAAAGCGGGGCTGCAGTGATTTCACCACAGCATTTTTCCATGTATCCGTAGGACAAATTGCTTTACAAAAGAATGATTATGATCTCGTAAACAGGATACAAAGCCTGGCATCTAGACTAGTTTACAACACAGGGATTTATGAAATTTAATTTCAATGGCACATTGAGCAGTTCATTGAGAGTGTGCCAAATGTGAGAATCCTATGACGGATTGAAACAAATCACTGCCCCAATGAGCTGACAACAAGTTGCCCGAGGCATTGCATTACTATTCAATTAGAATTTAAGAAGGCTTTGGGGAGAGTTTTTTTTTTGTTTTGTTCTCTTTTGCAGATAAAATATGAGCACCTCCCAAAGATTTCTCATCTGGGCCACTTGAGGGTAACACATCTCATTTGTTTTCTTCCAAGGTGGAGTCTTGGTGAATTGCAAGGTGAAAAGAGAACCCAATGAGTTACGCTTTTGAACTGCAGTGTGATTTGTAGTTCAGTGCTGCCTTTTTAAGTCAAGTCAAGTCAAGTTTATTTATATGGCCCTTAATCACATTACAGTCTCAAAGGGCTTTACACGCCCAAATTTCACATGGAAACAAACGACACCCCTTACCTATTTATATGGTTTGATTAATATTAACCACTTTGTGTTTGTATTTATATTTTGAATGGCAGTAATCCAGGCCAAATTATTTTAGGCTTTATACAGTATAGGTGCAAATTAGTCAAATGAAGTCATTTTACATTTGTTCATAAAATGTACAGTAATTCCAACATAGATTATGTTCTTTATGAATAACTATATTGTCTGCAACAATGGTTTATTTAATAAAATGATTGTTCATATTTGTTTACAAGTGCAGCGTCGAAAAGGGGAAGCAAGCTGACATAACACACACTTTACATAATGTATCTTCTCCCTTTCCTCAGCTCATATTGCCTTCATACGGTTTTCTATAAAGCCATTATTAAGACTGATTTATGACAGAAGCCTTTCCTTCAGTCCAATGGTGCATTAATCACTCCAGCTCTAATGTGCTTTTGTTACGATTATGTTAATGCAAAGTCTATAGCTGGTAAACAACTGTGACGTCTGATAAGTGCTCCTCCTGGGCGCAGGTGTCAAAGAAGGCAAGTAATAAAAGCATAAGATCGTGGAATACAGTAGGGCGGTAAAGGAAGACTAGATAAATTACCTGGAATCCCTGGATTTGGTGCTATGCCATCTATACCTGCATGCAACCCTTTTCTTCCCACAATCAATTAGATTTTTTCTTTTTAATTATGCCAAGATGATGATGATGTATGCTCCACTAATAAGACATGAATGGGAAATGAAAGGTCGGTGAGAGCTAGATAAATGACTCCCATTATTTCACCAATCGGATAGAACCCTCTCTATATGTTCTAATTTGAATGATAATAAAAATTCTGAATTGCTTTGTCCTAGCAGGCCACTTTCTCCATGATAAGCAGCCTGGCAAGGTAACCTTGTCCTGTAACCCAGACTCCCATTGGCTTCAGAGACCAGTAATTGCTTTAAATTAAAGGCTTGGAAAATACATCACAGTTCAAGACTGCGTGTGCCCAAAGATTATTTGACTAGACTTCGCTCTTGATTTTGAATTTTGGTATATTACTATGTGCAAATTGAGGTTTTATGCAAAAATATGCATTTCCCTCCCAGCGAGAAAGTGTGAAGATCAAAGTTCTCAAGCAATGTTAATTTTGCAGATTCAGAATGCATCCTTTGTTTTTCCCAGCAGTTGTCTGCTTACTGCTTTGAGGTCACAGCTGTCTTTAATAAACCTGGTCAGCGTTCGGTTCCTTGTTCAGTTTGGTATACTGTTAAATAATATAACGCAACATGCACTGTACAGCATCCAGTCTAAGATGACAGTGGCGAGCTGGATGAACCCCGTAGCATCCATTATCTGCGCTTTGGACTTCTAAATGAATTGTTTATTTTTAGCCTGCCCATTGGCGGAGAAGGATAAGGTGGCTTTGGAAGTATAAATAATAAATCACATTGTCCTTGTCTTGGAATACGTTTGAAAAGCAATGAAACGTGATAAAGTGTCTCATCCGGGTTGTCTGATATTTGTGGCAGTCACTTGTGAGCTGACATGCGGTGCTGTATAGGTTACTGACGGCACAGCAGAGGAGGTCTCCGCAGGTCTATAGCGCAGGAAGGGTGAGGCAAAACAAGTCGATCCCAGGCTGTAACTATGGACGAGGCTCGCCAGAGCCCTCCTTTCAGAAGGTGAAACTTTGTCTTTGTTTAGTGTTTCAGTACAAAGGCTGGAGCGCGAGCATGCTTGACTTATTTGTTTCTTGCATAAAAGAGAAGGTTTTGCTTTGCTTTTCTGTCTGTCCTATCTATCTATCTATCTATCTATCTATCTATCTATCTATCTATCTATATATATATATACACAATACAGTATCATATGCTTTTACATGGCCTACTGTGACATACCAGCATTAAACATGTGATAACTAGCAATGTCTTTACAGTAACAGGAACAGAAACAGAGCATGCCGGTCATTAAGTGGATGTGGAGAAGTATCAGGGGAAATGTGTTTTTTTTCTTTTTGTAATAAATAGCAATGATTCGCTTTCATGGATCCATTTATTTTGATTAGGTCCAATACCGTCCCACTTTATGAAATTAATTGAATTCCTCATGCATCGGCGAAGATGCACAAACGCAGCAGCAAATAAAATAGAATTGGCAATGTCTTGTTAAGCAGGGCAAAGGACAATTCTATGTATCCATATGTTTGTGTAATAATGAGGACGGGCCTTTCGTGTGCACACAAGCACGTGTGTGCCATCTCTTTCTGTCAATCAGAAACACACACATTGTCTGTGATTAAAAGAGAGACCTAATCACTAGTATAATGAGCCCATGCATGAGGTGTTCATTGAAAATCAGACAACAGTAGGACAGGCATGGGTCAGGAAAACAACAGAGACAATGCAACTGCTCAAGGGGTTTAACCCTCCTGCAGTCCTATGGGTCAAAATGACCCGGTGCCAACCACAACACGGACATATGACATTCCGCGGTTGGCTCCCTCTGCTGGTAGTCTGCTGAAATGTCTTAGGACAGCAGGAGGGTTAAGCAATGCTGTAGCGTGCAGACTAACATAACCTGGCAAGGAACTGACGGGAGTGAGGGAAATACATGTTATGACTGATGGCAAGACAACTACATTAAGGACAGGTGTGCTGCATGAGTGATGGGGACTGATTAAGTAACCTGGGTGCAGGTGTGTGAGAACAGACATGGAAGTAACCTAATACTTATGGGGAAGGCGATCGAGGGGCCGGAGCTGGAGGTTTGTTGCTGGAAGAGACAAGTGTAGATACACTTCTATTATTGCAAATGGCGCATCCTCAAATATACCTCTTAATAATATATATAACACTGAAAAATGCTGAGTGAGGCATCAGTGCATTCTACAGAGCATATCAAAGCAAGCGTTGAAACGCTGCCTGCATACCACTTCTGACTACCTTTCTAAAGCCACTCCTACCCCCCATTCCACCCTGTAACAAAGTCTCTCACCACATACTGTTGTAGGATTTAATGATGATACAACACAAGCAATGAGAAGCAGGCGGTGGGGTGTGGCGAAAATACATTTGAGTGGTTTTCTTCAGAAAATGCTAATTTGTAATTCCCAAAATATAAACAAGTATGTGAGAGAATATTACAGTTTCAGTCAAAACAGAGAAACGAAAGAGGAGAGAGGGTATGTTATAATGGTGACAAATTTAATCTGAGCCAAGTAGTGATTATGTTAATTTCTCAACACGATGGGATCATCAATAAGATTGGGGGTATTCATTAGGCTCAGCAAGCTTTAATATATGAATATTTTTTGGATAATATGCAGAGTAGATAACGTATGTATAGGCAAGAACTTGGTAAGCAACTTTTGCGTGTTCACTGATGCAAGATTTCTCTGTTAATCTCCTGACTCTGTATTCCAATGTGTCTGTAGACAATGGGATATTAAATTTTATGCTTTGCTCACAAATCATATTAGCAGCAGTGGCTGGATTTATTGACCTGTTAGTGTTTATGCAGCAGCCGACAGTAAGGTGAACCTTTAAACATGATTTCAGATTTTATTTTGACATTTGTTTTGATGTGAAAAAAACAAAACATAATATACAAACCATACTTTCCAAACAATGCTGCATGTCCCTTTGTGGATGACATTTACAGGATTACTGTACATTGATATTGCTTAGAATGGTTTAGAACATCTATAATGTACCATTTAATTTGCTGAAATGTATATAAGCATCCACGTTACAGCGGTTTAGGTTTTTCATTGCTCAAAATAGGCTACACAGCACAATGAGTCTTTTTCTTATCTTAATCTTCAACTGTGTTTTTTCTCACTGTGATTCTTTTCATCCCTGTGGAGATATTCTCTAATGACTGAAATGTCACCAAAACAAATTTATTTTTAAACTGTGTGTTTTTACAGAGTGCTTTTAACAGATTTAGTCAAGAGCTAAAACTACTGCCAAAACTCAAGCAAGCAAGCAGTTCCTGGTCTTGTGATGGCCCACTCAAAAGTTTAAAAACCAATTTCAGACAATAATTAGCAAGTGCAGTTTAGCTATGTGTAAATACAATTCACTTAAAAAGCCCCTACAGGCAAGATTGTTGCATGAAATGCTCATTACAGACTGAATTTGAGTTGTATCATGTGGTAGTTTTAGTAAGTGTGATGCTACTGTATAGCTTGAATCACCAGGAGCCTCTCTTTTCCAGGTCAGAGCCACCCCAAAAATGCCAATCATAGACAAGCTAACAATTGCTTCCAATTCCAATTGCTACATTTAGTTGTTTTGTGATTTTCTCTACCCAATTTGATTTTATTTCAATAAAAGGCTAAGTTTAAGGCTTTAGCCTTCACTGCTTCCAGTTATATTTATTCTTCATTGAATAATAGTTGTAATTTCAAAAACAAGTAAGAAATGTTACCCAAAATGACAGAATACTTAAATATGTCCTTGTCATCAGAATAAAGAAATAACTGGAGACAGTGGTGTATTGTTCAAGAGAGATAGAAGAGGACTGAATGAGCAATAACACCGGCACAGCATAGCTACTGACAAGAGGTTAAAACAATACTCCAATTGTTAAAATACCCCTCACATAGAGACACACTGGCATGCAAAACTAAAAACCAAGTTTAAAGGAACCACAACCCCTCCAATGCATTCACCACACCATGCCAAGTCCAACCCTCCATCACCACAAGTAGAGAGGAGCTTTTATCAGGCATCTGCACCTGAAACCAATGAGGCTATGATTAAAAGGACACTGGTTAGCTATTAATTATAGTAAATAGAATATGTTCAAGACAATATTAAATAATGTAAAGTCAATTACTTCAAAGTAAATACATTAGTAAAACATATTTACAAAACCATTTAATTCAAAACCAAATAAAGTTAAACATAAATGAACTGAGCCTTCTCATGCCATTAAATGCATGCACATATTGACTAGACTAGTGAACTAAAAATGACAGAATGTGAAGCAGTTAAACTTTTACGCTTTGTTAAACTCCAGAAATGTAACACACATATCAAGACCAATTGTGGAGTTTGAGGTGCGCAGTTCTACCATTTGGAATGGGTCCTACAGTGCCAAATGCCTGCTCATATCCAGACTTATGAGGCTGACTCTCTTCATCTAGGAATGAGGGTCCTGCCCCCTACTCAAGCTATGCCAAACATCATTAGCGTTAGCTAAGAGCATATTGAAGTATGCACACGTACTGTATACAGTAGGCATATTCGCACCGCCAGCTCCATGAATACCATTGCTCCACAGAACACTTTCTCTCACTACTTCCTTACATTCTTTTTTTTCTGAGCACACAGTGAAGATACAAGCATATATTCTCTCCTTCATGTCTCTTATAACCAAGCTGTCTTCCCAGACTCAGTACACACACACACTCTCTCTCTCTTACACACACACACACACGCACACACACGCACACACACGCACACACATGCACGCACACATATATACACACACATACACATGCCAGGGCTTCAGCACCCTATTAGGGAATAGTTTCTCCTCATTGAATAATACACTCCCATACTAGCTTTTTGGATTGTTATAACCTAAAATAAGAATGGATAAAACAGCTATGATGGAAACTCATGTGTGATGTTTAATTACTAACCACAATCCCTTTATTCTGATTGGAGAAACACTGACTGGGAAAGTAAGATGAAAAATGTGCAACAGGCATAAGGTGGCCTTTAAGAGCCTGACAAAGTGCATAACCTCACTCTCAGAAACAGCAAAAGATATGAGTCTGTTTTATTTATTTATTATGGCATGGGGTGTCTCCAGCAGTGTCTTAGATTTGCACCTCAGAGTCCTTGGAAAAAAGGCACTCAAAAGGGATGAAAAACACAAGTGTGTGACATAGGGCCTGCAGCAGCAGAACTGTTCCTGTATTGTCTTACTTTGGACCAACATATGAAAAACGGCTGTGCACAGAGAAAAGGAAAGTTGAAGGAGAGAGTCTGAATTTGTTCACTGTTTTTGACTGGCAGAATATTCCCCCCTCCTATGAATATCAAGGGCACCATGATTCCATTATTCATAACCCAGCTGTTCGAAGGTGCTCATATTTACACTTTCATTGCAGAACCAGCAAGTGGCTTCCCCTTTTTTAATATTGTGGCTTCCAGCCCTTTCTGACTTCTCCAACTGAAGGACCAAGCCAGAGATGCCCTGGAACAAAATGGGCGTCACCATAGTGGGTATAAACAAGGCCTGGTAATATATTTGCTATTTGAATTATTAAACAGAATTTTATTACGGTATTTCCAGCTTTATGAGAATAGGATTGTAAACCAGCCATGGTTCCTGAGGATATAGACTTGATCATGGTAATTCGCATGACTTTACGCTCAGCATTGTGCCTGGCTGAGGGATGGCTGAGGAATAAAGAGTAGAGATTACAACGGTGAACTACCCGATTCAAAATACAACTCCACTGATTCAACAGTCATTAAGTGGCCGCCGGCCAGACACCTCAGAAAATGAATACCAAATGTATCCCTTGTTGATAAAACATTGGAGAGCAGTTAAAAGGATGCAGCTGGCTCATTGCAAGAATATACATCACCACCACCAACTGGCGCAACCACGGTCATATTACCAGCCAAGTAAGAGGCATATGCCTCGATCACGATACAAGAGGGGCGAACGCTAACATGTAGGAAGACGAACCTGTCCAGAAACCACTAGCATATTGTTTAACAGTCTCCATTTACTTACTAATGTCTCACAAAGAAAAAAGAAGCAATAAAATAAACATCGGCAGTTTGCCAGTGCGTCTAGCGCAGACAGAACTGGCCAATGAGATGAGGCGTCTATGTTCTCAACAGAAGGCTGGAGTAGATACTGTTGCAGACATGTCCCCGATGGCAAATAAATCTATGGTCACAGACTGCAGCGTGAGCTGGTTTATCCTCTGGACTGGTCAGCCTGGCAGGGACCTCAGTTATCGTCTTCAAGTCCGCTCGTCTCGCCTCCCGCGGGAATCAAGATGAGACGCTGGTTGACGGCAATAACAGGATGGAGTTACAGAACAAGACACATATCTTATTCATGTGGTCAGGCTGCACAAGGGGATTTGGGGTCTGTATAGGAAATAGCTGTTGTTGTTTTTCATTGTTTTTCTTTCCACCAGGGACACCTTCAGCTGACACCATTTTAGGCAGCGCAAACACATCTCAAGCTGAATCGTGCATAAATAGCACAAGGACATAAAAAGAGCATGTAGTCCTGTAGCCTAGACCCTACCACCGCATGTCTGTAGTGCAGCTTACATTATGTAGCTTCATTACATACAGTAGGGCCATTAGCATGCATAATAACCTCGGTGTGTTGACAGGGATGACGCATCAGATAAATGTGCACGTGTGTTGCACAATGCCAAGAGGGATATTGATTTATAGCAAAACACACAAGTCCAAAGGTCAATATGGTGTATCTCATCGATGTGCGCTGTATATATGTGCATACACAGTGTATATAATGTACATACACATCAGATACAGTATACAGCAGATCCTGTAGCCCACCATTGTTCTTTGTACCATTGGGAAAGAATCCTGAAATTAAACTGAACTGTATATCTAATTAGAATATGTTTTGTATTATATTTACTTGTACCGTCTTGTTTTTAGAGAAAACAAACTGAATATGATAGAAATATAATAATGAGGGACATCCAGTTAACATCACACTGGAGACGACTAAGATGGCTGAATAGACACCCAGCACTTTTGACCAAGAACCAACATGATTCATGGGAAATTAAGGAATTTGGAATACACAAAAAGCAGACGCATTAACCAAAGCGACTTACAATTAGCAATTCATTATTTCCCAGTAGCTGAAAAGGTCATACACCAGTTATCATAAGCAAAAAACATTCTGTGTAAATAATGACAGAAGAATTTAATCAGGGATCACTTCCAATACTGTATTTCATTCAGTCGTCAAAAATAATTGCTATAATCCAATTAAAACTACACACTCCTTCATTTGTGTTTGGAATTGCCATTGTTTTCACTCTTTGTGAAACATTCAGAACATGCCGATTGTCCAAAATGCCCGAAAACAAAAGCTGATGCTGATGTGTGTAGCGAGGAATTACCCGTGACTGTGACATTAGTATCACTCGGGTGAAAGTTTGTTGTTGTCGATCTTACGGAATCACAGGGGAGCATCAAGGGTGATGATGTCAGAGGAACAGGGCGCCTGGCAAGGCAGCAGCTGCCTCATTTCTGGGCCGTTCCACATTTTTGCACAGCGTTGTGAAGGAGATGTCATCTGTGCGGAAACCTATCTGACAGCTGAGAGTGAAATGGGGTGAGAAATCAAAGTCACATTCTATTTGGCAGCGTCTCCATGGTGTCTATCTGCAGGCTGAGATCACCTAACAGTCTCACTGCCTCCGCTCTCGCGTCGCATTCTTACCCATGGTGCACAGGGAGGATACACTGTTCTATATAACAAGATGTTATTATATAGTGTAGGGGAAAATCACATAAATGGACCAACACACAAATGCACAGGCCCGTCCACATATAATACACACAACAGACACGATGGGAATACTAACATTCTGTTATGCCTTGCCTATTTTCCATAATGGACAAGGAATTTCAGAAAATTAAACAATAAATGTTACATATTTGCAAGAACACTGTTTCACTGTCATGTACCAGAAACAGGAACACATAAAACACAAACATACAAGTGAAAGTACCTATTATGTCCTGTCTCTCAGTCATCCTTGGTATTTTAAATGTGTGCACATTCACATGTGTAAATTAATAATTAAATACATTCTGGTCTTAGAAGCTTGCATGTACTTTTTAGTGATTCCTTGACGCCAGCAAAGCAACCTGTTATTTGGCAGGGAAACTCATAGAATGGAGCACTCCTTTCACAGTCTGTCTATTAGTTTTCATTAGGCTGCCCAGAGAAGCCCAGAGATTTATAAGGCACATTTGCTTTATATTCAGCCCTGCAGGTTTCCACCTGATTGCTGCATGTGGCAGACAATGATCAGCTCCCATCCGTCTCAGCGCTTCTGTTTCCATTTCCATAAATCCTCAGTGTCTGCGGGAGAAACAGGATGCTGTCATAGTCTACAATGTCACATGCGAAGACATCCATCCCTGCCGGACTTCATGTTGCTCAGACGCGCCGCTTTAGTCTGGGAGGGTTAGTGTGGATCACGGCTGACAGAGCTGCACCAGGAGCTGGGATCTGAAGGGATGTCAGTCACACCGGGGCTTCTGTTTCCTCCGTAGAAGGAGATTAGGACTGAGGCAGGGTAACATGACCCCATTAATTTTTAACGAAAACATGTTTGCCTTTTTTATATAAATAATGTCCGTATGGCCACAGTCAAAGTTGTAGATTTACATTACTGCTTTATTTACACTGGACAGGTTGTGCTCATGCAAAGCTATAGCTGATTGTGTTTATATATGAGGAGGTGGAGGATTTCTGATGCATTTCCTGGATAAGGCAGGTTCAAGTGGTGTCAGGGTAATTTTGCAGTGTCCCTTGGTTTTGTCCAGCTAATGTATAGTTATGGTGAATAACTATTCATTTTTGAAACTGTAAAGTCTAAAGGGAGGTAAAAACAAGTTTGTGTATATAAATGCTATTTAATTGATATGCAGGATCACACTTTCCTAACTTAGGAAAGTAGCTCGCATCTAAAAGCAATTTGGAAAATACATTTTGACAAAGAAAGAAAGATTAAGGTAGCCCTCCCCACTTCACACACACACACACACACACATAAAAAGTTCAGATAAAACCAATACTTATGGTACCCCCTGAAATGTTCTATATTTCCTGGAAATTCAAATAACTCAACAATTTTCCAGCATGAACGTTGGAAGCCAGTGATTTGCTGAATGGCCTGGCTAATGCGCCAATCAAAGACGCTTGTCTCAGGAAAGAACAGCAATGCTGTCTGATTGAGGAGCATTATGCCACACATTTCCAGAGATAGAGTGCCTTATTTACCAGTACATGGTAAAAATACAGAGGTGATGCAGGTGGCAGAAACTCCAGAAATCATTTGGGTAGGTTGCCTCATCTTTCCAGCATCTAACTAATATAGTCTGTGCTGGGTGCTAAACACAATTTACTTTATATTGGTGTCACTTGTTGCCTGACTTTGAGGCATGGATGCCCACTTATTATTCCTTTCTTCTTCTCAGAGTGGGTGTGATCACTGTGGTTATGCAAAGAAATGTCATAGAGCGTGATATAGCATTTCCTCCCAACTGTGCGATCAATAACTTCATCCTCAGCTTGGAAAAGCCTGAGATTTCATTAACCCGTTTCAAAAGACTTGGCCATCTCTTGTGAGTTATTACGACAGGGTGAGAAGGCCAAGTGCATTCTTTAGCCAAGATGACATCCTCTGCTAGGTGCATTTTTTTTATTTTTTTTTGTCCCTATTGGCTTCGGCGTCCAGAATGGAAATGACGATGATAATTTAACTGCATTTCAGTCGATGCCAGGTAAATCCCTGTGTTTAACCAATCAATAACTCTGTGATCCATCAATTGTATTTCAATGTTCCTGTCAGAGCCCCTTTCCCCTGCTTTTAAAACACCCGGTAGAAATGAATAAATGTTTTGCTTAGATATTCCAAACCTCCCATTTGGCCAGCGACCATGTTATTTCGGACGGCCTTCATGTTTTATTCATGTGTCTTAACCATCCGGGCAGCCCAACTTAAAAGCATGAGACCTGCTGTATTTGATCCCTCTGATGTTCTGATGAGATCACTCACACTCCCAAGCGTGTCCTCTACCTTCCTGTACGCTGCTCCGCTCAGCCCTGATCACCGGCCTGCGTCTGTTTCCACAACATTAGGCTGCGGCACATTAGCATTAGAGAAGTTTATCCGATCAAGCCCAGCAGGCTGGCGCGCTGTGAAGGAGCCAAGCTGCCTCGACAGGCCTCCTGTATGTGTTTAAATGGCCCTTTCTGTGAGTCATGCTGCTTCTACCTGACTGTTCTGGGAGGGGGAAGATGGGGGGGGAAGGGGGGGTCAGCCCTGATGGGTGCCCCCACAGAGCAGGGACAGGTTCCCTCAGTCACAAGCAACAACAAAAAAGAGAGAGAGTGAAAATCAATTCCTCATTAAACAAATTTGTAAAGGCTGCATCAGAAGGTGTTCAACATTTGCTCTGGCTCAGCTGTCAGTCTGAGGCGACCTTGAGAACGCCACACACTCGCCAGTAAAGGAGGGTGGTGCTGTTTTTGCCCCCCCCCCCCGTCTCATTGCTGATTGATAGCCGGGTCATCCCTGCCTTCGCTCTGGAGCGCTGAGGAACAACAGCTCGGCGAGACACGGCTCAGAAGGCGAAACAGTGGGAGGATGCGCGGCCGCCGGTGTGGGCGTCTGTCGGACTTTCTGTCTTCTCCTGCTGTTTGAATGAAGGTGGCAGAGCCCGACACAGGCAGGGAGCGAGTGAGCGGGAGTGAGGCACAGTGACGGCGGGAGGAGAGATGGGCTGGAAAGAAGGAAACCAAAAGGCA
>JAODUG010000002.1:2662989-2677554 GCA_027564795.1 Aphredoderus sayanus | reverse complement strand
ATACACACAGCAATGACAATAAAAAGAACCATACAATCATACACAATCAGATGGCGCCACCTAGTGGTTCAAGACTATATTTTAAGGGCATCACGATGGTTAAACCTAGGGGGCAAGTCTTCCTTATGATGCCCTAAACACACACACTGGCTTGTCAGATTGTGTTTACTGACCTGAATAGCTCTGGAAAGTCCATACACATTGGAAGATATCCAAGCCTCTCTCTTTATCTCTGTCCAGCTGCCATTCTCAGGGTTAGTACGGTACTCACACCTCTCTTCCACAGACTGGGACAAAGGGAAAACAATCGAAAAGTGCATAAGAGGAGGGGCATGCTTAAGTCAGTGGGTAAAAGCAAAAACCACAGCAGTGCCGATTTGATATGTTGGCTGCGTCCAGTATGCTTCATATTGAATGAATTGAAATGGTGCTGACAGGAACAAATAGTATCAAAACAATGAGGAGTTGGCTTGGCTTTGAGAACACAATCAGTTATAACAAAGGTATTGTGTATCATCAGTGTTCCCTGGAAGCACAATGAATGTAAATTAAACTAGAACATAGTTCTAGTTCTACATCTCAGCAAACATTTGTGGTTGAAGGTATTCAGTACACAGTCACAGTTACATTTACTACATTCAGGCGAACAGAAAGCCCCTGTTGTACATTGCATATGGAACCAGGTTTTGATACCATTTGGTACCCTTGATATACCATAAGGCGAGCGTGGCTGATGTTCCACGTTAATGTGGTCATGCTCTTGGTCCGAGGGTCTACAACAGAATCCTCAATGATGTATGCAGAGCTGGCCATGTGCTTCGGAAGGTACCGCTCCATCCAACGAGGTGCTCTGCTAGTTTTGGTCAGTAGACGTCTGGAAATGAGGCAGTTACTTGGAGTAACCTCTCGAAAAATTATGTCTTCTGTCAAAACATGATTACTAAGGAAGAAAAGAACAACCATATTACAAGTATTCAAAAAAATAACATGTTTGTTTCAGATGCATAAAGAATTTCTGTGTACTGTAGCTAACTGGACACAATCATTTTTATAGTTTGTGATTTGGTAAATAACGAAGGGGAACAGATCAGAGGTCTATTCATAATATGTTATATTATTATTACTGTAATGTACCTGTAAGGATTGGGATATCGTTGCCAGAATGCAACGCAAACTTGGTCCCATGAATTTTTTAGAAACCCTGCACAGCAGTAGTACTTCACCATTGTTCCCCTGGTTATAAACTCTGAAGGGACAAGATGATATTTGATTATCTATTTCACCGTGGACAGATTATTAACAATAAGTAGGGAAGTCTACTATCACTGACACACAAATCAGTAACAATATAAAAAACAGTAGACCTATATTAACATTGCTAAATAGCTATACACTGCTGCTAAATGTAAAACAGTTGATAATAGCGCATATACCATTCAAAAATAAAGAGATATCATGGCTATATTGTCTTACATTCAGGGCGTTAGGCTAGCAGTCACGTCCGCAGTCTTCTGATAACGACTGGGAACAGCTACAGCTAGCCTAGCATGTTACAGTAATGGGAACACACACAAGGCATGAATATTTTTTGCGCAATTTTATATAACGAAATTGTATGGTAAAGTGTATACTTCATAATTAAATAAAGTTACCTTGATACCAACACAATTCAAAGCAGAAATATGCGCATTTTCTACTCCAACTGGAGCAAATCTATATGAATCAAGCGTCAGCCAAGTAGCTACGGTGCATGTCAAACGTGACTCTGGCTGGCCAAAGGAAAGTCAAACTGAACGACATATCCGGTGCATGGAAGCCAGTGCACTCTCTAAACTCTAGAGGGCAGCAGATGACCGTATGACCGCAAGTTCTCGCAACCACGCAGTAGCCTCCAGCTACATATATTTTCAAATTTCTATGCTACTACTACATATAAGAAATGTAATATAATATCAGTAGGCTAATGTAAAAGTGTTCGGTGGGTGAAGTCATTGGAGGGTTAAACATACACCCGCAGCTTTATTTTCTGTTACATTTAATATCCATATCCTTTCATATTAATGTAACATTTAAATGAATCTATTTTTCTTTTTCTAGCCTAAGCTGAGAAAGCAAACAACATGTCTGGCTGCCAAGCCCAACGCGTGTCTATCAGTTTTTTTTCCCATAACTTGTTTAATTTGCTCTACACACAGAGTTAGGTTTTGAGAATATAAAAGCCTATTTTGCTTCAATAATATTATTATCCTATCTAATTGATTATAATTTTTTCAAATAGATAATGTGCAGTGTTTTTGTAAAAGGTTTCTAATTAATGAATCATTATTATATGCTCATTTTGTATTGGATGGTTTTATTATATTAAAACATTATATTTATAATTTAAAAAAATCACCAACAAATATACATACATGACATGAGATAAATGTATTTGACAAATAATTTAATTCTATACCTCATGAATGCTTCTAAATGTCTTTAAATTGAGGGACTAAAATATTTGAAAAGTTATCAAGAAAAGTTTTCATTCACTTTTTACACACACAATTTGTAACAGATTGTTGTAAATCCAGGTTACAACATGTAATTTACTAAAAACTATCCCATTTATCAACAACTAGAAATGAAGATCTCAAAATTAACAATTGTGTTCACATTTTGAACATATATTTTCCCCTTTAGTTGAAAAAAGCACATACACGTACAGCCTCAGAAGACATCAATAAGAGCTCTGCACTAGCAGGAAACCCATTAAACATTGTTTTAATTAGTTGCAGAAAACTGCAGTAAACATCTTCAACACTTATTTGTATGAATTTGCACAACTACCATTCACAAAGGAATGGAGAGCCTTACACAAAGTGCTACACATGCAAAGCTGTAAGCCTTCTGCATTGACACAAGGTAGCCTACTCAGATAATTCAAGTAAAACATCCACAATAGCAAGCGCCACAAGCCAGAGGCCTGTGCAACGTGTCAAAGAATACTGTTATGAGCTGTTAAAGTTTGCTGAATCTCATACAGCGGTGGGGGGGGGTCCGCCATTACGGCCGTTCAACGTCAACCCCCTCAGAGACCGCGTCCTGAAGGACCCCTCTGGGTGGATAGTGTCCTGCTTATCCTCACAGCGGAAGACCATAAGAAAGCCATTCCTGTAATTCTTATTCATCCACCCATACAGGAGGGGGTTGGTGAACGTGGAGCACATGGCCACAATGTGGAACACCGTGTAGATCAGCTTGTATTCTTTAAACCTCAGCACCAGGTCCAGGTCGCTGGCCAGCTGGAACACGTGGAAGGGCAGCCAGCACGTGGCGAACACCACCACCACCAGGGCCAACATCTTGGTGGTGTTCTTGCGCCGCTTGACGCTGTCGCTGCGGCTGGACGGGCTCACGTGGTTCTTCAGCTTCACCCAGATGCAGATGTAGGCGTAGCTGATGATGGCCAGGGGGAGGATGTACTGCAGCAGCAGCATGGACAGGCTGTAGATGGCACCGTCCAGGCCACCGTCGCGCGGCCACTTCTCCGAGCACACGGCGATGCGCAGGTTGATGGAGGGGATCTCCTCGTGGCGGTACTCCCGGAAGATGGCCAGGGGCCCCGCCAGCACGGCGGACAGCGTCCAGGTGAGGGCCATGATGAGGAAGCTGGAGCGCCAGGTGAGCCGCTGGCCCAGGTGGAAGACGATGCAGCGGTAGCGCTCCAGGGCGATGACGGTCAGGGTGAGGATGGACACGTGCACGCTCAGGGCCTGGGCGAACGGCACCGTGTGACACAGCGCGGCCCCGAACTTCCACTCGTCCAGCAGGGTGTAGACCAGCGTGAAGGGCAAGCACAGAGTGTCCACCAGCAGGTCTGCCAGGGCCAGGTTGGCTATAAAGAAGTTGGTCACCGTCCGCATGTTCCTGTAGCGGATGATCATGGAGATGACCAGGGCGTTCCCCAGCAGCCCGAGGACTATAATGAGGGAGTAGGCCGTGATCAGGGCGATCTGGACTCCTAGGTGCTTGGTGATATCGCTGTGGAAACCGGGTTTGAGGAAATCCGTAGCGTTATCGGCTAAAGCCCTGTCGCGTCCGTAGGGGGCACCTGTGTTGTTGGAGGAGTCGGTGGGACTCATTGTGTCTGCTGAGGCTGGATCCAGGCTGTCTTTTAAACCTAAGGGCAGAAAGCACAGAGAGACTGGAACGGAATTCAGCACCATGTACCCAGCCAGTTATCAAGTTAATACAACAGTAAGGGTGAAAAATTTAGCTATTGTTGCAACTGCATAGTAGGCCTATAGGAAAGAATTCACCCACTGTTCCATTCTTCCTTCTTGATCCAATACATGTGCCTATATATATATGGTCTGTTTAAAGTTTCTGAATTTTTATTTTGAGTTCCCAACGTATATATGTTGCAAATAATTTCACTGTTTCAAACGTATATAATATAGTATTATATATAGTATAGTATAGTATAATATAGTATAGAACTGAAATTATTTGCATAAAGATTTTTTCAGAATTCATACTACAAGTACTGTAGCATAGCTGCGTTATTGAAAAATTCACAATGATATTATAGGCATCTCATATTTCAGACTGGAAATATCGTGATGAAACTGTCAAACAATGTTCAATGCACAGTTTATGAAGGCAATCACAAGACTGAACTGACAAATTCTCTGAAATGCTGAAACTACCGACAACGAGGCATTTTAAGCATCTGAGAGAATCAATAGGAAATCAGTTATCTTTGTATGTGCCCATTAATCAAGACAAATAAATGCTGTGCCACCACTTTAAACTGTAAATAGATTAGATTGCATGATCTGTGTCCATATAAGGTCTGTCTTTGGTATTCGTTTTCTGAGAGACATAAACCTGTATCATAACCAGAACTGAGGACGTGTGTAAAAAGATGAATGCTAACTGAGCCTGCATAACAAGGGAATATTAAGTTGGCATCCTTATTTGAGAAAAAGACTAGCCCTAGCCCTCCATAACACAACAGTACAGTGAAAAAATGCTTGATATTCTTTGATTGGTCTTGTCATTCCAGTCAATCTGTCTGCTGTTAAAAAACACCTTGAAATTTCTCGACACCCCTCATTATAATTACATAATTATTCAGGTTTGACTTTGAAAATATTATTTTTATTATTAAGCTATAATTATATATGGTGGCACTGTGGCAGACACTCTGGGTTTTGGGAACCTTCAATTTAAACACTTAAAGAAACGATGTAATGCTGTTTTTCTCTGATTGTTGACTTTTATTTATTTGTATGTTTTCATTATTTTTTAGGAGATGAAGTAATCGTTTTACATAATTACTTCAATGAAGATTTGAATGAGTGTGTGTGTGTGTGTGTGTGTGTGCGTGCGTGCGTGCGCGTGTACGAACACAATTCGCTGAGATAAACGTCATACTGTTTCATTAAGCATTTGGATTCTTCATAATGTTTTAACAACCTGTCTCATTGGTACCCAAAACCCGAGGAGGGGAATTAAAACATAGACCATAATTAGCCATGTTATGTTATGATTTGCAGCTCTGTGTAGATAATTGTAACCCCTGATAGTGCACAATACAGGATTATACTGCGAACAAATCATGTTTATAGTCGTTTAAACCTGTAGGCTATCTCCTTTTGTGAGAAAGGATCACAACAGACGTAAGCATTTATAAATGCATTCTCGTCTAAAATCGCAATTTCGAATGACTGAGATCAATAACATTCTAATATTTGACATAAGGCATGGGCTTTAACAGGTGCTAATGATGGACAGCACCTGTTAAAGCAATAAAACATTTTAGTTTTAAAGGAAGAAAAGAGGAAGAAAAAAAGAAAAAGTATAACTGGGTCGTGCCATCAGTTATACTTATTCCAATCAACCATTAAAATGACTTCGTTAAAGCCTAATTTCACATTCTTTAACTTGGTGCGCATTTACAAATTTAAGTAGCCTTAGCTTAAAGCCTAACCGATCAAATTGCTTCAAAACGACTCCAACAAAAACGGTAGTCTAGACGATGACAGTTATCTATTCTCCAATATAGGCTATTTCCAATTACGAATCATATAGCCTATGAACTAAATATAAATTAAACTGCAGCGCAGCCAGGAACTGGAAAATAATGTGTTTGACTCGTTGATAAAATAACAAATAACACAACATTCTTTTGTCAATAGGTCTATTATGTGTTTTCATATAACTCACCTTCTCCCCTACATCTCCTTTGGCAAACGCGTCTTCACTGAGTGGTGCGAAAAGGTGGGGACATGCTGAAGCTCCTCCCAAACTGTGGCGCTCCATATGCGCTCCAGAGACAGACTTCGAATTGACAATACAGATTAGTGGAATTGCAGAATTATGCCATGTTAATATGTAAATTGGCAATGTATAATGCACTTTAGCCAAAACAGGCCCACCTCTTAACAGCATATTGCCTATGCTTTTACAAATTGACTACACTGAACACAAACGCCTTTATGAAGTTTCACTCTCTCGTTTGGTGCTTATCTATCAGAGGTTGTTTTGTCATTTAGACAACTTGAACTTTGGACCGATATAACAAGACGCATATCACATTATGTTGTAGTCTACTGTCGTTACTGTGCTCTTTCAGCATTTGCATTTGCCTCAGTCTCAAGGTCACAAATCATTTTTTGTAGACAAACGCAGGTATGTCTACCTTGCATTTTTAACATCTCGTATTCATCTGAATGTTATAGTAATAATAAGAATAACAATAAGAATAATAACAATAAGAATAATAGTTAGTAGGCCTATGGTCTATCAACATAATTATACCCATGAGCCTGTTATTAAATTAGGCTACATGCAACTATTCATTCCACACAATTAAGAAGAACCTACCTAGAATTGATTAGAGTATCAGCCACTAAGAGAGCATTGAATGCTTATTGGGATTTAATTATAAGACATTTTCCAGTAACTGTCACTGCTTCATGTGTCCTGGCCTTAAATTATGGTCAAGGGCAATATAACTACAATGCCACTATACTGCACAGTCCATCCATCAGTCCATCCTCAACCGCTTATCCGAGGTCAGGTCACGGGGGCAGCAGTTCCAGCAGGGAACCCCAGACATCCCTTTCCTGGGCCAAATTAGCCAGCTCTGACTGGGGTATCCCGAGGTGTTCCCAGGCCAGTGTGGAGATATAATATCTCCACCTTGTCCTGGGTCTTCCCCGAGGCCTCCTCCCTGTTGGACGTGCCTGTAACAGGCGCCCAGGGGGCATCTTTAACAGATGCCCAAACCACCTCAACTGTATGCACTGTCTTGGTCCTAATTCTGACAGGGTTCTGAGAGGAAAAGGGATAAGATTCAATTAAATTATGTGTAGTACATTTCATTTAACAGCTGCAACAAGTTACAGAGAAAACTAAAATATTGTAAGTGCATTATCGAGTGCATCTATTTACATTATAGCACTGTTAGGCATATTCCACCAATCAAAGAT
Source organism: Aphredoderus sayanus (assembly GCA_027564795.1). Classification (NCBI taxonomy): domain Eukaryota; kingdom Metazoa; phylum Chordata; class Actinopteri; order Percopsiformes; family Aphredoderidae; genus Aphredoderus; species Aphredoderus sayanus. The sequence continues at coordinate 2,670,073 of JAODUG010000002.1, read as the reverse complement.
GCTTTAGTAGTTAAAGCATGCGCAGTGCAATGTTCCTGCGTGTCTTCCCATTCCCTTACCCAGGCTTTTAGACTAGGAAGCAGATGGAGAAACTTTGAAGAAGTAGTCGGCTAGTTATTTGGTTCAACTTACAGGCTCTCGCAACTGACACCGTAAGTTCCTTAATACATAAACGAAAGGCGCACTATATTCAAAATGTATATTTTATTAATGTTTTGATGATGCCTCTGGCTAAAATGCGTTTACAGTGACAGAGGATTACAGTACTGTTTAGCAGGGCAAACTAGCAGGGCGACCTGCTTCGTACATACAAAACAGAAAACGCTATTGCTAAATCTCAAGATATGTTGTGACAATATTAATCATACCCAGGTCACATGATTCTCAATATAGTTTCCAGCCAAACTAGGCCATTATTATGGCAGTATGTGGTGCGCTGCAGTGTATTTAGATCTGCTGTTTTGGACTTTGGATGTAAGTGTTTACTAGCAGACTGTTGAGTCAGCTGCTTAGGCAGACCTCACTTCACCTTTTTAATAGTTTCGATTTGTAGAAGTGAAGCTAAGTCAGTCCTACCATTCTCTGCCATCTGTCAAGCTTTTGCTTTCACTTTTTCAGTGGGTGGAAACATCTCGAGAGTCATGGCCGCAGCTATTAACAAAAGCAGTTTACACGAGGACCTCACCTGTGCAATATGTTGTGACCTGTTCCGGGAGCCTGTGATGTTACCCTGCACGCACCACTTTTGCAAGTCCTGTATCTCAAGATACTGGAGAATGTTCCAGGGGCCTGTAACTTGCCCACAGTGCCGTAAACAGTTCAGCACAAAACAGTTCCAGACCAATTACCTAGTGACTGCCGTGGTGGAGAAGGTTAGGAACAACAACTCAGAAAGCCATCTCAAAAATTTAAAGGTTAGTTCACTTCTTAAGATTGTGTTAATTATGTGTCTTTTACCTGTTTTGTAAGGCACATATCATCAACAGTGAGATTTACCTTCTCAAAGTGTTTTTACATTAGCTTTGACGTGTTCAAATAGCCTTATGGGACTAAATGAAATTGTAACAAACTTGAAAATGAAAGGCATGGCAGGTGACTCCTGCCTTTTTAAACAGTTAATACAATTGTTCTCTTTATTGCAGTCCAGAACAAGCGTTTGAATAGATTTCATGTCATTCTACTTGCAATGCATCTTGCACATGTATCGCTAAAAGGTCACTGTCCACTCCCTCTTTATATCATTATATGGGTTGGTCTGTGAATGTCATGACGTACTTGCAGCAAAGGCACGGCTCCAAAACATGTTTATGGTTTTTCTTCCTTGGCCTTTCCTGGCTGTTGTTCTGAGCACTTGCTTGGATTTGAATGAAATGTTGCCTTTCAGAAACAACTGAAAGATTCCTTGGAGAGAAATCGCTTAAGAAAGGATGACTTTATCAACATTATCCGCAGAGACCATGAGAAGATGGATGCCATAAAGGTATACATTATTATCTATATAACAGTTTGCTCTATAAAAACTTTATTTAAAGGTGAACTAGATATGATGTTTAAATACACTGCGAGAATGTCCCTCCCAGGAGTAGAGAGGGGTGCTGGTTGACATGCGTCTTCTCTGCTCCTCCTCATCTGTGGAGGCAGTGTAGTGGTATGGTAGCCTCGAGAGACCATCCTGATCACATGAGCTTAATCATCAATGATTATCATCATTGATGATTATCATATCATTATCATTTGCCAATCGGCAGTTTTTCCAAAGATGATGATATCACCATACCGTCATCCTTTTCGGATTCTATCGGCACTATCTGATTGGCTGAGATAACGGTAGGTAGTTAAGAAAGTGTGATTGAAATGTATTAGCCTTTTATGCTTCGGAATCGGGGGTTTCCAGACTAGGCTAGTGCCATGGTACCTCTGGTACCAACCAAGCAGGGATCTCTGCTGAGACATGAAGTGCCAGACTCTGCAGTTCCTCCATAGCTGATTTCCCCTTTTCAAGACAACTATACGTGGGGAGGGGGGTGTGGGGATTCTTCAGAAAACCTATGAGTGACTTCATGTGTCCATTTATTTATACAGTCTATGGTACCAACGTGTGTGTGTGTGTGTGCGTGCGTGCGTGTGTCAGAGGGCCGGGGTGGAGCTGCAGACACGCGTTCAGATGGACTTCCGGGCTATGCAGCAGCTCCTGCATGAGGAGCAGGAGCGAGTTCTGGAGCAGCTGCGGCAGGAGCAAGACGAGGCCCTGGTGCAGCTACAGCGCCACCTGGACACCAGCAGGGCGGCGCTGATGGACCTGGAACACGACATCGCAGCGCTGCAGCAGGCTGCCGCCAGTGACGTCAGCGTGCTGGATGGGGTGAGCGCTAGTCTTACAGTTTGCACTGGAGGTGCTGCAGGATGCCTTTTGACTGAGAATCCAGCCGCCTGAGAGCGTTTTCAGACAGTTGTGTAGAATATATTAGCATTAACATATTTAGTAATTTAGCAGACGCTTTTGTCCAAAGCAAATAAGAACATTTGTTCTTTGCTATTAGCTGGCCGTATGCCAGTTAGTAGTAGATGAACAGTGACATGGGCTGTCACTAGAGCTAGATCTGTTTAAAGTACCTTGAGTGTGTTTGTGTTGTTCACAAATCAATTTAACAGCACTTAAACTTGTATGTTCTCTTTCTTGTCCCTATTTTTATTTTTTTATTTTTTTTAGCTTCCACAGCTAAGGTGAGCATACCAACTAATGTTCTGGTTATTGACTCCTTTTTTGTTGAATGTGTATTTTATTTACTCGTATTCTCATGTTCGGGTGGGGCCATTTGTGCTGATAATAAATGAGCCATGTGTAACTTAATGTGTGTTTGCTTTTACAACAGACAATGTGTGCAAGTAGATATGGCGCCGGAGTTTGATATGAATGCTTTCAACGCCAAATACATGGCCCCATTACAGTACATCACATGGAGAAAGATGTTCAACTCTTTGAAGCCTGGTAATATACTTCAGGCCTGTTCTTTTGCAACACCAGGAGTAATTATTATGTTATATGTTTAAAATGTGACACTTTAACCTTCTTAAAGGTCCATCTCCATTAACCTTTGATGTGGACACGGCGCACCCCAGTATTTACGTGTCCATGGATAAGACCGCTGCCATTGAATCCATAACCATGTTCTCATACAAACGCCTCCCCAAGCGTTTCGTCCAGTGTGTCAACATTCTGGCCTCCCAGGGCTTCCAGTCAGGTCGGCACTACTGGGAAGTGGGCGTGGGCTCCAAGCCCAAGTGGGACCTCGGCGTGGCTTCCGAGGGGGTGGACAGACAAGGCAGGGTCAAGCTGAGCCCGGAGAGCGGCTACTGGACCCTGCGGCTGCGCAACGGACGTGAGTACTTTGCGGGCACCCAGCCCTGGACCAGGCTACAGCTGGGCTCCTCTCCGCGGAGGATCGGTGTCTTCCTGGACTGTGATGAGAGGAGGGTGTCCTTTTACAATGCCGACGACATGGGCCTGATCTATTCCTTCAGCAATGGGCCTCGAGACAAGGTCTTCCCTTTCTTCAGCCCTTGTATTCACGATAATGGTCAACCACCACAACCAATCCAGCTCCTTCACTTCCCCCCTGTCAGTATGTCTGTCTAAAACCAGGTGCTTTAAGTCAGGAGGATGTTAGACTCAACCAAGTTGCCTTTGCATGTTGACTAAAGACATTTATGAGAAACACATGGCATGTTGATTACTAAATGGTGGTGTAGAATATTAGTGAAATCACCTGTCTTGATTGAGTTGGTCACACAGGCTGACAAACTTAGCACACCATTGAATTTATTGCTCATTATAGATGAGCAACACAAGCTGGTTTTCATTTATGGTGAAAGCTAGTTGACAAATAATCGACATGATGTGTGCTTTATCAAGATATATCAAATTGTTACTTACGGTGTTAATGCTTATCAATGAAATAGAATTAGAAATAAGCAATTAAAGAAGAGCTTTTATGAAACTGTCCATGCAACTTCATAAATATGTTAAATGAGACTAAATCCAGTTGTATAAATCTAAATGGCATGAAGTGTGCCTTCTGTGAAAATTACAGAGTTGATGGATGGCAGCAATGTAAGTATTCAGTTTTTATACTCCTTTTTGGGTTTTTGTGGTAATGGAATAATTTTACCTTATGATTCTTTCTCTGGACTGTAATGCCTTAAATCTGTAATGAGATTGTTTTTCCTTTACACTGCTTGTTAGTCCAATTCCTTTTTTAAAGACATTTTAACATGTTCCTACACAAAAATGGGTTTCTTGTCAAAGGTACAGTGCATGTGAAATGTATATTGTGTTATTTGTGTAAATAGGTAGAAGGGACTGAATCATATTTCTTTTAATTGTCAAATTATTACTTTATTATGCAATTCAACAATCTGTTTTATATTAAGAACACATTTAACAATAAAAATACAAATCTATATTGCAAACCTGTCAAAGAAAATAAATAAAATCAATATTACTTTTTAAATAGTTTAAAATATTTTTTCCTTGCCTTACTTGAAACAATCACATGCTGTTGGTTATTAATAAACGGACCCACATACATGTAGATGTTGCACTTTTTTGGGACTGCAGAGTAACTTAGTCCAACTGCCACGAGTTGACAAACCTGCACCTGGAGTGGAAGTTCTGAATGCACAAACCATCCCTGACACTAACTGTTTGGATGGGCCTGCCCCCTCGGTTATCTTTACAAATGCACGAGAGTGCCAATGTCCTGTTTCCTTCACACAGGTGAAAGGTCAGATAAACAGAATGACAGTGGCGATGCCTGCCGCCTGACAGGCCTCATGGGGCATGGTAAGCAGGATACCCATGATTGGAAACTGACACAATGAGCATCAGTGTGGAACCATGCTTTTGCATGTACAGCGGGCAGGCTGGTGTGTGTGTGTGTGTGTCAATTAATACTGTGGACATCAAACCAATTGATTGTGTTACTGTATATACTTCTGTATGGGGGTTTGTGAATCATTGAACTCATTCAGTGTCAATGGTCTCAGTTCAAGCAGGGCTAAGTAATTTAAGACCCCATACAACAACGACTTACATTCATACATATACACATACAAAAGTAGTTTTCAATCCACTGGACAAGGCGAAATAACAATCACAGATAATCAAACCTGACCGTCAAGTAAATTATGGGGTACTATAATCCAAACACGACCTGCAATCTTGTATTGCAAAGTATCAAAGTATAACTTTATAAACTGCACACCTAACAATACATGTGTAAGAACGTGGACCTGTGAATGAGTGAATGGGTTGCACGCAAACTCCATATCCTTCCTATGATGGTAGCCTGTGGAACCGTAATGTGTTTCCTGACCACGAGGACATACCGGATGGTATGGTGGCGTTACAAGGACAAGTCCTTGAGCCTTGGAGTCCCTTAGGAACCCACAGGATTATAAACTCTGCCTCAGCAATGGTTATCGCTCCTATAATTACAACTCTTTGTTATCACTGGTCTTTAAACTGTACAACATCGTATACTGCATACAGTGTATACAGTCATTTATTCTGAAGCACTTTTATCTATCTCTGTATCACATTGGATATGTGTACTAGGGTTTCTCATGAAAATCTGTGGGACTGGCAAATGTGTGTGTTCCTTCTTAGCCAAGTGCACTGCAAGACTAAAACCAGAGACACATTTTAATTACAACCATTCAGTCATAACATTGTGGTGAGGGTCAGGGAGGTGAATTGCTGAAAGGGAGCTCAGGAATCGGGTGGCCGCAATAACATTAGATGTTCCACTGATTCTCTGTTGTTCCTCGTTCAGATAAAATTGTCAATGTTCATATGTTTTTATTAATAGCCAATAGATATTTGTGCAAGGAATTGCTGAGCGGGTTATCTTATTCATTTTGTGGTAAATGTTTAATTTTCCACTGACAAAAGCTGATGACAGTGTTCTTTAGTGTGGTGTCTGGGAGCCTTGCAGTGATATGAGAAATTAAAATTCAGAGTTATCAAATTGTTGCAACCTAATTGCACAGCATTATGTGTGTATTTGGCTGCATAATCCATCAGTGCACTGTTCACATGGTTATTCTGTGTTGAAAGAGTTTGAACCAAGGCAATACATTACCAATACATGTACACACACACACACACACACACACACACACACACACACACACACACACACACTCAAACACTTAGTGTACATGCACACACACCCAATAGCCTCTGTTATATCTCTGTTAAAGCTAATTTAACGCTGTAATTTGAGGTGCATGTGCATATCAACATTTGCATTACTATGTACTTACAATATTTTGGTTTATACGAAAAGCTTCCTCTAACACAATGAACTACTTTGGACTATAGTATACAGTATGTGGCTGAAAGGGGTCGTTTATTCCATTATGCCAACTGACCCTCCACAGAAAACAACAATACCTCTTAGATAAAAAGTGACAGCTCAGATAATATCCTGGAGGATTACTGGTAGACAAATCTTTGATATACTGTGGATTTACAACGGCCCCGGGATCTACCACATGTAATTGGATAATTAGTGTCAAACATTGACTGCCCAAAGTTGCGTGTATGACCGTCAATAAAAAGGTTTCAAATTAAAAACCAACAGCTGCAGAAGGTGGTCATGAAGAGATTCGTTTTTTACGCCAGGAAAGAAATTTGTCATGGATGTTATCATTCCACCAAATTCAGCTGGTGCTTGTTTTATGAAGTAGAGGGTTGGGTGTACGCGCTCCAGTCACGAGCAAGGGAAAGGGAAATCATTTGAAATGCTTTTCAGCGCCGTATGCATCCTTTTGACAGGAAAAACGCTTAGCAGTTGGGATTTAGTACATCCTCTTTAGAGTAGGATTCTGAAAGAGGCATCGCTTGACTGGGATTCACCTGAGTTTTCCATCCAAGGACTTAACTTTTCTAACTTCCACGTACTGTATGTGCACTGGTCACTGCAACTATAGGCTTGATCAAATATTAGCTATAAACCTTGAAAACTGGAAATCTGGAAATGAAGACAGATTTTACGCTTTACTGTCGGATTTGGATTGG
>JAODUG010000002.1:2574584-2662889 GCA_027564795.1 Aphredoderus sayanus | reverse complement strand
GTCTCTGTCTGTTCAGGCCTTCGTGAAATTTTCAAACTGTTTGTACTACAACAAAGAAAGAAAGAAAGAAAGAAAGAAAGAAAGAAAGAAAGAAAGAAAGAAAGAAAGAAATTACGATATATTTTCATTTGAACAAATTGTTTAATTTCACTTTTACATTGTTTGTGCATGAGGCGCTCCCTGGTGGCCAAATACAGAAGTTCGCTCTCTGTATCTAAGAAAGCACGTAGCTATTTCAACAACTTGAACCTGTTGTTAGTGACATGGTTCATACTTATTTTAGGCCTACTCTATCTTGTATTCCGATACAACTACATTAGACCGTATAATGACACTTTATAACGTTGGCTTTGTACCTAGGATACATACATACAAAATGTTTTCTTCCTTGCACTCAACTGCCCCTGGCAAAACGAAATCCGATAGGCTCTAAAAGTAGCCTGGCCTTGTGATCAATGTTGTTATGCCCACCCACATCAAATAAAGGCAAAACAAACCGGCAAACTTCAGTCTAACATAAATGAAAAGTTCTATGCATACAGTATTTTAGCCTACAACCTATAGGGAGTTTAAGCAACGGTGGTTTGAAGTGCTATGTAATGTTGATATGTTGATAGGCCTTATATTACCAAAAAGTAATTTTGGTAAAAAAAACACTGAATGGTGCAGTATTGATCAGAAGGCTTGAGTGGTATACTTTATTGCGTAAACATAGGTACGTTTCTAATTTCTCTAAAGTATAATATACGGTCCTCTTCATGATAGCCACAAGAGTGCAGAAAGTATAGGCCTAGGCTACTATTAACGCAGGCTGTATCAAATAAAGTAGTGAGGTTTCCCATCTAATGTCAGTTCACATTCAAAACTCCATAACGGATAGTAACTGCAGCCAAGGTTGTTGCCTGTGTTTGCGCACACGTGTCAGGTACGTCCCTTCAGAGGTGGAATTTTATTGGATGGTCTCAAAAGATAAGGATGTCCACGTGTTCTTGTTGTCATGTCTTCAAAATTCAGGCGGGATAGTACGTATATAGAAGAGCACACGTTGCAGAGAGACCACATCCATACAGCAACAGTGTAACAAGTTTAACCAGTCATCTTTACAGCAAAGTAGATATTGCATATAATTAAAAAATGGGAAACATTAAATCTTCTACTACGTTCATATCACACGAGTTGTCATTTTACAAAAAGGAAACCCATCACAAATGCAAAAAGGGTAAGTGCGCTATTTGTTTAGTAGGCAAATATAACTTACTGCTTTGTTTAAACACAAATTGTATTAGGTCCTCTTCATTCTCTGCCATCATCAATACAATTCTATATATTTTTAAAATATTAAATTGCATCTTTCACTATAAATTGCAACATAATTAATATATTTAGATGGATTTATGAACAAACTTATTCAGGATTCATTTACATAAATGTATTTGCACATATATTTTCTGAACTCTGTTTCTTCTATTATGGACAGATCATGTAATGTTACTCTGGCTACATAGCTCATAGTATCGTCTTTTGATAATGGCTATCTTTCTTGTTAACCAATTTTCAGGCAGTATCTGATCTCGCTATTAGACTGTGTGCAGACTAATGACTGTGTTAATTAAAATATGTTTGGTTTGTGATTGGTTATAATTCCCAGAACCCTGTGGGACAGAAGGAAGAATAATCATATAGGGCTAAGGGTGGTCAGTGGAAACCAGGCAGTCTAATAAAACCACACCATTTGAGCAAATTTGAGTGCTATTGACAAATTCAATTTCAGTTTCTTGCTGACTGATTTTATTGTTATAAGAATGTATACCTTTAGTGAGCATTTCGTTAATATTGCATTCATCATATTACTGCATGCTCGATTGTCACTAGATGGGGCCATTGTGTTCTTTAGGCATCTGACCTGCTCTTATAGAACGACAGGGTAAGACATTAGGTGCTTAAAATAAAAACATATAAAAAGAATTATTAAACCATTAAGGTCATGTTATTTTTTTTACCAAATTAACACTGGATCCTAACTTCAGAGAGCCACATGTACGTCTGCTATACATTCCTTTTGTTAAAATGCTTTGTAGACACAGCTCAGTGGAAGTGGGTCACAAGAATGTCTTTTTGACCCAGGCAACAGGTGTGGTATAATTACAGCCCATGTCTATATTTGCATGCTGACAAGCACAGTATTTTGAGCATACACCTTTAATTCTTTGTATGATAACGTGACATATTCCATGATGGCATACCCACTTTATGTCACCACAACAGTGATGCCAAAGGTGTTAGCATAGAAAGATGAGAGAGATACTGGCACTGTTCAAGGACAGGTATAGAGTTTCAAGTAAGAGCCAGCCACCTAGGCTGCTCCCTCACAATGACTTGACTTGTTCTATTGTTTATAAAATATCACAGAAACATCCAGACATACCATGCTATAATCATACCTTGGAAATACCATACTGTAGTTGCACTGAAGAAATGTGAATGTCATGAAATACATTTTTCTTGATTCAGTGTGAGTTATGTGGGTTTGACCTTGACTTCTTAAAAGTCTTGTGTGGCACAAGTAGAGGTCATTAAACATTCAGAACCATCTTAATTATTCAACACTAGGGCTGTGTTTGACAGTTTGCATGTCCCTGTGTGGAGATAAAAACAGATTAGAAAAGAGAGATTTACCAGATCAGCTCGGCCTCGTGTTCTTTTCTAATATTTACTTGAGCATGATATTATCTTTTAATGTTTTATTCTATTAGGGTGTAAGCCAACAAACATAAAGCCAGACCTTTCAAACAGACATTTTAATTCTTAATGCAGATGTCAACCCAGACAATCAGGTTGTTTAGAGTTTCTTTTCTGAGAATCATTTGTTTTAAAAAAAAATCTGTAATTCATTATTTTACTCTATAGGACTACATTCTTCTTCATCTTGTACAATTTGGTAATACAATTTTTCTTTCCAGTTTATAGGATTTTACGGTACGTATAACAACAAACAAATACAAAATGGATTCTTCCCTGATTGTCCGTTTTGGGGATAAATAACATACTATTGCATCTACATGCATGGTAACATGGTTTGTACTGCCACATTCTCTCCACAATCTGGTCTAAATGTATATAATGCATTACTTATTCAGAGGAAAATATTATCTCACTTTAAAAAAGTTATCCTCACAATTTAACTGCCAGACTGCCAGAAGAATGATGACTAAGGCTACATAGGTTGAACGTGTCAAATTCCTCACTTTTTCAGTGTAGCATGGAAAACGGCATTACGCTTCAGCACAAGGCATCTACCCCTGCTTATCCAACCTCTGCCAAGCTCTCTCTCTCTCTCCAGCAGTAGAGCCCTACATCCCCTTCATCCTGAAGTACACTTTCCTCTTCTGACATTCCAACCCCCCCGCCAGCTCCCTAGTTTCAAACCACAGTTTGAAACCCCCAACCCGAAAAAATGATTGTACGGATGTACAACCCATAAAACCGAGGACTCATATGTGGAACCACCTGGGAATGCCATTATAGAGACAGGAGAACAATCGCAGGGTGTTAGGCAAGCCTTCTGTGCTTCCTGCACTCTCCTATCACCTGTCCCATCAGGTTTTGAGAAGTCGGAATAATCAATCCATTAGGCTGCGCTGGACTGGACAGTGCAGGCGTTCCTGACCGTTACAAAATCAGTGAGAGAGAGAGCGAGTGGGGGCGGGGTCTGTGAATAAAATGATTAGAAATGATAAACGGCATGCCGGCATTTACCCTCTGTGACCGTTGTTAATAATGTAAAAGGATCTGCTAGGTTATTGGATCCACTTTTGGAAAGGAAGTTCCCATATTTATATGGTTCCTAAAATAGGCATGTCGGCCAGCACTCTAGTATATCAGTGTCCTGTCCAAAGCAAGGGGGCCCACAGACGTTCCCACACATGTCACAGGCCAATGTCAAGACAAGAGAGTGAGAGTAGAGAAGAAGGAGGCCGAAAGGGGTGGGCGGGAGAAGATTAGGGTTACACAGAAGAGGAGAGACCAGGAAGATACATTTGGGGCCGGGGAAGCGAGGTGAGGGTGGAGGGCGTTGGTGGTGGTCGCCAGCCTCTTGAAGCTGATGAACGGGGAAAGAGTTGCAGATGGGAGGAAACACAGCAGTGTGTTGAAGGGCAACCGAGTGTCTCTGAAATTGACCTTGTGTCCTCTCTTCGGTTCAAACCTGAGTGTTATATAATGCGGAATTGTCTTCTTTCACTGCGGCGAACAAAGCAACTGTAAGACTGGAACACACCTGCTGCTGGGTGCGCCTGTTTACCTGAACACTGTTTGAGAACATGCATAGTGTATACATAGCGTTTAAAAATGTCCCAAGCCTGAGCTCATCTAACAGGGTTACTATTGGTTAATAGCCTGTTGTGACAGTTGTCTTTGATGTTTGGTATGCAGACATTCTTTTGCAACAGACTCCAGATAGAGCATTGTGTCTGGACCAGTGTAGTTCATGGTCTTTTGTGACAGCAGCGGGTGACTTATCTATGACCGCTGAATACTGACAAACCCCTTAACTGTGGCCTTAGATTAGAGTGAAGTGTAAGAAGAAGCACATTGTCATCACACATATTCTCACAGATTTTAGTCGTCAAGTTTGTTGTTAATCTGTTGAATATGTTTTGATTTTGCACAGCCCCCTTACAATGATACACCTCAGACCCCTTTTATTAAAGGTACACTCCTTGATAAGTCTCTGGAAGAATCCTTGGGGTTGAAACATGCGCTAGAACTTTCCTTTGGTTTTAAACTCGGAGGACATTCGACTTTCCGAGTGCTGAGTGGCTCATATTACACTCTACTTCTCCCACTATCAAGGCTCACACCACCATTATGAATGATGGGAAAATTATTTTTCCCCTGGGCTTTTGCCGATAAACTGCTGTTTACTGTTTCTGATACAGTTGGAGCTTTGTTCACATGGAATCATTGCTGCGAGTCACACATAAAGTTATATAGACCTAGTTATTTTATTTTGTTTAATAGAGTTAGTCGTTATATGCATTTTATGAGTAGGTTTTGCACTATATTTTGGTGATCAGTGACCCTTAAGAGATATTTTTTTTGGTTGTGCACTTATTTATTTATTGTTATTTGCTATTGACAGATGTACTGATTGTAAATCACTTTAAAAACATCAGCTGAATACTGTAAATGTAAATATTCTCCCAGGTAGGAGACAGATAGCTTATATACAGTAGGCTATATGTTAGCTGAGATGCTAGCACACACATCAGTGCTGCTCCCTCCCACATAAGGAACCACAGTTGGATGGCAGCAGTTTCCCTAGGGACCTGCAGTAACTGAACATGCTCTCTAATTACCTACACCCACTCAAGTAGGCAGCAACACAGATCCTGCCATTAGTTGAAAAATATCCCCACAGGAACAGCTAATGTCTTGATATTCCTTTTATAAAGCCAAGGCAAAGGGACAATTAATGGGGAAAAGGTAGTTGGAGAGGAGGACAGTGAAGACAATACGGGCTTGATTCTTTAGCACGATAACTCAAATGTACTAAAATGTTGTTACTACTTGCATGCCAAACTGCATGCGTAAAGGTAATTCAGAGGCAGCTGTATTGCGCCTTCATTAGGACACATGCAGTCAGAGCCCCAGGCCTTGAAATTGCCGTTGATGATCCAGTAGAACAGAATATTATTATGGGCTAGTCAGCTTGTACTGTTTTGTTCTATATTCTTTTTAAATATTTATATTTTTAATGTTTATCAAGTGTAGGGTGTAAATTAGTACAAGAAAAGAAGTCCAAAGAAAAGTAACATAACATAACATAATCATTTGAAATAATAAAATATATTTATTGATTTAGATTGATTTGTAAAAAACAAAAGAAATTGGTAAAAAACATTGGTTCTATATTATTTGACATGCGTTGATCTGAGGTGTCAATAATGGTCCTTCTATAGCTTCTGTGGAAACCCTCGAAAGGACAGAGAAGGAGCATCTGCTAAGAAAACATTCCACAGTATAAGAGTTACATAGAAGTTAGCCTAGAATCTGCCCTAGTCTGTCTTGCTGTCTCTGTCTATCAATAGCACATGGATGGAAACTGTTAGGAGGAAAATTATTATGTAATGTAGAAAACCTGGGGTAATATTTGCTGCTGTATTTTGCATGGCAGTTGTCCTTTCCATCAGCACTGTAGGACAGCACTAGTTTTTGACAAGGTTCCACTTGTGGTCACTACTGTATATGGTATGACAATGACAACTGATATTTATTCATGCTGGTAAAGAACCTTTCTCCGGGCTATCCTTCAACTTTGACTTTGTGGAAATACTGGAAGCGTTTCAGAACAACCAGTTTGCCTGGAAGACTCGCTGACAAGAGTGCTTGGATGTCTGTCTATGTCGTTTGACTGGTCAAAAGATAATAACAGTGGGAATATTTAATATTCATGAAGTGATTTATGCCACTCAGAACTCCAAGGGCATTGTTGAATCTAAACAATCTTTTTAATTTTGCTCATACATGTATGAATAGCCATATAGCAAAATGTACGGATATACTTGAGTATACTGTTAGTGTATTTTCATATTTCACACATTGTAATATGCAAGACATATGGTATTCATATTCTAGTCCATTATTGTTTTAAGGCCATATACAAAACACACAACATGAATGTTCATATGCTATATATACATATGCTAAACTGTAGGTTTGTAGTTCATACTATAATATAAGCACCATAATGTGTGTAAACAAGAATGACTAAAACCATGTAATGTATGTTGCTACGTAATTTTTTCTAAGATTGACTATAGATAAAATTGACATATTTGGATTAGCTTTATCATATGGTTGTGAAGGCCAACAGATGTTTTGCATTGTCACCTGGGATATTATATTACAAATGTTTTAACATATGATGTTAACATTTTCATAAAGTTATTAATTTGTATGAAATACATCAAAACAAAATGCATGTTGGTTAGGTATTTCAGATTTTGGGAGCATAAAGACAGCATTTGGCAAGCTTGAGAACCCAGAAGTAGCAGTGTCTTTTGAACTGTTACATTATAATAATGTTAACAGGCTTTCCCTTTCTTAACGGTAAATTTCAAGTTTAATATATACCACATGCATTTAATTAATAATTCTGCATGAGATTTATATGTAAATACTAAATGTAAATACTAATGGATCTCCTTATTTTGACATATTAATAACATATTGATGATACATATGACATCTGCACAATTGTTCTGGTGTGTGTGTGTGTGTGTGTGTGTGTGTGTGTGTGTGTGTGTGTATTCAGTAAATGTATATACTTGTATGTATTATTCAGTGCTGGGTAATATTCCTTTGGTTTTCACTTGGCTAAACAACTAGCTTTTCCATGTACATTTTAGTGCTGGGCTACAAAGGCTATTTTTGGTACCTACTTGACAGACTGTCTTCCTTCTTGAGAAGGCCTGTTGTCCTGCTAAAGAAGACAAATACATATATTATTGACATATACACACAGAGATGGCACACCATGCACTCACAGCTATGATCAGCCTCCATATCATTTGCTGATTTACTCATGTAGTAATTTCAAAGACAGCTGGACCTGTTAGATGTGGAGCTTCATATGAAACAACCTGATCAAATAAGAAACAGGATTCTGAGATTGGTCTAAGAATTTAATGAATGTGTAAGATTCTACAATAGATAAATAATGTGGACAAAAATGCATAAGTGAAGTGTAAAAGGCAGCAGAGTAAATGTGAAGTCAACATACAGAGGAGTAGAGCATGTCAGTTATGTTCATCAGCCAAGACTATTTCCTGCATCTCCTTTGGTGGTGTATCCGTTCCTCATCACAGAGCCGACACAATGGACCAGATGGAGGAAGACCACTGTCATGCATCTGGTAAAATCCATTGAAAGGCCATTTTTAGCATGTCTCTCACTGTGAGAGACATACACGCTACACACCAC
Source organism: Aphredoderus sayanus (assembly GCA_027564795.1). Lineage (NCBI taxonomy): Eukaryota > Metazoa > Chordata > Actinopteri > Percopsiformes > Aphredoderidae > Aphredoderus > Aphredoderus sayanus. Next base: position 2,654,906 of record JAODUG010000002.1, on the reverse strand, counting down.
AATTATATGCCTCAACAGGCTGTACAAATTAGAATTTGGTAAATATGGCCAAGCTGACTCTATAGGTGTAACATACTTTGTGCTTGTCTTCATTAAAATAAACATTATACTGTAGGTTGGTTTTGTATACTATGCTTGTAATGGATGTATCGATACAGTACTGAACAAATTGCAAGTTATTCAGCAAGAATATTTTTAGTGGTAATTATGTTTTGAGTGGATGATGTTATGACTGTGACAGTGTAATATGAATAATTCGTTTATGGTTCTGTACATAGTCTGCAGTGCTGCCAGTGATTTATTTGTCTAATCTCCAACCGCCTGTGAATCATTTATAAGTGGTGTTTCTAATTTTCTAAAAATCTGAAATTGCAGAAGTGAAATCAAGCATGTGTGCAATTCGCCTGCTCAAGATTGCCACAGCATTCAGTCTCATGATCTGAGGATTTGGGAAAGTGAAACAATCTGTGAGGGCATAGAGCACATGGCAAGAACACTCCACAAAATGGCTCCAATTAAGGGCACAGTTGCTTTGAAAAAATACTTTACCAACTGTAGAATTTCAGTTGTCTTTTATTGTCTGGGAGGAACGTGATGATATGCACGATTGACCATTGTTGGACTCTTACTGGGCTCGGTGTGTCTTTACTGAGCTGTTGGCACTTAATGAAAACAGGTGTGGCGGTATTGTATGAAAACCATACTAACACTTGAATAGAGATTGTTGTCTTTGGGTATAATGATGACTCACTCCATCCATTTGATCAGGGGCTGGGGGTTTGGGTAACAGCTGTCCTCTTGATTCTGAGCCATCTGCACAAGCATTGCTAATGTAACACACCATTTTGCTATACAGCATGGCAGCAGTCATGGCAGTGGGCCGAGATTTCTTAAGGAAGCAACGTTTTCTCAGATACCATTGCATCCCAGATGCTTAGTATGTACAGGTAACGTGTGTGTTCGTGTTCGTGTGTGTGCTGTCTATTTTAAGCACCCAAAACATTTTAGTTGCCAACGAACTGAATAAAAAGTATACAACTTCTAGCCTATACTGTATGTCCTTCACCAAATATATTATATTGTACTTTTCTTCATATGTGATGGGTCAGAACTCTTTGCCCTGTTGGCATCAATTTAGAGTTGTGTTTGTATGTGTCAGGATGTCAGAGCAATCGGAGTGACATATCTGTGCTAACAGTGTCCAGGAGTCAAGAGCAAGACGCCTGGATTCGCTTTATGCAGAGAAAAACAAATAACATTGGTTGAAAAAGTAAAGCACTTCGTTTAAACATTCCAATGTAGACTGAATCATAAACCATGTTTATCTTGTAATATAAGCCAGATATCAAGCGAGCACTCTTCTTGATTTACAAATACATTTACAGAGTCCTGATTCTATTATTGCAGTCTGTTCAAAACCCAAATAGCATGCTCAACAGACACGTCAAATGTTCTTATAAGGCAGGGCTCCAAATGATTATGCGGACAATCCTAAAAATAAACATAATTTTTATCCTTTTGTATAAAAATGTATAATCATCTTTGAGCTTTCATTCACACTGCGTGGTCTGTGCTGAGTGTGTGAAGTGCTCACCAGATGAAGGAGCCTCATTTTCACTTTGTCAATCCCCTTCGTTGTAGTTGGGCACGTTCTTAAGAAGCACTATAGACGCATGGAGGAAGTTTACTTTTGTTACACTTTCACAACACAGACCCCACACTGCCCATATGAGGGTCCCACCACATCCGGCTAAAACAAACGGCACAGGTGAACTAGAAACAAATGCTTTCGTGTTTGAGCTATATTTAGTGGCAGCCCTCCTTCACCTAAAAACCTCTCTCTTTAATAAGACCTATTGACCTTAGAACAGATAGGAGATCATGGCGTTATTGATGCATGACAAAGCCCAGAAATAAGAAAAGTATTTTACAACATGCAAATGATTATTCCACACCCTTCCACTGAACATCAACCGTATTTAGCCCAAACACCAAACATGTTGAGCCAATTCTGATATACCCCTACCCATAAAAATAAAATTACAAGTATGATAATGCATATAGGCCTATGTGTACTTGTATTACACACACACATTCAGTAAATTGTGTGCATCTTAATCAGTTGACTACTTCAAATGTGACACAGGCTATTTCTGCAATCACAGATTCCCTGGCCTTCCCTTCCTATTAGTCTCATAGCCCTAGTGCTATAGCCCTATTAGCCATGGTTCCTCAGAGACCAGAAGACAGGAAACAGCTTGAGATGACTCCAGCAGTCAAGGTTGTGGGAGGGCAGAGGATAGGGTGGGAAAGGGGAATTTCCTCACATGGTGCTTAGACACTGCAAAGTGCTGTTCTTTATGTTTACCACTGCCTATTGATGCTGTATGAAACAGTGTTCTCCAAGGTATTGATCATGTCTGCTGATACAGTAATGGGGTGTTTCCTGGGATTCAGATCTTTATAATGATTTATATTAGACACTGTCAAGTAATATCCTTATTCATTGAAGGCAATGCTCTCTTGTTTTTAAGTCTTCAAGTCAGTAGATTCTGTTATTGAAAAATGATGGCTTATTCACCGATTGTACCTGCTTAGCCTAGTGTGTGTGTGTGTGTGTGTGTGTGAGTGTGTGTAGTATGAACATTTATACATAATGATAGAAATAGAAATTGCTTGTTTGTGTTTTGTTATAAAGGTGCCAATACCCTGGACTGCAATTTGACAAAGAAAAGTCTTGTATTTTATCCTATAGGGCTATCTTTACTGTATCTTTAAAGTCATGGAGAGAGAGAGTGAGCAGAGAACAGGCTATAAATCGGGGAGGGGGGTACTGGTTAGCAAATCGCTTTTGAGAGCCGTTAGAACTGCCTGCTTGTCGCAGCGGCTTCGGGTTGAGAAAAGAGGCGCGCTTCGTGATAGAGCACAATCTGAAGGGGTGGATGCTTATACGTTATAACTGTTAATTACCTAGTGATCACACGGTGCGTAAAAGGCACACACATGGATGGACAAAGGAATACTGATTTCGAAATTAACTTGTCAACCGGTGCGAGGAATCACAAGATATAATGGGGAACACGACACCCAAACCTTTAATAGGTAAGATAGTCTACTGTCTATAATTTAAAAAAGAAAAAAAGAAAAGAAAAGATTTAAAGCAGTTGCTATTGAGGGCGTTTCTACGCCCCAGATATTGCTTTTTGCACGTGTGGATAAACATGGCTTGTCCTAATTATGATACTTGGGCTTCACCGTATGCGCCTGGCATTTGCTTCCCTGACAACTGTCTTGAGTCGCTGCAGAGGCGCACTTCACTGCACGAAGGGATATGCATATATATATATATATATATGCGTGATGACCAACAAATAAGACTAAAAGCGCAGGGCAGTCTTTGAAATGTAACCCTTATTTACACTATTTTAGAATTAGATTTCTTTTAAATGCATATTCAATGTGGTGTGTTGTCTTTTGGAATAAAACAGTTTAAGGAGGTAAATTGAGACATCTTTAAACTGACTGACTTTTTTTCTTTTATACCGTACTGTATATCCTGTAGACTATTTTTAATATTTGGTACTCCATACTATTATATTAGTGTTATGCATGTTTCACCTCAGTAGTACATTTACCCAAATACCTTAAATAATGTCACCATACAGCCATGTCCATTTTTATAAAAACATACAAAATGTAAGAACATACTTTTTTTAACATGTAGTTGATTTAATATATAAAGAAAGCATTTTGTCTTTTTAATATACCTAAATATTCGAATAATACATTTTGTAAAATTTTGACACTGCCTGTCAATGTGAATATCACTCTAATGGACATCTGGGAAACAGAGTTGCTGATGACTGGGCTCCTGGTGTTAGCATTGCATCCTGCTTACTCCATTAACTAGAAACAAATGGCATAGCAGTCATGTATTACAAAACGGCTCGATATATCACAAGGTCATTATTTAGTAGTCACGTCTCCCTTTAAAATAGAATACTCTTTATAGCACAGTGGTGACTATTTTCTTGCATCAAATTCTCATCTGGGTATAGCTATATTCACTATGGGAGTCACATTATAGAGACATACAGTATATTTATACAGAGCACAGAGGACATACTGAGATTGTAAACTTATTGACAGTTATTGGAGAAACAAGAGTTGAAAACAAGTAGGCTAAGCCACCCTAGAATGTTTTTTTCTCTTTTAAATGCAGCATAGGCCTATGACATGTGTGACTTAACCAATGATGGCTGGCCAAGGCTAAAGATATCTTCTATAGCACGAAACACGTGATGAAGCTCTTACAGATGCATTTGAGGATTTCAACACAGGGACTTGCAGTTTGGTACTGGATCCTGTGATTACATATAGTTTGCATACATTGAACCACTCCTTTCGGGAAAAAAATGGGAAAAGGACCCAGCCTTGCACAGTACCTCACTCCTCCTGTCTATAAATAATCTCATCACATGGACGAGCAGTCCTGCTTGTTTTGACGCAGACCCTAAGCCTTTACCAGGCACTGATGTTGAGCATCTTTGATCTCTTTAATTTTCCTGCACATGGCTAGAAAATGGAGCGCTGGGTAGTAATGAGAGTCATTTTTTAAGATCCACAGCAACCCACGCTATAGGATACATATATGTGGCCTCTTATAAGGCCAACAGGTATGAACATGTTATGACTGAACCCTTTCTGTTGGGAGATGACCATGATGTTTGCTGAGAATTATGTGCCACTGTAAATATACTGCTGCTGCATATACCCTATAGCTAACACTGACACCAATGGAAATCCTGTTTAATGCTTACTTTAGCAGATTGAATTATTCAACCACATGAATGTCATGAAGAACCAACTCCATCAAAATGGTTGGATTACAAAGATAATCCAGTTCTCCACATTTGATATTGACTATCTGTCCCTTAGCACGTGACCCATTGCACTACACCATTCATTCAATAACGGCAACCATTACTCTAAAGGGCTATATATAGGGATACATCCACCCCTTCCCATCATTGTCAGTTCCATTATTCAAAAATGTTTCTGTCAGTGATGTACTAGGATGGAATAGGCTAGGCCTCAGCTTTGTTCTTATTTCTCCCTATTATGTATTTACTGTAGGCAGAATATACTGCTGCAGGCTACGCTATTATGCTCCTTAACAAATAACTCACCTCCCATACTCCCATAAAGCTTGTAGTGAAGAAAGTGACTTGCAAAGATTATTTGACATTTTGCAGATGTTTTCTCTGCTGCTTCATAGTTTAGAATATAATCAGAGATGATTTCTAATTTGGGAAATGTACTGTGGTACATTACATTGACTGATTGTCTTCAGCTAGATCAGAGCAAATGATCACGTCATATGCATAAGAACAAACATGCAGCCACACGGAAGACATAAACGTTTCCTGTTTTAGGTGTAGCAGGTTTTACTTTAAACTTGGTTTTACACTGAAACCAAATCCATTTCATTCTCACAAACAACTGTTATATCATTTCAAATAGGGACATGAACTCCTGTGAGGATATGATCAGTGAATTAGACTGTTTATTTATTCCTACTCGGAATATAAAGTGTGAGTGTGACGAATGAATGATCAATGCTGAATGATGAATATAACTTTAGGAATCAAAGAATCTATTCAGTGTGTGTTCGTGCTGTATAAGGCCACGAGTGTGTGCAGCTCATAAAAAAGAAAAGGAATTATCCTTTATTATCCATTAACATTAACAACTTTAAACAGGCTATGCTTAATTTATCAACAGTTTGACCTGTTCCTGAGTAGCACATGTTTCAGAGAGTTATATGAATGTAACAAGTTTGTGCTGTGAAAACACCTAAATGTATTTGGAGACTCAACTGAATTATCCTGTAAATATGAGTTATGCTACAGGCTAAAATTGAGTACTAACTACAGTAAAGTCTTTGAGTGGCTTGCCGTGCATGCCAGTGTGGGAAAATAAGTATCTGAGACTGTTGGCTTTACTACTTAAATGGCCTCTGTCCTATAAAGTACATGCATTGATCTAAAATGTGTTTATACATGAACTATGCTCCACTGACAACAGATGGTGCCAGTATTTCTATATTAAAACAGTCACACTAAAGCCAACTTTTACTGCCTTATCTGATGTGTCATTTCAATTAGAATGCTTAATTAGCTTTCAGAATTTGAATATGTAAATGGGTTGATTGCTGGACATTTCCTTTCCTAGCAGATGCAACGCTGCATCCCCGCCCGGTGGCAAGCAGACAGTACTACACCCTGCCCAACAGCGGGACAGGTGTGGAGAGACGGGCGTCTGCTCCTCCGGTCAGCCTTGGTCTCGAGTCCCCTCGCTTTCATCCCCATGCCAAGGGCAAGAACGTAAGGCTGGACGGGCAGCTGAAGCGCGCCACGCGCAGAAACAGCTTCTGTAACGGTATCACCTTCAGCCATAGACCTGTGCGCCTCTATGAGAAGGTTTGTGCATAGATTATGTTTACGTCTTTGTTTACATGTTCTCCTTTGTTTACATGTTCTCATTTAATGAATAAAGTCACTATTAGGGTTGTCATCGGAACTGCCATCGACCTACCGGCAAATAAGATGACTTTCACTGACGGCAGTGGCCGATGTTTATATGTCGTGTCGCATCATTTTTGAGTTTGCTAAATGTTGTATCTGCGACCTGACAACAGTAGCCTGCCCACCAATGGGTGGTATAATACCAACCTGAACAGCCACTGGCTGTATACGACCTTTGCAAATGTGCTTTGTTTGTAAATAAAAGTGAAAGAAAGCAGTATCTTCATCGGCTATTTGCCACATTGTTATTTTAAACATTGGTATGGGCACAGAATTCCACAGTGGGTGCATCCCTGGTATACACTTCCAATGTTTTCCGGCACATTCCCTCAGGTGCGCCTGCGTCTGAGCGGCGTGCACACTGGCTGGAGCGGGGCTCTGCGTTTCGGCTTCACCAGCCTGGACCCGAGCGAGCTGACCTCGGCGGACATTCCCAAGTACGCCTGCCCAGACCTGGTGACGCGGCCCGGCTACTGGGCCAAGGCGTTGCCCGAGAGGCTGGCTCTGAAGGATAACGTGCTGTCCTTCTGGGCGGACCGCCACGGGCGAGTCTTCTACAGCATCAACGAAGGGGAGCCCATCCTCTTTCACTGCGGGCTGAGCATCGGCTGCCCGCTCTGGGCCATCATAGACATCTATGGCATCACTCAGGAGGTAACGCTGCTTGGTAAGTGACTGTATTCATTGCTTGTTGTTGATATTTATCACTATGCCAACTTTCATGTAAAACTCCTCCTTGGGTTTTCTGGACACTCAACATGGCTGTGACCGCCATAGCGGTTAGGAGCGTGTATGTTTAAACATATTTACGGCTACATTAAGTACTGGCCGCATCCCTCAGAGAGGAGCTGAGCCAGGAACGTCCTCAGGAATGGAAGCCAAAGTAGAATGACTAGATAGTGCAGAGTGGGGGCTACCCCCTCTCTTCTGTGACAGGAGTATTTCTGTGGCAGTGTAATAAATCAGAACCCTCCCTTCTCAGACTGAGACACAACACGGGGACATAACTGTGATCCAGGCCAGAGCTCCCCACCCTCCAAGTCAACCAGTCCAATCCTTTCTTCTCTTGTCTACCTCCCCCCTTCCCAGTCACATTCTCTCATGGGGTTTCCCTGATTTCCACACCCCTTCGCTTGTATGTTTCCCCTCTACCTCTCTGTGTGTTTATCCTCAGTCTGACATGGTTCTGTGGCCATGTTTGGTCAAGGCGACTGTTCCCAGGGGCTATAGTGAGGGGCCAACACAAGCTCAGTGGTTCCAGCATCCCTCGAAATAGTAATAAGGGGTAGTATACAGGCAAGAGGGGTTCCATAGCACCAGATGTGTTTATAACAGACCATAATGTATGGGGCAATCCAGAAATGATCTCTATTCTTCAGCTCCATAGCCTCCAACACGATATACTGTAGTATAAACAGAAGTGAAAACTCAAACATAGGAGTAACACAGCCTGTTGCTTAAACGCGTATAATTTAAACCGACACTGCAAAAGGAATAGGCACATGACAGGATAGTTGCTTTGGTAGCATGTTGGGCTCATGCTATGTTTTTGTTGTGGTTTAGTTTGGATTTCTGGATGTTTTTCTTATGTCAAAGCTGCTGCAGTAATCCTCTGATACTAATTTTGAAAAATAAACAGTGGGATAGCTCTGTGCACAAAGTCATTAGTGTAGTTTTGTGTCCAGTGTGTGCTGGAAATAATACAACCATTGTTCTTATGCTGCCTTGTGATAGCGATCCCCAAACCCAGGCTGCTGTAGAATATTTAGCATGTCATAATGCATTTTTATGTTCTAACAGCCACATGTGTGCATGTGTATCCCCCATAGAAAATCCACAGGGAAACACAAGGAATATTGTTGTGGTTTCAAAAGTACATTAATTCTAAACATGCAGGCTCCCGGTGGGGGGTGGTGCAGGGACTTAAACATCAACAGACTGAAACTGTTACCTCACCAGCTTGTCCATGTCCCCTCCCCCTCTCCCTCCCAGAGAGCGCCTTCGCCGAGAGCGTGGCGTCCAGCTGCCTGAGCGCGGCCCGCCTGAGCGCCTACCTGCCCCAGAGCAGCCACGACTCTGCCAACTACAGCAACAACCAGCTGGAGAGCCACCAGGCGGCGGCCGCCAAGATGGCCCACCTCCAGCTCAACAACTGCAGCCAGCTCATCCCCTGCTCCTCCTCCTCCTCCTCCTCGTCCCCCTCCCCCACCACCGCCACCAGCCCGGCCAACTCCACGGGCTTCAGCGCTCCCGGGGCGGTGCGGGGGCTCCCCACCCCCGCCTCCCCCCTCTCCCCGCTGGACAACGACTTGCACTTTCACCCGGTGCGCGGCGCCGACGTGGTCCTCTCGGCCGACCGCTCGGCCGCCTGCATCCACTTCCTGGACAGCAGCCGCACGCTGGTGTTCAGCGACCGGCCGCTGCGGCCGGGGGAGACGCTGTTCGTGGAGGCGGGCCACCTGGGCCTGCCCTACTTCGGGGCGCTGCTCTTCGGCCTGACGTCGTGCGACCCGGCGGCCCTGCGGGCCGGCGAGCTGCCGGCAGACCCGGAGGCCCTGCTGGACCGCAAGGAGTACTGGGTGGTGCACCGGGGCTCCCCGGCGCCCTGCTCCGGGGACGTGCTCAGCTTCAGCCTGCTGCACAGCGGAGAGGTGCACCACGGGGTCAACGGGGCGGCACGCGGGCGCCTGCTCTGTGTGGACGCCTCACAGGTGCTGTGGGCCTTCTTCACCCTCCAGGGGGCGGTCAACAGGCTCAGGATCCTAGGTAAGGCCCCACAGGGCGGGGGCATGGGAGTTCTTCCCAGGGTCCGTTTTTCTTTCTTCTTTCAGTTTCTCTTGTGTGCACAGATCTTGTAATCTTGCCTCGTCACTGAATGCTGACCCTGGGGTGGTTGAGTTCTCAAACAATACAACATTGGAGTGGTGCCAAAAAGGGTCACATTCTTCAGCTGATATGTCATGTCTTATGTATCACAGTGTGATACGTCCACTGTACTTAACCCCCTCCCCGGACTATTGGGGAATGCATCTGTTGGGCTTTGACCTTCATGTCCTATCCCACACAAACTTCTGCTATTTCCAGACCACATTCTGATGTTATGATCATACCGCATATTGGTACAAAATTAACAAGGAAAAATCAGCTATATGAATTTGGACCTGTACAACGTTTCTCAGGGGAAAATGTACTCGCCCTCAAAAACATTAAAATGATGTCACAAGGTTTAACCCTCCTGTTGTTCTTATTATATCGTATTGTACCACCAGCCGGCGCCACTTGATTGTATGATTGCGTAGATCTCTTTATTGTCAATGCTGTGTATGGATTTCTTTATTTCTTTGTTTGTTTTGTGCCTTTTAACCCTCCTGTTGTCCTCGGGTTTCAAACACCCTACTTTGTTGTGCCAGCAGTGCACATCATATGTCTCTGTAAGCTGTAGATTTAGGATTGGCACCCTCTATCTGCCACAAAGAGCTAGTGCGTTGGAACAGTTTGACCTGGAGGACAACAGGAGGGTTAAATGGTAAACTCTTCAATTGCATTATACCCACAATCTTCATTCCCCAGCTCATTGTTTGATAAGCAACTCAACAAAACAAACTCTTTGAGAACCATAGAGGGGAGGAGTGGAAAGATAGGCAAGCTAATCAATACTGAAATTATAGACGGGCATGTGCTCTGGGTTTTATAGCAAACCACAATGTTTATACCGCTATTGTCAATCACAATAGCACTATGCTATTGTTATTTGATACTGCTGTAGTCTGGTAAGTGCAGACACAAGCAGGGAGTGTCCTGTTTAATACTAATGCATTATGGATTTGTACATTTGACACAGGGACTCTGCAGTCCAGTCCCCCGGGCATCTCCCCCAGCAGTTCTCAGAGCAGCAGTCCAGACGATAGTGACTCTGACCTTGCGTTCAGCGTCAACAGAACCTCCTCTGCATCTGAATCCTCACTGGGTAGGTTACAGTACACAACCCTTCCTCATGTTACTGGTCACACTGAGGGCCTATGGAACACTTGTTTTGGGTGTGTTCACACATGCACCACAAGTCTTGGTCATGCCGAAACCGGTCGGCCTTCTTCAGAAAAGAAACATCTCTTGCGCAAGTGTTGATAGACTCGTTTGTGCCAAGTCACATTGGCCTGTTTTGTGACATTTTCCTTTGTCACAACACCAGATAGAGTGCATTATAGCAGAGGGATTATTTCCACACAATAGAGTTTCTGTGCGATATGGCTAAGGTCGACCGTCTCCTTTTCTCCCTCAGTGACGGCTCCCAGCTCGCCTCTCAGTCCTCCGGTGTCTCCCACGCTCTCTGCCTCAGATCTGCCCTCCTCTGGGAAAAATGGGGAATGCACTGTGTGCTTTGACCAGGAGGTGGACACAGTCATCTACACCTGTGGACACATGTGTCTGTGCAACGACTGTGGACTGAAACTCAAGAGACAAATAAATGCTTGCTGCCCCATTTGCCGGACGCCTATCAAGGACGTAATCAAGACGTATCGGCCGTGACTTTAATTCAGCATCTTGCTTGGACAAATGTTACACGCCTGAAAATAAAGCCAATGTCATACAGCAACTGGCTGTTTAAAGGGGAAAATGCCATGAACTATTGATACTGATTCTGTGAACTGATCATGTGCCCATGTGTTGACTGGGCTAGACCCCCCCCAAATTAACCTCTGTTAAGTTCCACGGTTAAAGTAACAGTATTGTGAGACTTAGTGCCTTAGCTGGATAATTTTTTAGCCAGGCTAATTACTTATGACAATCTAGTTTTATTGTAACATGTTTGCTAGAGTAATATTTAAAAGTGGAAAAAAACAAAACAGACATTTGTTAAGTAGCATTTTATTGTGCTTTTAAAATTAATGTTATATTGCACATGGGAATATTGTGTTTTAACATTCACACAATAGTCAAATTTGTTAAGTTAAATTTTGCCAACATTGTATTAAAATAAAACTTGATTTAATAAAAAAAATTGTGTCCTAATTATACCCGAATGCCTTCTATAAAAATAATAAACTGGCTAGAGCAGGGATAATTGGGTATTCCTTGATTAAAAAAATAAAAGGTTCTGCTTAAAATGGTCTCCATGGTCCCTTATCCTAGCATACACCTCTTGTGTAGATTAAAACGTTGTCGTCGATGTTGTTGCTCTTGTTTTCACTGTATTGAATTAAATCACAAGAAGATGCAGGTTTACAACGGCAATCAGATATTGGCAAGTACACAATACTTGACAACGGACGTTAGACTTACAACTTCTCTAGACACAGCATGCACTCGTTGGCGTACGTTTGGCCGTTAGTACCGCAAACTGGATCATATTCACGCGTACAAACGGGTAGCATGAAGTTCTCGCATTTGGGCTGTTAGGAAATCAGAAACCACTGCCGTTACTGTGTGGGCCTACCTTTACAGTCACATATTACAATGATCACATCAGAAGGAAAATGGCCACAACGTTATTACATTAAACGCTTACCGCTTCACCAACATTGGATTGTTGTGCCAGAACTGTAATGACATGCACTAGATTAAATTAATATGTATAATCCGTGTACGGTACCCACAAAATAGTAGATTGAAAATATTATAAAAATAAACAACTTACCAGCGAGGCACATGAGGCTCAATGTGATCATTCGTGTTGCGCACCACATTTTCTTATTTTTATCGTCTTTTCCTGTATTACCAACCTGAAGCAACAAATATGTCTGAGGAAGAGCTAAGTGGACGTTTTTATAGGCTGTGCGAGACTCCACCTATGTCACAACTTCCAACCACCTGCGCGTAGGCCACGTTTTCACACACTTGTTGAAGTGGTGACTAGGTTGTGTAGTTGAAATTTTACTTGTAAGCCCTGCCCTCAAATCCCTCTGTTGGCCTAACTGAAGGCTTTCCTAATGGAATTCAGAGTTCATTGCACTTACAGTTTGAGTATACTTGGGGGTATGAGAAAGACAAGAAAAATTAATAGAAAACGTGAATTTTAGCAGAGAATCTATAAAGGACAGGAAATTAGGCTACTTACATTTATTTTGCTAAAAGGCTAGAACGATTTGCAGTAGCCCACAGGCCTACAGAAATCTGACATATTTAACGTGGTTGGCCCCTTACTAGCCAATGTAGGCCTATTCTATGTTTAGGGCAACGATACCACTTTATTGACAAGCTGTTACTTTTCTCATTGGGGGCAGGTAAGCCAACACAACTACAATTAAGATACCAAAGTCCAAGTTTGTTCCTGGTCGCCTTTCACTTATTGCAACATGCAGAGAGGGCTGGGGTGAAGGTGAAGGGGAAGGGGGGGGGGGGGGTACACATAAAAGCAGGGATTAATAGACAACTCCTATCATAGTCAAACAGAAAATAAAATAAATATTTCCTGTTATGTATTTTGACTAAGCCCATGATGATAATATGGTCCAGACCAGATGCAATAATCAACACTGGACACAAGTAGGAGCCATTTCCACACACATTCAAATTATAGCCTACATTGTTTCAGAAAATTGCCACATTTACCACAAGAAACAGAAAAAATTTAAATAGTTATAGCATTCATATGTAGTGTAGTCTTTTGAAAAGTAAGCTATTCCAAAGTTTATTTTAGATTCCACATGATGGATAGGCTATTTACAGTATAGGCAAGGCTATTTTTAGGATAGTCTACTTGATCAATACAAAAGGCAAGCTACGGTAGACTCTATCTCTATTTAGACAAGAGAAGACACGCGAATTCAAACCACTCGCAAACATACATAAGCAGGGAAAAAAAGAAGAAAAAACCCCAATACAAATAGGACTATAGAATGTTAATGGATCGAACACCAACAATCGCCGGAGTACAGGGCTATGGCTTTGAGAAAATCTTCAACATCTTGATTGCCATTACGCGCAGTCCGAGATCATTCGCGTGCCGTTCAATGAACGCTCATTGCAAGGAGTCATAGTAGCATATCTTTGAGCCTTAGACAAGTCGGGGACAAGCTTAAAATGTTTTTTTGTTTGTTTTTGTTTTTAATATAATTTCTTCTGTTCTTAGAACTAATTGAGTCTCAGTTTTAAGACTTTTTATCTGCGGAGACAACGTTGAAAGCACTGCACGAAGTTGAAGACCTATTCATGAAGTTTTTGAATTAAGTCTTTGCAGTGGACGCTGCGTTCTGGAGGAAATGGATTTACATGGCAATGTGAGTGGTGTTCATTGTATGCCACAGAATGAAAGCGACCATCTACACGGTTCTGCCGGAGTGTCCACTGCGCTGGCCAGCGTGCTGATCTTCACCATTGTCGTTGACATTCTAGGAAATGTCCTCGTCATTATGTCTGTGTTAAGGAACAAAAAGCTCAGGAATGCAGGTAAGCTTTAAATAAAAGTATGTTCATTTAGAATCTGATTAAATGTTTCAATAATATTGCTATAAGAAAATGAACGGGAAAAAGTAAATTAGCTGCTGGGCAATAGGCTACTAATATGCTGGAGAACTAAGTTATCTTTTTATAGCTGTAAGATAATTCATTGTCTATGGATGCCTCATGATGCCTCGTGACCTCATATAGCCTTGTTTGACTGACTTCGTCTTTTAATAACCCCCTTATTTTTATCTTTTTTGCCATTTTCTTTACAACTATGTGATATCACATACTGCCAGGACTTGTATTAATTTAACAAGTCAATTGATGTCGCTAATCAGGACCATAGAACTCTATATATTATCAGGGCAGGCATTTTAACTGAAACGGTATATGTTAGGCTGGTTTGATCAAGAATGTCTAGGCTACTATGGATTGATGAAATCAAAAAACAAACAATCATTTAGAATACATTTTCAATTTAATTTTTATAATTCTATATGCTATATCTCCATGTAGTACAGCAGCCTATGCAAGATGATTGTATTAACCCTCATGAGGTCCTTCGGGTCAAAATGACCCAAATCACTAGCTCTTTGTGGCAGATAGAATGTGCTAAAGCTATTTCTACAGCTTACACAGACATATGATGTGCACTGCGGGCACAGCAAGGTATGAGTTTGAAACCCGAGGACAGCAAAAGGGTTAAAAGGCACACAAAAAAAACGAACACAGAAAGAAATAATTAATAAAGAAATAAATACACACAGCAATGTCATTTAAAAAACACACAAAATCATACACAATCAGATTACATAATTCGATATAATTAAGGACAACAGGAGGGTTAAAGATGGAGTCAGGGATGCATAAAAGATTGTTGATTTGAACTTGACTCCTTTACGGCCATGGGGTGCTCCCTTAGAATCTCAGCCCCCCAAATTAAACATTCATTGTCAAGGCTGGAAAATGTTGTGTTCCCATTTACAGAGCCAGGGCTGTGTAGAAACACCAGCTATTTAATTCAGTGCACACAGAGAACTGGCAGCTATTAGAATGTGAGGAAATATCTGCTGAATTTGACAAAAACTGTAAAACATGTATTATCTTATCTTACAACTCAGCAGAACCCACCTTAATGCAAAACATACTGGCAAAAAAAGTCATGAGAGCAGTTCTAGCAATCAACTGAAGCCCTGCAGTGCTGTAAGTGAACTCATATCATATGGAACTGTGATAAAGGAACTGTGATAAAATACATGTTGTTCTGCTCTCCCGAGTTCATAAATTCAAAATAGCTATTTCATTTCTTCATCATGCATCAGTGAACCACATGATGATTTCTATGTGTCTGGTTTTTTGGTAGGTTTAACCCACAGAATAGCATGAACTAGGCAGAGAATACAGAACGCTACTGTGAGCAGAAGCACAAAACACTACAGACAAGCAAGAATATTTTTTGTAGGTTCTGAGCTTTGAAATTGTACAGCATACGTCACTTTTAATGGCCATTTTGCAGACAAATGCCAAAGAGGTTGTCACGTTTTGTTCCTGTCTCGCCGGTTGAGACCGGGGAAAACACAGACTGAACATTGATTGCACCTGGGGTGATTGGGAATAGGCTTCACCTGGGGTGTGTTTTAGCACTAGAACTGCCGGGATTCTATAACCTACTAGAATGGCCATAGCAGTCATTCTGACTGCTCAAACATAATTTGCATACATTTTCAATAACCAATATTAATTCTAAGAACAAATGGCCCTAACTGTTAGGATATGTAACAATAAACATCAGAACATTACCTTTTAATTCTAATGAATGGGACAATGTATTCGTTCATCAGCAACCACAGAACAGCTATTGTAATTACAGATACAAATTCCAATAAAAAACACATTTATTCTTCCCTGAATATAATATACATTGTATTATTGTAAACCTGTGACAGAGGTAAACACTTTGGACAAGACTTAAACCTAAGTGCACAATATCCCAAACCAGTCTGGTAATACTGTATGTTTAAAGAGCCCATGGAAATCTTATACAGTATTATCTTTCATACACTGACAGGTTTATAGTGCCTGTTGAATCCCCCTCCACACTGGTGGACTTGAAACAGTAAAAAACCCTTCATTTCACAGGCCATTGTGTTGAATCTGTTCCACATATGCAAATAGCTTTGAAGGTCGGGGGCAATGGGCCTAAAATTATTTTCTCACTGTAACCCTTTAGTCCTTAATGTGTGTTCCTAGATTACAGATGGTGTTTACAGTTATGCCTCTGTTCATAATATACAATTATGGAAAGTGCATGCATCTATGTTTGAATGTTGAACGTTTAAGTTGAGTTTTTCAAGAGAACCAGCCAAAGATAAAGGCAAACATGTATTTATCTAAATAACTAATTTAAGCATGCAACATAACACATTTAACATAACTGGATACAATACAAAATATGTATGTATTGTAATAGCTCTATTCCATCCATCCAATTGAGTTGCTTGGTGTATTTTCAGGAGGATTTTGATTTGTCATTTTACTCACTGTCATCTGTTCCTCTGTTATCTATACTTTTAGGTATAGATAGCAGAGGTATCTAGGTTTCACTACACACCTAGACATTCTGCCAGTCCAGCCTACTATAAAAACTATTCCGCAGTACTTGGGAACAGTACTTACTAATACTGAAGGCAGTAAAAGTGTCACTTAACACACTATAGGATTAACATATATTTATATCCAAACAATTCAGCGGTAGATGCTTTTAAGATTAAAGAAATTGGGTTTCAGTGTTGCTGTAGCATGAAATGACGTATATGCTACACTACAGCTTCATAATATGACTGCCTTATGGCAGGAGACCAGCTGGCAGTCAAGCTGTTGTGTTTTTCTGTTCCGGACCAACAATTAACACCTCCCGACTAATTTGCCCCTCCACATCCACCCGTGCGTGCCTCACATTTGTGAGGGTGAACGAGTTGTTCCGGGAGAGCACAGAAGAAATGGTTTGAGGGTGTGGTTGAGCAAGAGACAAGTACACGACACTAGCTTGTCATTTAAAATAAATGCACATTTCTTTTAAGTTACAAATGTGTACTTGCAAAGTAACCGTTGAGATCATGTTTGGCTACAAAGTCTAAAATAGCTTAGCTATTTCTTCCAGTTTAGGATAGCTGTTATATTATTCTCTTCAGTTCTCTTAATTGACTATCTTTCATGCATTTCCAAGGTTAGTGAAATGCTGCTATGATGGTTTCTCTCAATCAGGGCTAGTGAGTGGTAAGTTCTCAGAAAAAGGCCTGCTTGGTTCATGATGATCTTGTTTTTGGCTTGGCTAGTACAAGCTCTATTAACAATGGCAGGTGCTGACTGTTTAAAATAAACATGTAGTAAAACATTGTGGTAAAGCCCTATTAAAAAAACTAATGACGAAATATATTACTAAGTCATACATGATGTGTATATATGATGTGTATTGTACAGTAATAAGTGATGCCAACACATTCATGTTTTCTACAGATCCACCTTTCTTTAAAATGTGTGCAGTAACAGCTGGTAATGCAGTGCTACTGCTGCCAGTTGGTGTGGTGGACCAGATTCCTCCATCCTGTGGTCTCAGTGACAGGGATTGGATACGGACAGTGTTTTTGACAAAGAAACATTAAGCCTCAGGGGCTGGGAATGACAAAGGCACACTGCCATGCAGGAATGCAAATTGACTCAACCAAAAAGCAGTTGTTTTGTCTTTATTTTTGAGCTATTTCTGCTCTGTACCAATTCATATAACAAACATTTTTTTTCTTTATTATTCCCACATTGTTCATTTTACAGTTGGGGATTACCACAAGATAATGCTCAAGTGTTATAAATATGCTGTGCCAATGAATCACAGACACAGGTGGGTTCGATCTGGCAGGCAGAGTCTGAAGCATTTATTTACAATGCATATGGAAGTGTATGCAGTGTAATGCATAGCAGGTCTGGCATATAGCCTTCTATCTCCGTGTCCAATCTCTTGCTTTGCTCATATAAGGAGACAGGTGATCATCACCCACACCTGCTCCCAATCCCCATGCCAGGAACCACACTCCCAACATTTTCTCCCTGACAGACGACGTTAACAAACCACACTCACCATTCTATTACTTCAAGGGTTAAGGTCTCTCTAGAGGCAGTATATGCTGTTGAAGATGCGCTACTCTGTGTTAAATAAATTTTGTACATTCCTATTCATTTATACAAACAGGTGTATGTTTTTATTTTAAGATGAAAACCATGCAGTCATCAGTCAGCATGCAGCATAAACGAGATAGTGTTCTACTAATTTTACACACTATGATATAATAGCTACTAAGGCTACCAGGGTTTTATTTGGACATCTAAATGTAAAACTTCTCCTACAATTTTGTATGGTTAGCTCTAAAAAGACTATTGACGTGTGATGAGCCTCTTCCAAGGCAACGTGGTTCATTGAAGCGGGAGAGGTGGGTGTAATAATTATTGCCAAGAGAAGAAATGTGTCTGGTCTCACTTTACACTCTAGTAATCTTCTCTGTTTTCCTTTGGCACCTGCCTCCATCTTATGGTAGTGGAGAAGGAGGGTGAATTTGTGAACACTGAATACAGTGATACAGAAACATGGGATGTCAGGGTCAAATCAAACTCACTCCCCACACAATGTCAAATGGACACAGTGAGCATAATGAACATTGCAAATACTTTCTGACAGACTTGACCCACTGTGCTGACTCCAGGATGAAGAATCAAATGCCTTTTGTCTCATCGGGTTTGGAGTAATATGTATGCAATATGGTAGTTTAAGATTTAACAAATTTAAACTAATAATAAACAAACTATTTTGTCTGCATGTTAGTACATTTATAGCTAATGCTATGCTATAGAACAAATAGGTATCATATTGTTTTGTTGTTTGAGTGCGATAAATGTTTAGTTTTACCCATGTGCTTTCTACTGGCAGCTATAGCATGCATTCATTGTAGATAAAAGTGTGAATGTGCTATTCATGAAAAACAGTTATAAATGAGCACTGGCTATACAGTAAACCAACACAGCTGTATGTTTACCCTAAGGCAGAACCTAGGCTAGACCACAAAAACTGGAGATTGATGGAAAGCATGTGTTTTAAACCCTCTGACATCATAACTGCCAATCACACCTATTATTACAGCTGTTGAATGACACGGCAAAAGCCAATAGCCTATTCCATATCTGCCTCCGGGAGGCAGTTTAACTTATATCAACACTGGAATTTACTTTAGTATAACATTAAAAGGAAGTTAAGTAGAAGCACACAGACAATGCTGTTTTCACAGGAGCTCAGTATATCCTCATACTGGTATGATAAATATGAATTTAATCTGTAAAACGTGGTTTTGTATAAATTAGTTTTGTAATTCTATACTGCAAGTACTGTACGCTTTTCCACAGTTACACTTTAAAAAAACCTTTATTTTAAATTATTTTAAATAATTGGTCAATTATTATTTAGTTAATTTAGACATTTAATTGAATTGTATGCCATTTGTCTTTATTACAGCATCTATCTTCATATCTGCTGGAATATGAACACACGCTGGATCACACACACACACACACACACACACACACACACACACTCACACTAGTAAAACAGCTACACTGCATCAATGCCAGACATCATTTGGTATGATTCAGGTCATCTGAGCAGATCCAGTGACACACTGCCGCCATCAGCTGGGTCCCCAGGCAGACAGGAATTTATTTGAATGTAATCAAACATTGAAATCATCCATTTCCTGTACTGCAGTGAACGTTTTACTTCCTTTTTTAATGGAGGGCAAATAGGGACTTTGCAACTAACATGGATTAATCTTTAATTTTATAGCAATATCGCTACTTTTAATAATTCAGTGTCTTAAGATGTTTGAAAAAAAAATTGGGACAACTACCATAAAAAGAATCAGGTAATTGAGGCAAACAGAGCTAGGACGGCATATGTGGGTCTAAATCCATGTGCTGACATGGATTATAAAAGCTTTATAGACAGCGCTACAAGCTTTCTGTTTTTATATAAAGTTTGAAATAAACAAAAACAACATTTTCATTATTTAATAAAAGTGTGTCATCTCCCATTCAATTCCTACAAAAACAAGTAAGATATAATCATCAGTTGTTTCAGAAGTTCCATATCATTTGAACAGAGAAAGCAGCACAACCTTTAAATGACCCCCATTCTGTAGTCTCCGTGAGCAACACCTTAATTTCCTACCCGATTAGGGGGTGCTGTTCAGAATTACCAGCTACCTTCGACTGCCACGGGACTGAGTTCAAAATAATTTAAATAGAAATGTCTCTACAGGGTTAAATAAAATTTTGGATTATTTGATCAGCCTGCCTTAAAGAGATAAGCTTGAAGCAGGCAAATGGAAAAACATGCATTAATTAAACCAACACGTCTCTGTATCTGCAGGGAACATCTTTGTGGTGAGCCTTTCGGTAGCAGATCTGGTGGTGGCTGTATACCCGTACCCCCTGGTCCTAATGGCTATCTTCCACAACGACTGGACCATGGGTGACCTGCACTGCCAGGCCAGTGGCTTCATCATGGGCCTCAGTGTCATTGGCTCCATCTTCAATATCACATCCATCGCCATAAACCGCTATTGCTACATCTGCCACAGCCTCCACTATGACCGGCTGTACAGCCTGAGGAACACCTACTGCTACCTGGGCCTCACCTGGCTCCTCACAGCCATCGCCACCGTGCCCAACTTCTTTGTTGGATCGTTACAGTATGACCCACGCGTCTACTCCTGTACCTTTGCTCAGACGGTGAGCTCCTACTACACCATCTCTGTGGTGGTCATACACTTCTTAATCCCGCTGTTGGTGGTGTCCTATTGTTACATGAGGATATGGGTTTTAGTTATTCAGGTGAAACACAGGGTCAAGCCGGAGCAGAGGACCAAAGTGAAACCTAGTGACTTGAGGAACTTCCTGACTATGTTTATGGTGTTTGTTTTGTTCGCTGTGTGCTGGGCTCCACTAAACCTAATAGGGCTGGCTGTAGCCATCAACCCTGCGATGGTTGCTCCCAACATACCCGAATGGCTCTTTGTCACAAGCTATTTCATGGCGTACTTCAACAGCTGCCTCAACGCTGTCATCTACGGACTGTTGAACCAGAACTTCCGTAAGGAGTACAAGACCATCATCCTGGCACTGTGCCTCCCTCGCTTTCGTCTAACGGATACCTCCAGGTGTGCCACAGAGGGTCTGAAGAGTAAACCATCGCCAGCTGTAACAAACAACAATGTTGCTGAGATAGATGTGTGAATGAGTGTATCTGAATTGATGGAGCTTTTTTTGTGGGTCTGCGATGACGCAAGTGCCTTTCAGTGAGAGAAGCCTTTTTAAAGCGGTAATCATATAACGATAAAACATTGTGTGTGGCATATCCCTTTCGATTGTGTGAAGATGGCTTCTAATGTGCTCTGACATAAACTGCCCAACTTCCATCTGCAAGGCAGGCAACCAAACGACTAACAACAAACAGAAACACTGTAAACATATTTTAGCACACATTGCCATGCACCCATAATCAAACAATCAAAACATAATGTATTGTGTAGCATATTAGGAGGGTAAAAGAGAGATTTGATTTCCACTGGGGGTGAACATCATTTTACAACTACGCTCCAGCCGGTGTTCTGCAAATTCACAAGACTGACTCACTGTACATTTGCACAAATAAGTAAATCAACTGACAAATACTTTTTGTTCTGTGATCTCACTGTTTTCCTGCTGTTGTGTGCATGTGGAAAAGAGGGGCAATTGTTCCCCCTTGCCATAAATTGCAGCTGAACAACATTGACTAGGCACAGTGCATTACCCAACTGAGTTACCAATGATTCTAATTGGTAAATATGTTTGAATGACTTCAAGGAGTAGATGAGAATGTTCCAGCTCTGCCCCTTTCCCCCCTTTTGAAATGTATGCTATTTTCACTGTGATTGTGTTGCCCCTTAGGCTTGTCTTATACTGTAAGCAATTTCTATTACACAGAAACTTTGGCTGTGATTATTTCCACACATACACAATCATCAGAGCAAGCTTTTTCTGGAAAACGAGCATGTTTTCCTGTTTTAAATCCTCAATCTCAAGTGTCTTCCGAAGAAAATAAAGACAGCTATTGCAGTTTGATGTGTCGCTGTATCATCCGATCACATTATACAATAAAGAGCTCCAAATGTCACTTTTAAATTCTGAATGATGCAGAAATTGGACAAAATACAAAAACGGAAGCAATAGACAATAAACAAAGCTTGCTTTCTTGCTTATCGAACGCCTGAGGGATATGATTCACATCAGCAGGCAGAGATGTAATTTTTTGACAGCGCGAGAGCGCCGGAGCACATGTCACCCGAGCAAAGATGAGCTCTGACAGCCTCGCAGCATAAATTCCATCCAACAAACACACCATAGGCAGTTCTCCTCACAGGCACGCTGCGAGATGCCACTGTCACTCCTTCCCCGATATACATTGCACTATACATTGCACACTTTATATTGCCAGTGGAATATGAAGATTATTTGTATTGTCTAATTTGGGACATTAGCAAATAATATTTAAAAACAATCTGTTCATTTTTTGTGTTACAGTTGGTAGATGTCCCTCATCTGTGTGTTTATTGTCCATTTACAGCTACATGTACTAGTGGGTCCTTGCTATTTAACCTACATCTAAAGCCTTTACTCAGTCTCTAAATGATGGGGTTGATGGCAGTAAGTAGAGGTGCAATACAAGTGGCACCAACCTGTTCAATTCCACATAAACTACAACAGACTGGGAGCTCTGAGCTGGAAACCAAGCAGCCCACATGCCAGTGCAAGGTCAGCTATACAGATGAGTGAATAAAGAGGGCTAGAAGGGGCATGACAGCCTAGGCTCAACCAAACCACAGCCAGATAGTAATGACATGGGCATCTTTCAATTTCTTCCATCCTTCACTCTTCATTCTTCATGGTTTCCCTCTCTCCCACGCTGTCACTGCCTTTCCCACTTTGTAAATGCCCAGGCCATCTTTCTCTCCCTTAAAGGCATCATCTGAGAATCTATCAGCATCAACACTCGTGACTGAAAACTGAGCTCTGACGCAGACACAAGGGGGGATAAGTTATGGACATCAATGGGGATCCATTATGTAAGTAAAGAAGTAAATAAATTAAGTAATGTTAACTTAAGTGTATATATAGAACACCTTGCACAACATTATACTGATATTAATAGATTGTTTTCAGAGATGCTTCTTTGGCCGTTTATTGTCCATAGAGTCAACAGTTCTTAACCCTCCTGTTGTCCTCTGGGTCAAACTGACCCAATGCACTAGCTCTGTGTGGCAGATATAAGGCGCCAATTCTACATTCTACAATTCTACAGATTACACAGACATACTGTATGATGTGCACTGTTGCATTTGAAACCTGAGGACAACAGGAGGGTTAAAAGGGACGAAAAAAAAATACATAAAGAAATAATTAACTAAATAACTAAAACTAAAAGAATACACACAGCACTGACAATAAAGAGATCTACACAATCAAGTGGTGCCATCTGGTGGCACAATATGATATAATAAGGAGAGCAGGACGGTTAAAAACAAAGGCAGAGTTCTCTCATTTTAAAAGAAGTTTATTTTATTGGTTTCTAAATGGTTAAGATAATAGCATATATGGTGGGTTTAATGGCTGAAACTATATTCATGCTTTCTCTTGTATTCATAAAGGTGCCATTATGAAATGTATGAATTTGCTCCTAGCCTATACTGTATATAACAAACATATGGTGACATGACTCAGCTATACGCAATCCATAAATCGCAAATCCAATGCTCCGTCATTTTGTCATCCACTGTCAATTTAGTGGCTTATATACTGACACTGATCTTATTATTTTATTCAAGGATGACATGATATAACATTATACTTGTACTGTGTAAAAGAACGTCATAACTCCTATTTTACCAAGTTTTCCACACATCTGGGCTTTTATTCCCTATGAAGTGTTTTATGATCCCCTTATAATATTTCCCTGCTGCTGCCATTGAACAGCAGGCATCTGTATTGGCATATATCTATAGGCAATCCTTTAGAAGACATTTAATATGAGTCACAGCATATATTCCTTTGGTTATCGGGGATATGTCATGAAAAATAACTGTTTATCTGGCATTAGTAGACATACTAATATGGTACTATGCTGTAGACTACTATCCATCTCTGTAAAAAAGGATCTTAGTGTGTCTAATTACAAATACAGATTTATCCCCAACTGACTACTGAGTATCGTAAAGTGAGGAGATTTATGTATTTCCTTCTATAAAAGTTATAATAAAATTCTAACAAGCAATTCTGAAACAACCATAAGCCAGTGTGAAAATACCATATGCTTTTACGGTTTTTGTAATGGCCAGTACACACTATCCCTTTTACATTTCCTTAAGACTGAACAATGAATAGTTGTTGTTTGTTGTCAGAACTGAGACTCCAATGTTTGGGTAAGATTATTTCCACTGCAATAATTGATTATTTTCACAATAGCACAGTTTTATCACTTGACAGAAGACGTGAGTAATGAGAGACTTTGTGGTTCTACCGCTCTCATGATCATTTCTCCATTGAATACAATGGAAGGCAAATGCTTGTGCACAGAGGACATTTTTACAGCTCCTACACGTCAATACATCTGACAAAATAAGGTATCTGGCTGTGGGCTTGCTGCTACAATAATAAGCATACAGCGTATCCAATAATGGTTTGTGCATTGAGTAGAGCCTGTGTGGTCATGCACATTATGTGTTCCTACATGTCCCAGTGGGCCATGTGTTGCAACGACAGATCAGACATTTTGGGTGATTTCGGTTCAAGGAAGTGGGCAGGAAGTGGACATGATGAATGGTTTGCTCCAGATTTCCTGGTTGTATATGTTTTGTCAAAATGCTATAGACTGAAAGAGATGTTAATTTATGTTGCCAACAGCCAACATAAATTAGTACTAATCACACTGCTCTTATTAAAGTTGTTTGATCGGTGGAGATACAACTGATTCAGACTAATACAGTATATGTACAGCGTTATAGATAACACCTGACGTGCCAGATGGTTTGTTACAAAAAACCATCTGATAGTTGAAGCTGTCTAAACTGCTTGGAAAAAAGGTTTATTATTATTATCCAAAAATACTTGGCAGATTATTGGATGAACAATCTGCCTATCACCGTCTAAATCATGCCTGTAGCTGTCAGTACGAAGTTGATTGGTCAAACAACTGGTGTTTCAGACTTAAGCACTCGAAGTCCGAAACACCAGGATTCATGTACTTGAAGCCTGTTCAGACTGATGCTTGCAGTGAAGTCAAACTGGAGCTTGCGAGATTACAATGTTATCACAAGGTTAGTAGATGTGGAATCAAGACAATCTCATCTTTCGCCACCATGTTGAAAGGTTGAAGGTCACCCCAGCTCAAGAGCTGGGGTATCAAAATGATCTCAGAATTTCCCACTTGAAATTAGGCCTTGAACTCCTGATGCAATGAATGTTTTCGTAAAACTGCTTTACTTCATGCACACTTACTATATATGGGGTGATTCATATCATTTCATGAGCAAAGAATTAACTATTTTATTCTATAGTGCAAATCTACAGTATATAAATAAAGAATAAATTATCAAGTCTCCCTGCCACGGTTTACCATACAGTTATATATGTCTCAGCTCAGTCAGCTGCATATACACCAGGTGTTGACACATTAGTGCTTGAATGGACCTTTCAAAGCTACAATCCATTGAAAGGAAACACTTCCTTAGTGGTGCATATACTTACTACTTTGTGACATCTAGGCTATATGACTGTAATTACCACTACAAAATCATTCATTGAGTACACATATTTCATAGTGCTTTTGCTCAGACCCTCTTAAAAACCTCTTTAAATGTAATGGGTTTGGAAACCCAAGCGTGTAAGTCTGGTGAGAACAAAACCAACTGGAGCAGAACGGTGCCCTTCCTCAGTTCACAGTGAAGAAGACTTCGACTAGCAGACCACAGTACTTCGGAAACAAATAAAAGTGTATAGTGGACTTAATATGTCTGTCTGATGTATAATATGTAGCCTATATGGTATAGTAAGTCATTCTGGAGAAAGCTTGTTTGCTATTTGAACTTGATCAAGACATAAACACCTCTCTCTTCAACACCAGAGACTGCTCGTTCAGAAGCTCCACCTCACACATTGGAAACGCACTGTGAGGGCTAGGATATTGTTGTTTGTGGTCTGCACCACTTTGTTTGTGTCTGGAGCCTTGGCTCTGTATAAGTACAGTGTTATATTTCTCAGTAGGGGATATTTGGTGAATTTGTCAAAAGGTTTATTAGCTTACAATCGCTTACTAAACCTTAATCAAAGATGGATTATGTACAAAGCTCATTGGTCTATGGTAACACATTTACTGTACAGCCACCAACACCGTATTGATAGTTGTGTTTCAAATCAGTTTACTGATATATATTCTGGAGTTGCAATCGAAGAGTGTACCTTTAAAGACGACCCTTCTATTGGAAATAAATGTGTCGTGTCTCCTTAAGGATCAGCAAGCTAAAAAATGAGAACAGTCAAAAGCAAAACATATAAGTACAAATAATAAGAAGTAAGCAAAACAATAAAATACAGAAAGATAATATTCTGGTCCTGTGCGCTGCTTTCACAGTTTCAAATTCAAACAATTGTTTTAGAAGAGTTTTGGAAGAGCGTGTCAGTGTTTCCTTCCTCCCAAACAGTAGATGGCAGGCAAACACTGGTCATGTGGTTGTCCTGTGACATAACGCGGAAGTAGCAACTGTGAACGTGTGAATTAGATAGATTGTAACTTCTAATGAGCTGTGCATCACGGTTAGCATACAACAATAACCTTTTTCATTGTAATCTCTATATTGCTCATTATCATCACAGCAATGGATGGTGCCGTGAGAACGTCGTTGAACTCTGCACCTGCACCTGATTTCAGAGGGTGAGACATTCACCCGTACTGTTACCTCTGTAAACAGCTAGTTAATGTTAGCTACCTAGCAGTTCTGCCGTAAATGGTTCGATGTAAATTAACAGTTTTGGTTTACCTTAGCTCACACACTAAACCCAAGTCTACGACCCGCTGCTAATTCCAGTCCTGAAATTATTCTTTCTTTGTGTAATATTGCGGTATCATGAGTATAACATGTTTCCCTCTTCAGAAATGAGAGTTCCCTGGTTTCTGCCCTGAAGACTTTACTGTTCTTCACCTTCCTAATGGTGACCCTGCCTATAGGACTGTACTTTGCTACAAAGGCATACTTATTTGAGAGTAAGCCATGATCTATTTTATGTTCTTATTTTATATTCTTATAATGTAGGGTGTGCCGTTTTCCTTGTATAAATACCATTTACACAGCCTCATATTTGTTGTCTGTCCCAGGTTCTATGAAGATGTCAAGCAATGACAGCTACTTCTATGCGGCCATTGTTGCTGTGCTTGCAGTCCACCTGGTTTTGGCAATGTTTGTTTATGTGGCCTGGAATGAAGGCTCACCAAAAGTAAAGGGCAAACATGACTAGGTATGCTTTTCCATTAACTCACAGTATCATTTGAGGGCAAAAAGACAAGGGCATGCGCTCACAACCCTCACCGCAGGCTCCAGCCCCAACTATAGTACAATGTACCAACTGGGTAGGATCTGGTTTGTACTGATGTTCAAGCCTGTCACTATTGTATGTTTGCTAAAATGGGTGAGTGTAGGCAACTATGTGTTTTCCTAGTCTCAGTCGTCCCAGTGTGTGAGTTTTTGTTATTTCTTTCCTCAACCCAAAGTGTGATGCTGTTTTGGTCCTTTGTCATAGGCTGGTATTGTGTTATTTGCGTCCAATATTTATCAATATATTTTCCATGTAGCGAATCACCATGCAACTCATGTAGCTGTTGGCAGTAATGTGTATGCATGCATACATAACATGTAGTTGACTATTTGACATGTTGTGTCATTAAAGTTACTTGATTCATCAATGTGTACTTGTTAATATCTTACTTCCATGTTTGGCTGTAATGTGAAGTTTTCACTTTTATATGGATGTCTAGGGTTTAACATTAAAGTATGCCTGTTTAGGTTATTAAGCAGGTTTTGTTGTAAATATTTATCTTTGTTGGAAAAGATAGAATAATAAAAAAGATTAAATGAAATGTATTTAAATATGCCTTTTATAACTTGAAAAAGTTATTTGTCATTATGTTAAGTCACTGATGGAAGGGACAAGTTGTCTAGTGCTGTGATTGTATCAAGGAACATTTATTTTCATAATGTTAAAGTAGGGCTAATAGGTCTGCTGCTCTAAAATGAAATTATTTAATAAAATAATTTAAAAATAGGTTCTCTCCTGTTTTGTTTATATTTTGTAACCTTTTTAAAATCAGAAATTGACATGCCTAAAGACTACTTATCCGTATCTTTCCATTTACCAACATATAATCTTATTTAGTTTATTGTTAGTATTTTTTCCTCAATCGCTAGGATCCATTTCTCAATACATTAGTTCCATTTTAAGAACTCAAGAACTCAGAAAACAGCAGTGTATGTGGACTAAACTGTTTAATTGCTTTGGCACAAAATGCATTCAACGATTACACCTTTCAAATTTCATAGATTCTTTTCTCACACAGACACAACCACCACCAAAAGTAGGCAATTTTTCACGTTTACAAACTTCAAAACTGTTAAACCTAACAAACAATATAAAGATATAGCAATTTACTATTTTGCCATAGTAATGCTGTATATAAATGTATAAAAAATCTAAAAAAACTCCAGTAAATACTATTTACAATAATTAGATCAACCAGGAGACGCTTCCTATTGTACCAGCTATCCAGGTGTTCCTTAGCCTCGTGTGACCATCCTGATCTCACAAGCTTAAATTTATTTTTGCTGCGAGAATCATCCATCTGCCATGTCAGGTTAGGTGTTCCTTACCATCTACACAAAAGGGGACATCTTACTGTATGTACTGTAGGTGTAAATAGTTGTGTATTGTAATGTAAACATGGACACAGCCAGATAATAGATCTGTAGTTGGTGTATGTACAGTATTGTATTCTGGAACTACTGTACTAACTGGCAAAGAACACTGCAGGAATAAAAAAGTAATAAATCATTGAAGCATTTGTAAAAATGTCTGATTCATTCCAGCATACTGCAGTGGTGTATGCTACCTGTTGTTAATGTTGTTTAGGGAATTGTTTTATGAATGACATCATGTGCTTATTGGGTGACAACCTTTTCTAGTATTGTGTAAGAAAACATTTGAGACATGTATGAAGTGTTATAGTTGTTTTAGTGCATGTTGGATGTGAAATTAACTGCTGTGCCAAACTGAAAATTGGCTAGGAAAACTGTTGGTTAGGAAAAAACTTGTTTGAAAATGTGACAACGTTATTGAGAAATGGGCTCTAGCGATTGAAATAAACTTATAGTTTGAGCTACATCATTGAGATGTGCCCTCCAGCTTTGAATTATGTAAGAATACAGTATGGCAATTAATCAGTCTGATTAAACTGACCTTTTGGTAATGTTTCATAAGAAACACAAGTCCCTATGTCAAAACAAGTGTACACAAGGGAAGGCATTGCTTCTTGTTCTTTATCAAACATTGCTCGTGGCTATTCTTCATGGCTCCATTTTTGGGAGGCACTTGATTATGCAATTTTATTTTTACAAAGGGCTATGTTAACTGCCACAAATCTTAAAGTGGGCCTATATAATACAAATATAATAATATAACTGCTAAACCCATGTTGTTCATTATTTATCTTTGTAGCAGACATACAGATTTGATAATTTGTCTGGATAATCTGTCTGGAGTCCAAGGCAAGACATGTTCCAGTTCTTAGGAATCTATAGCAATTTAATAGTAACAAGAAAGCAGTAGAATTTGGTAATCCGTCTAGACTCCTGGGTGCAAGGTAGTTATATTGACAAGTAATGGCCACTGTGGTTTAATTTATCCAGATTGGTTATAGTTTCCAAAACCTCCACCAGATGGCCAATAGGCAATGCCTCGGGAAAAGCTACATTGTCTCCACTGGCTGTGTGCGCTACAGGCTGAACATATCTAAAGGGAGGGGGCAGTAGAGTACTGCAGTATGATGTTGGTGTAAAATAATAGACAGAGCAAACAAAATGTTTTATGAGGAATACTGGAAAAAATAATTCACAGTTCTTTATTTCATTCCATAGATCCATAAAATGCCACCCATACTGTAAATGTGTGTACATTTTATATATAATTGAAGTGAGGTGAGGCACGGGGAAGCCAAAGCTATGTAGATTATAAAGTTATACATTTTAGGAGTGTAAAACATTTAAGATGCAAAAGAGTCTCACGTTATTGAATGTTTCTAAAACAATCCCTTTTTACAGTAACAGTCCCATTTCAATCGATCTGTTTTCATTGTCACTGAGACATTAATCATCAGATGCATTTATTGCATTTGTGTTTCATAAAATACTTTTCAGAGATCTCAGCCACTGTTTATGCTTATGCAATGAATGGAACACATTAAACTCTTTATTTCAAGGATATCTAAAATATTAATAATATATCAACTATTGAAAAAAATAGATTTTCTATATTTCCCCTTAAACAGTTTACATCCCCAGACATATTTAAGCTACTATATTTAAGCTACTATATACATAGGTTTAGAGTGTTTGACTGAATTCTCCTAGCTGTATATGAAGCGTGTACAGGCTTCCCATTAACATCCTGTAATTCATTTTGATTTCCATACCACAGGTGCCTCTCTGCAGTTGATACAGAATGATGATACATGACATGACAGAGAATCTGGGCTTTATTACAGATCCTAAAAAAATTTTTTTGAGGTGTTGTTTAAACCATGTTTATTTTTATGTAACATTTATTTGAACATTTCTTTAACAACCTGTTTATTTTAAATACATGTAGTGGCTAATCATGGCTATGCTTTGAGTGGGTCAAATATAATGCCAATGCTGGTGCTAACACTACTACAACTATCACCAGTATTATACGTGTAAAAAAAAAATTAAGACAAGCTGAAATGTATTGAAAGTGGTTCAGGGTTTAAGTGGTTTCAGGATATGACACAGGGAGTGATATTGTGATATTGTACCTACTTAGAAAGAAACATCACAAAATGAACACATTTAACAAATACAAAAATAATCAATCAAGTATAAACTGCACAAAATGTTTATAATTATGTAGTTTACTAGTTTAGACACATTTAGCATATGAAGGACCACATATCTTCATACCTTTCTTATCAAACATTCACTGG
This sequence comes from Aphredoderus sayanus, assembly GCA_027564795.1. Taxonomy (NCBI): domain Eukaryota; kingdom Metazoa; phylum Chordata; class Actinopteri; order Percopsiformes; family Aphredoderidae; genus Aphredoderus; species Aphredoderus sayanus. The sequence continues at coordinate 2,623,541 of JAODUG010000002.1, read as the reverse complement.
AGTAAGTCATAACAAGAGGCAGGTTAGGCAGGCAAACTGTGCTACTATGTTAATGCACTCCTCTGACCCCTAAACATTACATTACATACAGTATAATTACTGGAAATGTTAATGGACTTTTAATATAGGGCATTTCATTTTTATGAAGGTATTATATATTATATGTCTGTACAGTATGTTTGCTTATAATTAGTATGGATGTATGAAATGTATGATCCCTGTTAAGTACATTTCTACAATAAAGTTTGTTACTGCGTCAAGTTACTGGAGTAGAACTAATTAAAATAGCATTACTGTTGCTGTTAAACAGATCCAAGGCATCGTGTCATCGTTCTGTCAAATCTGTTTTGACAGCACTCTTTTACAAGTGTTCACATTATTTGTGTCCCCTAGAAATTTCACTCCTCTCTAATTTTAAATAACTCAAACCACTGCTGTGTTCCAGGCCTGGTTGTGCATATCCCACATACTTCAGAGCAACTTATAACCCCTTCACAGCAATTTAAGACAGCTCAGAGTAACATAAATCCCCTCAGATCTTTAGATCGTCTATTCTAGTCTTGTTGTTGCTGTGCTTGGCATGACGGGTGGCCCTGGGCTGGTTGGGTGACCCCGGGGCAGAGCTTGCTCCCTTCTTTGCTTTCAGGTCACATTCATCTGCCTTGCTGCTGCTGCTCCTCTCCACTGCCAGGTTGTCCTTATTCTGTTTGTAAGCTGCCTTGCTGTTGTATGGATGAAAGGATGAGTCTGTTTCCTCAGACAGAGGCGACAGGTTGTAACTGGGTACGGCCGGGTAGGATGGCTGGCCTTGGTGGTTCCCGCTGTGGAAATAGTCGTCGTAACTGTGCACCAACGGCACTGCTGCCTCACTGGCGTCCTTGCACTCAGCGGACAGATTCCTTCTCCTCGTGCAGCTGAAACCCTGACGACACTTGGTGAAGCCCAGGTGATAGATCTCGACGAGGTTGAGGAACAGTGACAGGCTGGACACCGCCAACATGAAGATGATGAAGATGGTTTTCTCTGTGGGACGAGATATGTAACAATTCACCATGTTGGGGCAGGGGTGTCTGTCACACGTGTACATGGGCTTCAGCTCGAAGCCATACAGGAAGTACTGGGCCACGATGAAGCCCACCTCAAACAGGGTTTTGAAGATGATGTTGAAGACGTAGGTTCGTAGGAGCTCCCCCTGCAGGCGCACGCGGCCCTTATTGTCCCTCACCAGGGGCTTCTTGGGCTTTGCATCCCCTATTAGCACCTGCTTGTCTCCATGCTTGTCTCCATGCTGCACCTGGTCCTTCTCCTTCTGCTTCTCTTCCATTCGCACCAGGTGGAGGATGTGTCCCAGGTAGATCAGCGTCGGTGTGGACACAAAGATGATCTGCAGCACCCAGAAGCGGATGTGGGAGATGGGGAAGGTGATGTCGTAGCACACATTCTCACAGCCAGGTTGCTTGGTGTCACAGGTGAAGCCCGACTGCTCGTCACCCCAAACCTTCTCAGTGGCGGCACTCAGGATCAGGATGCGGAAAATGAAGAGAACGGTGAGCCACACCTTTCCCACCACAGTGGAATGCTCCTGGGCGTTTTCCAGAAGTTTCCCCAGCAGGTTCCAATCCCCCATATCTAGGTAATATCAGATTTGTGACTAGAGAAGAATGGGGGGGGGGGGGGAGTTCAAGGACAGTGTCCAATTGTACATAAATACATTTGTGAAAGATCAAAAATAGTCATGAAGCTACATTTTGGATGTATACTTTTTGTTACACATCTTACCAAGTTCAGCAGAGTTTGTATCTAATGTGTCTCTGATGGGCCATATAGCCTGAATGATCTTCCCACTCTGGGAATTCCCCAGCTAGGTAGCGGCCTTTTCCACATGCGCATGGGAGAGATTTACTTTCGGACAGTATATATTTGGTAAGTGTGGACAGGAAGAAGACCAGTTCCAGTCACAAGCTGTATGGACATGGCCTTCATGACAGGAGTCACGGTAAAATGATACACACAAGGTGAAACGCAACACCCGAAAGACAGGGTGGAAATGGGAATTACACATAGGCATGTAATGTCAAGACTGTAAGCCACTGTAACATCATTGTAACTGCAGTGTATAGTAGCAGTACAGGAAATGTATTTTAAGACCCTATGGTAAGGAGAGTAAACTGCTGAATTTGATGAAATGTGGGATTTTATAATTATTGACTGTGGATTGAATAAACATTGTTTTATTCAGGCCCATGACAATATTCACAAAATAGAATAGTAATATATAAATAAAATACTAAACATAACATCACAATAAATGAAAGCAAGAGCCCTAAAATGTAATTCTAAAGATTTTTTGGTGTTTTGTCATGGCCTTCCCACATATATGTAGTAAGCACACAAAGTATGTGCTTTGGGGTAACGGCTACAGTCTAAATCATCTTACAGTATGTTCCTTCCATAATAACATCTACTGTACATTCCACAAAGTAGATTATAGAGGTCCCCTACAAAAATGTCGAACAAATACTGGATAACCCACCTTTTCAGCTTATACATCTTGTTTGGTAGATAGTTATGAATCTGTGAGGATCCATGAGGTTTTACCAGGCCTCAGAGGCCCATCTTTGGGCCCCCAGCAATGTCCTTGAATGGAAAAGAAAAGTGAACTCCTACTGCTCCACAAACTCTGTTCCACATGGGTGTCCCAGTCTTCAGATACAACTTGATTCAGGCAGGATCCAGGCCCAGGGGTCTTCCAGTGGCCACAGCACGTCTAACCTGCTAGAAGGACTCAAGCAGGTCTGTCTCACCCTCCCCCCAGGGTTAAATTTGGCCCACTCTCTAATGTAAACTATGAAACCCCTCTACTTGTCTGTTACAGTGAGTGACAGGGCAGTTGACCAATTGGATTCTCTACTAGCTTTTTCCTAGCCACAAGTGCACTATGGTCTAAATATAGTATGAGTCTCTCCTATCAGAGGGGACATGACTTGGAGATGAGTAGCCATTTGGGGCTTCAAGCTTCAAATCACAGGGATAGAATAAAGAGGCATGCATCTACATATCGTCATAGTTTTGTATCCATTCATAATGTTAAAGGTAAAGTAAGTCATTCTCGAGAACGCTGGCTACAACTTCAAACTCAAATCAAAATAAATCACCCCCTTCAATACCATAGGGTGCTCGCTCAGAAGCACCCTACAGATTGGAAACGTATTGCGAAGGTTAGGGCATTGTTTTGACTGATGTTTGCCACTTTGTGTTCCTATGATGGAGCCAGGGCTGTGTAGAAGTGATAGCTGATATTTTCAGCACGCGGTATAGCTAGCAGACTATGAAGTGATATTTGGTGAATTTGACAAGTGCTTAGCTTATAATCACTATGAAATGAAACCATAGTCATCATTTAATGAGAATACTTTTTCTATAGTATACTGTTATAATACAGTATTACTATGAAATAAAACAAAGACATTTTGGGCATACTAGTTCAATACATAGAATGATCTAAAATAATTGATTTACTAACATATTAAAAATACAGGCTACAGATCTGACTTAAATAAGTTTGTAGAAGGTAACTATCAGAGATAATGCTAGTTCAATAGCCAAACATCATGCATCTTCAACACCACCATTTTTCATATACTGTACAGAAGAAATAGACTTAGAAATAGACAATCCAGAATGATTTTACGCAAGTTTTACTGAAAATACATAATGAAGTCTTTAAAATATCATCAGCCTGTAACACTACTGTTCACATATATTTCTATATATATTAACACACACAGTACATTATTGTAGTATAACTACAAATTGTTTAACATGGTTCTACTACTATCAAGATGTAAACAAAAGTAATTAGCTCGCATTGGTTTATTTTTGTTTCCTTGTTTCTATATCAATACCCTAATACATTTGGTAACATATAGGCATAACTAGTCAATTTAAAGATAGCACCTAAATATTTTGAATATGGCATATTTCATTAGCAGAATGCTATTAGCAGTAAAAACAATCACAGTAGCCTTAAAAAAACTAAACAAAGCCTAATTGTGTGGACATTAAGAAGCATTACTTTACTCAAACATACATGGCTGGAATTAGATTTAGAACATATTAGAGACATTTTCAGATTACAAAAAAAAATATTTGTCTATCCAGCATTTATTTTGTATGCGACCCTTTCCTTCTCAAACCTGTGTTGTTTAGACAAATGAATGCTTGTATAAGTACAATAATGCAATAATAGATAAATAATCCGAACCACTGATTGGACAATGCAGTCCAATAAATATGTCTATTCAAAATGAGCAAATATACAGTATAATGTATGTAACATCATTGCTGTAGGACAGCATGGTTCTAGGAAATTACTTTTTGATTAGTCATCAGAAAAGGTAGGGGTGTCTTAAAAAGCAGAACATCTGTCGCTCCTCTCAACTGGGCTCTTTTTGGGGAGCTTGGACTTAAGAGAATGGTCTGCTATCAGCTGATTGATCTCATTCTGCTTATAGGAGGACAGCCTCTGTGATATCCAGGCTACCTTAGACTCGTCTTCTGTGCCACGAAAGCACCGCATGCAGGCCCTGCCAATGAGGTATATCACCTCAGCCAGGTTAAGAAGCACACACACGCCAGACACCGCCAGCATAAACACAGTGAATATGGTCTTTTCTGTTGGCCTGGAGACAAAGCAATCCACCGTGTTGGGGCAAGGGTACGAGTCGCACTTCACCAGTCGCACCATCTTAAAATCAGGATATATCAAGTAAAAGATGTAGAGGAACGCAACCTCTAAGATGATTCGGAATATAATGCTGATCATGTATGTCCACCACAGAGCTCCTGTGATTTTGAACTTTTGGTTCTTGATGTTTTCCAGCTCTTTGGGGCTGCCACGGCCCGCTCTTTTGAGGATTTTCTTATCGTTGTGGCGCCGGTGGGCCACATGCATGGCCACCAGCAGAGCAGGGGTGGATACGAGGATGAGCTGGAGGGCCCAGAGCCGGATGTGGGAGATGGGGAAGAACTGATCATAGCAGACACTGTTGCATCCAGGCTGTTGGGTGTTGCAGGTGAAGCCCGACTTCTCATCGCCCCAGACACTCTCAGCAGCCACCACCAGGACCAGGATCCGAAAGATGAAGATGACAGAGAGCCAAATCCGTCCAATTCCGGTGGAATGCCTGTTTACGCCGCTGATCACGGCATAAAAGGACCCCCAGTTCATCTTTGATTCCAGGTCTGCAAAGTAGTTCAAATGTTAAGCTGACTATACAGAGTAATCAACATCTTGATAAGGTCGAGCTAGGTCCCTACTGAAACATCGCTATCTTATAAAGTGGAAATGGTCTGAGTAAACCTGATAAACAAAATAAATGTTAAACACATCTCTAACAAACCTATGGGTCACACTGTATATTGCCATTCTCTTAATAAACTGAAGGCTATTACCTTTGTCACTACAATTTATGTAAGAATCTTATTTGAGCAATTTTAAAGCAGTTTACCAGCTCAGCCGGTGGTGTAAGCGGCATAAGCAGCACCGGGTCCAAAAAGGAGCATCTTCAGGTGTTGCTGTACCATCAGGCTGGATTTTTAGCAAGTGTTGGAAAAATGGACGATAACTGCCAAGTTGCTTGTTGGCGGTATAAAAGCCAGGGCGATGGCCTACCACCATGCACCGTCACAAGACGTAACAGATCGAAGCCAATTACAAATCATTCACCAAGCCACGTGATCAGCTAACCCAGTATTAATAGTGTACAATAGTGTCCAATCTGTCTTACAGTTGCAGATAGCCAGTTTGTGATAGGCACATTTTGCAAGGAACAGAGAAGACACATATCTCCTTAAGAAAAACTATTTTCCCCCTCTACTGTTAATGTGAAAGACTGAAAACTGATTTGCCTGAAGAAAGACAATTATACTAATACTTGACAAACTTAACTAGTTAATTGAAACCTTGCTACAAAGAGCAATGATTATTTACACAACAGCACGCCGAGCCTTGCTCAGGATGTGAGGCAGCTTGGTTATCATTCACACCATCACTCTTCACCGAACACGTTAGTACAAGGTAATAGAACTGATGAACGAATGATAGAACATGTATTTTACCTTCTGCTGTGGTGGTACACAAAAATGTGTACTCAATGGGTGAAAATATTAATTAAAATAGTTTTTTTTTTAGCAAACCAAAAGGCTGGCTTTAGAACAGCATGCGTTTGGAAAATGCTAATCATTCTTCCACCACTTGCCACTGCCCTGCGCGTAGCAGTCATATGTTCTTATATAAACTATTTAGATACAATGCCATCCTTTATTGGGCTGCAACAAGACTCTTTAGTATTTGTATCAAACGCCTCGATTCCCGCCTACCCGAAACAAAAGAAAGAATCTGTGTGGACACAAGCGGCCTCAGCCTGGCCCATATACTGTGCATTTATTGTCCTTTGCAATGCCGGAAAGTGAAGGGTGGTTTTGACCTGACCCTGTTACTGAAAGAGCAAGAAGTCAGTCAGGGGTTTTCAGAATCATTCAGTAAATAGAATGCAAAACCTCTGTAGAATAACTGCAAACACTGCTGTGGTGGAAAGCCTAAGGCAGACTTAATGAAGCCTCATTTTGAACGGGTTTAAGTACTTTATCTCAACTAACCATGTGCAACATGGTATAATAATATAGCATGTTCCAAACATGCAGTGAAATCATTGAACATGTTTTTTGTAATTTTTCAATTACACAACCGCTATTTCATGCCACAATGCTAACAGTGTGCAGGAATAAACCATCCCAGCCTGAACAAGCTAATACTGTAGATTCATTCACTTGAAGCAAGCTTTTTGTATTTTATTTCGTTTTAATGTTAACAGCAAAGAACATTTGTTTACAGTCAAACTATGCCTTGTTGACTACGTTATTTAAAAAAAGAAAAAGCTGCTGCACAATTAAGATTATATATAAGAGTTGTCATCTAAGATACAGTACCAGTTTCAATACAGCAATAGTTAAGGACAGCTCTCACTGTACATTACAACAATTTAAAATATATCAAAATTCCTAAAGTTGACAAATTTCTATGCTCATTCTCAAATATTATGAATTATCAGGAGAGAAAGTAAATGTGGGGGGGGGATGCAAGCAAAACAGTGGTTTATTGTACACTATCAGATGACCTACAGCAATTTACTGTGCCACCAAGAGTTTCTGCGTCACGTTTGAGAAGGAAGTGGGAGGGTTTGTGTGGTCTGGTAATTCTTTGAATGAAATAAACCATACATCACTGTGGCTGTACAATTTAGTTAACCATCAATGCATTATAATATATTGTAGAGTTTATAACATTAGAAATAATACCAATAGTGGGGATGGAAGCATGCGCACATACATACACATATATACACACTAATGGTAACTAGGCTGAGAAACTTCTAATCATTTACTATTATTAAAATTTACTAAATGACAATTTGTTGCATATGGTATGCAGCAAATCTTAAAGTAAATATACGCTTAGACTTTAAATCCAACTTTACTTTAACTACTCAGTCAAATACATGTTTTCCAGATTTAGTAATACCACAACAACATCTTGTCAAAATTCCATTTACATAAATTAGTAAATACCATTGTGCTTTCACTTAAAATTGAGGACATCAAAACATGACACTCTAAAGCACTAGTCTGAAATGGAGCTAGACATGTTTACTGTATGGTCCACACGTTACACGTCGAGTTAGAACCAAATGTGAGTGAATGCGGATGTTCTTGAAGGACTTTCTGAAATAAAAACAATCCTTTCATTCAAAAGCGTTTCCTACTTTGAGTATAGCACGAGATGAGGTATTTCTCCCAGGCAGACTCTTGCTTTCTCTTTTGAAGTTGAAAGGTGCCTAAGAAAACCAAGCATTAACATTTGAAAGACATGCTACAGTCATGCAAGGCTATGCTGCCATCAAGATTTCTAAACTGTACCTACCTCTTTTTATCACCCCAACATTTTTTAGTTTGTCATGTTTTGCATGCCCATTCTGTGCCAATCTCAAAGACAATGAGGCACCTCTCCTGAAAACAAAGCACAGTTGCATTGTAACTTATTTATAGTATATCAGACACACAATACTCATACTGTACAAGTAGGGGTCAAATACTACACTTCACAAACACGTGTTGTCATGGAATTATATAGGAGTACATTGGCTGAACAGAGATAAAATATTAACACAGCAAATATTTAGGACTGAGCGTCCTTTGAGGTGTCGGAGAGTGATGTTGGTAACGGTGGCCAGCTGGTAGCTGCGCAGCAAATTACATATCACTCTCCGACACCTCAAAGGACGCTAAGGTGACGCATGCTAGAGTTCATTGGGTTTCATCTTGTCTTATAGAGCGTCCGCTCTCTACAAGGGGGAGCCGAGTTCGCGTCCAGGTCGGAACGGACCCGGTTACACAGGACACAAACAGAAAACAGAAGTTAGTAATTTTTCAAAGCATCCGGATCCCAACTGCTATTAACCATTTCACCAATACAAGAGTACATTAAAAATGTCACATTACAACAACTCATCTTTGCTTTCAAGACCTGAGGAAAGATGTACCTCCTCCCGGAATACCTCAGCGGTAGGGAGCCATTTATACAATTGACCATAATATCATGTTTTTTCTGTTTATCATGTATTCAAATAATTTTTTAATGTACCGGTAATCACTTGACAGCACCAGTTAATTGCACCATATACACAAATTGGAATAAAATATGAGGCATGTCTAAATATACAAAACGCCATTAGCCAGTTTCATTACACAGCATTTCTGTCTTGAGTGAATTGACTTTTGTGCTTAAAATCTACAGAACCTCATGGCACCCATCTTCCCCTTCTCCAAAAACAGCTCGACTTTTATTGTCGGCCCCTCTGGGTAAAATCTGGCATAGAGTGTCCTGTTGTCCACGATGGCTCTAAACCAGTCCACCGAATCGTTAGACCAATCCCTTCCATCCACCGGAGTCACCTGGGGGTGAGGATACAGTACAGACACAGGCGATAATTCACTTCCCTTATCACTGAAGTACAGATAAGACTGTGACTAATTGTAGGGACAAAAGCCAATTATCCAGGCTAAACTTCCAGCATGGCACGCAACATTATAACCATTTCCATGACTGCAAATAGAGGAAGTCTGCATGTCCATGTCAGAAATAGTTTTTTTGCTATATCAATGGGTTTATTGTCTCGCAGATACGTAACTTTACATACAATGTTCATAAGCACATTTATACTATACCGTATGTGTTTACTACTCACTTTTGCCAGAGAAACCCGTACAGCCTGCAGTGGAAGGAGAGCCATATCTGGGGGCAGAGACTTTGTGTTCCGCAGAGAGACAATGCCAGTGTCACCATAGTCCAGTTTCTTCACCTCCACCTTGATATCTCTCACACTTACAGAGGTATCACCATCATCATCATCTTAAATAAGGAAAATGTTGGACATTGGTCAGGACAGCAGTTAAAAAAAAAAAAAAAAATCAAACCATTTTCATGGTTAACAACTACCACATATATAAAATGGGAAATTAAAGTGACACTGCTACCATCTAGAGGCAAGCATATGCAAAATCACCCACCTTCACTTATTCCACATATTTTTATGACTTGGGCCCTGTGCCATTGTTTATGTTTTGGGAAAAAAACAATTACGTAGGTTCCAATATCAGGAATGCAATTCTGCTCTGCAAACGAACTACTGCCATTCCATCTGCTGTAAATGATAATTAAAGTAAACAAATCACATTTGATGGTATTGTGCCATTTTGTTTTACTTTGTGTTATCCAGTAAGAACAAAAGTAAACATAACGGTACAGGGCATGATTGGTTTCAAATATAGAAACAGCTTTTAACAGAATTTCAAGAGAAATAATAACACTTCTAATAACTCACTCTTTGATGAGGCCCTGCTGTTTCAAGATGTCCGAATGCTGAACGTAAAAGTTTCCTGGGTTGACAATACAAGACACCACAACCTCCATTTCTTCAAATTTCTTGATCTCAAACTCTGGAATGTTAACATGGTTGCTTACTGGCACTGTTGTAGCAACAGCAGGGTATCTCTGAGGTTCGGCATCCTGTAAACTCTGGGTTTCAAAACTGAGAATTTCAGTGGAAGTCTGTATTGGATGAATTTCTTGGTATTGTTTACCAATGTCTTTTTCTAAAGGATCTGCAGCAGATGGGTCCTCTCTAGCCTCTGTGAATATGTCTCCAATGTCCCACAATTCAGTGCTGGTGGCAATTACACAGGTGTAAATTATAGAGCCACTTGAATTTACTTGCTTAATTTTAAAAACTGGTGCTTGATATTCAGTTTCCACAAGCAGCTTCTTCTCCAAGGGTAGTGCATCAGCGGATCTCCTCACATCCTCAGTAACATTGTGTATGATTTGTTGCCTTTTTATTTCCATTGCAGGTGGTGTTGGCTGGATCCTGCTTGGAGTATGCAAATGGTCGTTTTTGATTAAAGTCACCTCCATCACTTCATGGTGTTTGCAGTCTTTTCGGAGGAAGTTCAACAGCTGAAAGGCAGTTTGCTTCTGGTGCTGAACCTTGGTATCCTCAAATCCCCAGCTACTTACTGGTGAATCCATCATCATATTATTGCTGATTGGGTTAATGATTTCTGGAAGGATCACTGTTTTAGGAGGTAGTAATGGCGGCCTCTCCATCATATTTTTCTTGCATGCAAAGGCAGAAGGTGGTGATTCCATTTCATCCGTTTTGACAATCTTCTCAAAAGTAACACAATGTTCTTGCTCACTGGCATTAATGTGAGAGAACAAGGTAGTGTTCTCTACTACAATGCTGTGGTTAGAATTACCACTGCAGATCAGAACATCGGTCTTCATTGCTTTAGGCTGGGGTATTAATAACTGCCTCAGCCTCTTAATTGTGGATCCAACCATCAGTGTGGATCCAACCATCTGAACTGCTTTCGATATGGAGCTCGCCATCGAAAAGTTCTGCAACATGGGCAGCATATTTGATGACAGCACCCCTTTGACATTTACTAGGTGTAGATTTTCAGTTACAAATTTACTTTTTGTAGAGGCATTCACAGATATTTGTGGATCTATTTTCAAAAGGAAGACAACTGTTAATTTTTTTTTTTTTTATAAAAAAAAAATTTATGCAAACATGCATGTGTACAGTACAACTACCATTTATGATGTCTTCCAGTAATGCCAAGAGCTTTTCCACAGCTTGGCGTTTGACATCTAAAGTCCTTATGACGTCGTAGTACTGTCCGGTTGGGAGTGTCAAATTCAAGAAAGGGTGCACCTCTTCGTTTGCCTATCAAATGTCAATAACCACTAATATATGTATTAAATACATACTAAAGTAAGAAAATATGCATAGACACCAACCAATTTTGATTTGCCACGTTTGTGTTTCAGCAAATCGACTCGAGCCACAGTACTACTGTTAGGTCGTTTGAGTTAGTTAGGATTAGCTCTACAGTGTAGCTAGATGCTACTGTCCACGTCGCGTGGAGTCGCATGCGGTACTGTTAGTATCACAATTCATTTAATTTCTAACACAAACCATGAACAATTAGTTGATTGTCAAGTTACTTAAGCACAACTCACCTTAGAAGTAAAGTCGTGAAGCTTTCGTTCGACTTCGCTTCGGGCATTTTCCAACAGAAGAAGTTTATAGATGAGCAAGCATTTTTGTGTCATTTTCGCCAGACGTACGTCGTAGTTGGGCTGTTGCTGCTGTGGTAGTTGTTGGTGATGCATGTCGACCGGCTGGCAGAGCTGGGCGAATGTTGCGGTTGACTGTTGGCGGTCTGCAATTCAAATTCAAGTGTAAGATTACTTAACGGAGTTTTTATCATGAGTTCGGTACTGTAGAGCCTGACATGACTTGCAAGTTGTCCCTGAAAACGTATACGCCGTGAACGATGCAGCAAACAAAGCTTATGGCTATTTATTGCTAAAGCGTGGCCTGCTACTTCTTCAGCTACAAGATATTAAGACCTTAGCCACCCGCCATGGTGAAAGACAAGTCAGATGTGTTAAATATGTCCAATGCTTCTTATTTTGTATTTTCGGTCTTCAATTCAAAATATACACGTATCTCGTGGAGAAAACCATATGGAATCAAAATTGACAAATGGGACAACACCAGCTCTTCAGAAATCTCAAGTGGAAGCATACTCTAAGGATTTAGTTTTTTTTACAGCACTCCTGGTCCTTGAGAACCACTGCTCTGCATGTTTCCGCTGTCTGCCCTTTCCAGCACACCTGAATCAAATGAATGGGTCATTACCAAGCTCTGCAGATTCTGTAGAAGCAAGAAAACAGCCATTGTTGGAATAAGTCCTTATGAGACCTCCAGATACAGGAAAACAAGATGAACGACAACTCATCAGGGTTTTTCCATACTCTAGGCCTACGTGTCCATGTCTGTGTTTCACAGGCAGGTGTTTTTGTACTTCACCACTTCATTGATTTAGTTGTCTCTGACTTCATTAGGATGTTATACATACAATTAGGAAACCACACTATATATAATAATGTAGGATACACAAATGGGAAAAAAGGCTTAACATGGTATAAATAATGCTAAAATCAAAATGATTGATTTTGACTGAAACCAGCACTCCTAATAGACTATGTGGTTTAGTGATATGGGTGTTTGATTAAACGGTCACCAGTTGTAGGCAAACTAGCTACAGTTCTGCATGTTTTAATCCAAAGCTATTTACAGTGAATATATTTACAATTGTTAAGGTAGCAGGTAAGGGGTTGGCATCTTGCTCAAGGATACTGGTAGGCCAGGCATGTTGGGGATTGAACCCAACCCATAGCCTTTCGGCGGTGAGTCAACCACTAACCTAAGAATCACGGAGTTGTTATATAATCAACTCATTTGCACACAACATCGCAGCATGCGCAGATTCTCCCTCTACATCAGAATAAGGCCATTCTTGACAAGAATGCAGCTTCTAGTCTGGCTATAATGACTTCCCACCTTGACTACTGCAGCTCTCTGCTAGCCAGACTAACGGCCTCCGCTACAAGATTCTCGCAACTTGTTCAAAATGCTCAAGCATGTCTGATATTAAACCAACCCAAGTTCTCCCATGTAACCCATCTTTTTAGAGACCTTCATTGGCTTCACCTCATGGCCTGCATCCGATGCAAGTCAGTAAAAGGAATGTTCCCAGCTGTACCTCCACGTAGTGGTCAGGTTCCAGGCCCAAACCAGAGTGCTTCAGTCTACCACCTTGGCTGGCACCTCCGTCGCTAAGCGCTCAAGAGTGGCTGTACTGAGCGAGCATATCAACGTGGGGCTGCAATAGTGGAATGAGCTTACTGCAGCAGTCTACAGGGCAGCAGAGTCACTAGCCATCTTCTGCAAGAGTCTTGACTCATCTTTTCATAATCCACATTGGTACCTCAACCCCTTAACACTAACACTGCCACTAAATGTGGTTTTCTTTGACAATATTTAATGTTTTGTCTCTATCCCTGTTTAAAAAAAAAAAAAAACTTTCTCCAGCTTAAACGATTTGCTGGTATTTAAGATGTTAGCAATTATTTTGAGGATTGAATGGTATGTTATTTTACAACATACATTACCTATTAACATAGCTTAAATTAACTATAGCATGCGTTAGCCCCATAGAACTCTATAGCCCTGATGACATGCTGCTGTCATTATTCTAACAGAATGTTTGTTTGCTTATGACTATTGAGTATTGACAAATGGTCTTAATGTAAGTTGTTTTTGTTTAAGTTGTATGCTAAATGCTGTAAACTGTCATCCTACCTGTCATGCATTGACTTGTTTTGTACTGTACTTGTCTTTGGTGAATACTAAATTGCGTATTTAGGCCTCTCTAAGGAGGAATAAGATTTTGCTTCCTTTATTCATAATCAGTTTGTGGGATCAATATTTACATCCATCATTACCTTCTGTAACTTTGAAATCTTACTTTGGATATGCAAAGCGGATGTTGTTATCTACTGGTTGTACAGTATTCCCACATTTTGTGTAGCAATTTTACATTACCAGTTTCTGAAACTAAAGTAAGCATAAAAGGGATTTCAGGAACTCCAATTGTTTTCTTACACAAGGTAACACAAATAAGTTGATAAAGAAAGGCTCTGATTTCATTATAGTTGTAACTTTGATTTTCAGAACTTTGCTTGCTGGTTGTGGGTGGGGATACAGTGGCAGGTAATGGAGCTTTCGGAATTTCACTCAGTATGACTAACGAATGCAAGCCGCTACAATGCATTCCTATGGCGTTACAGCTAATAATATATGCTCTGTGTTCTATTCTTTGAGTGCTCTTTGCATGAACTTGTCAAGCTGTTACTTGATCTAGTAAATCTTGTGGGTGGGGCAAGAAAGAAATCTGCTGAAGCCCTAGATGGATAGATTTGGCCCACCTGTATTGCTAAAGGAATAGCCCTTAGCCTCCCTTTTTACCCAGATACCAGATAATATCAAGCTTTAGAGGAGACTGCAATAGCAGAATGTGCATAATTTTAACACGAGGAGGAGCATTAGAGTGACAGTTCCACTCTTAGGAGGCAGAGCACTGCACACAAAGTCACCATATAAAGATATCCTCTTGTAACAATGATTTCAGAGTGAGCAAGCTGGTGAGCTGGTTATTGTAAAAAAGGGTGTTGTTATATTGGACAACAGTGTGTTGTTGCTTTTTGCAATGGATATTAAGTAACATTTATTTATATAGCGCATTTCAGAGATAAAAATCAGTGTTTCACAAGAAAATGGTGAACACTATATGCTCCAAATAAATAACAAACAACAACCAAACAAACAGAAAACACATCGAACCGGGCTAACCATCCTACAGTCTATCTCAAAGCCTCTTTAAATAAAATAATATTTAACTGTGTTTTAAAAGTTGCCACCGAGTCTAAGGAGCGCAAGGATGGATACAATTCATTCCATAGTCTAGGTGCCACTGCTTGAAAAGCATGGTCCCCTATAGTTTTAAAATGTGTATGGGGAACAATTAAAAATCTCTGGCCTGTTGATCTCAGACGATGTGAGGACGTGTGTAGCTGTAACAGGTCAGAGATGTCCTTACAAATTTACAAATACCATGACTGGCTGACTGAAGACTTGAGAGTGAACAGGGCTGTAATATTTCTCATTATGCTTTCATAGTTATCTACAGTATTGTCATCAACTACATGCTCCATCCAGGATATTCTAACATTAAATCGTTTATTTGGCCTTTTCACATTTGGGAAAGACTTTTTGGGAGTGACTCCCTTGGATCAGGAGTAGGATTTGTTTTGAAATATGTTAACTCTAAGTGGTTTTGGATAATCAAATAATTCCAAAGAAATTCAAACACAATTCCTAGAAGAGCTATATATAATTAAAAACATTTCTATTCCGTTTTTAATTAATTTAGCATTTGGAAAAGTTCAACATAGGCTAAGCTACTTTAGTTGCTAGGGTTGTTTTTTAATTGACACACAATGTTTAGCTAAGTCTAGGATATACATGAAAAACATACTTCACAATCAAAGGCATTGACAGATTCCACTGTCATTTGCTTAATGACAAAATAATAGCATAGTTTACGAGCAGAATAGTTTACAGCCAACTTTATTTAAAACATAAATAATAGACCTACTAGGCTGTGTATGTGACATGGCTTTTTTCACAACTTGGAATTTTGAGGTTTTACATTGTGTTGAAAATGATTTGTTTAGCATTGTAGTCATTGTTTACAGTAACATATATAATTATGATTTCTGTCTGGAGGACAACATTCAACTATATATAATACATTTTACAGACCAAATGTCATACTATAGAGGATCCCTCATGGCAATGCGTTTTCCTGGCCAATATAAATACCAATGTTAATATTGTAGTACCAAATAAACCAATTATAATGACTTGGCCTATAATCTCAGGAATCGCATTGTGAAATAAACAATACATGGAAGGTTCTTTCAAATAGTCTGTCAGAACAATGTTAGTGACACTTGATGTGCATTCAGCTTGACTAATGTCAACCACTTTCATCCCCAGCTCATTTAGAATCACTACTAATGTAGTGTCACAGCAATTAAAATAATTGCCTCTAATATATATTTTTTCAAGGTGTGCAGATATATCAGTTATCAAAGAATGATTTAAAGACACAAAAACATTGTTGCTTATGTCAAGTTCTCTCAAAGAAGTACACCTGAAATGGCTAGGTATGGCATTAAGGCAGTTGTTTGAAATGTTAAGATGTCTTAATGCCATCAAACAGGGAAATGACAGGTTTAAATTGATCATATTGATTTCACTTAGAGTCAGGGATTCAAGAGTTGTCTGTATGCCATCCAGTGCACCCACATGCAACACCATATCTGAATTTCTTGCAAGATTAAGAGAAATCAAGGATGTTTTCATAAATGTGTGTGCGTGGAGCATCTTTATACCATTTCCTTCCAGATTTAGATGTTTCAGAGTCCTAATTTTATAAAAGGCAATACAAGTGATGTTGGATTCTGTATTTATTGTTTGAGACTCTACCATAATGTCTACAGGAGCACATGGCTTCACAAAGTTCTGTTTTAGATTCAATGTCTCCAGCTTTGGAACACCCTGAGACAGAAATATGGGGGAAATGTATTCTAGCTGGTTGTTTTTCAAATCAAAGTACCTGAGGGCAGGGAAGGCCTGTTGATTGTTGTTTGCAATATCCATTCTGATGTTTTTTAGACAATTAAAATTGAATAAGAGTGTTTCTAAAGATGTGAAAATGCTTAGAGTGTTCATTGGAAAAAAGCTAAAGTGGTTGTTACTTAGGTCAATAAAAATGATTGGCATTAGTCTCCTGTTTAAGTTAATTAAATCATTTTCAACTGTATTGTTGTCCTCACCTATGATGTCTTTATAAAGAGATTTGCTTTCAGTTATCAACGTTGCCTCTGAATTTGTGGTACCAATCATATTATTCTGCAAATAAAGATATTTCAAACAACTAGTCTTTGGCAGGATTGGGAAATAAAGCAGTTTGTTGTAACTTAGGTCTAATATAGTAAGCCTGTACATCTTGTCATCTTCGCGTGTAACAAAAAATTCTATTGAATTGTGACTGAGATTCAAGTGTCGAATTTGATATAATTTAAAATCACATATATGGGCTATGTTATTTTTTGCCAAGTTTAGAGTCTGTAATTGGTTCAATGGTTCAAATGTCCCTTGTTCTATGTCTGTTATTAGGTTATTATCAATACTAATATCTCTTAGATTTTGACTCCCTTTAAACAAATTGTGTGTCAGCCTTGTCAAGCAATTTCCAGTGATTTTAACCTGACTGAGGAAAGACATGTTTTGAAGGAAGAGTTCCACCGCTTCATTATTCAAACTGTTCATTGATATGTCCAGACGTCGTAGCCCAGTGATGGATTGGAGGGCTTTGCTGTTTCTTCCAAGATTATTGTTGAGGGCATTCCTGGACAGATTCAATTCTTCAAGTTGAACCAAGTTTTCAAAAAACCCTTCGGAGATGAGCAAAAGCTGGTTGTTACTCAGGTCCAGCTGTTGCAGATGTGGCAGACCAAGTGTGTGTAGCTGTCTTATGAAGTTATCAGACAGGTCTAGGATCCTCATCTCTGAATTCAGATCCAAAGGGATGAAATGGAGGCTCTGGTTGTGCCATGACTGCTTCTTTAAATAAAACAAATATATATTAGGAGCAGTTAGGGGCAAGATGTTTGGGATAGCCTCTATCACAACCAGTAGTTACCAGTTAATACTATGCAATTATAGACAATAATGCAACAATATCACTGATGTTAAATATCTATTTAAATATAGTTTATATATTTCTATATTATTTATAGTTTATCATCCCGAAAGCCTACCTTCATGTCATGTGACTCTCCAGATATGTAGAGATCACAGACAAATAACCAGAGCAGTAGGAGATTAGCGACTGTGTGTCTGAGCATTTTCAGTCTTCTGCTGTTGCTGCACCACTGTCACAGCTCACATGTACAATATGCACAGCCATTTATAGCTGCACATCAGAAAAAAATAAAAAAGGGAAAACAGTTGTGGACACAAAGTAAGTTTTCCTGACACTATATTTGCACATGAACACATTACCAGTGTAAGGCACTTACCGTTTGAGTAAGTTGATCTTCTCTTAATCAAAAACTTGTACTTTTTTTATGTAATGATAGAACTTAAATTCTTTGAGTAATGTACATTTGAGATATTTCACATTCTTTAATATAATATTAAATAATATTAAATAATTATATAATAATAATATTCATTATTTGGTTGTAATACTTTAAATTTTAATATCATTTTATTTGTGTTTTATTATATTAACACAGAAATGTACTCTGGTTTATCCCTGCTATAGAAACAAACTGTTTTAAAACAGAAAGAGGAACAAATACATGCAGTGAGTATTTGTTGGGGACCTGCCAATGAGATGTGGAAACACAATGTGATGAAAGGAAGTGACAGAACACACAAACGGTGACATCGGGACAAAGCCATGTGGAGTCCGATATAGACCTAAGGGGTGTTTGTGCCATCCACAACAAGCTGACTCTTAATTTAGGAACATTCACAATTCATCTTCTGAGCTGAATGACAGTTGCCGACACTTTTTCCAGCTGCTGTCAGTTGTTTCTTTTATCAGCGACTCCCCAGAGAGGTCACACTGTCAGTGCTCTTTATCCTGCTACAACAAGCTGCATCCTTATCACTTTTGCATTCATGTTTTCAGTTTAGCTTCATCACACCAAAATATGTTGATTCTGTGTCCATAGCAATCATTGAGTGTGGGCGATTGGGAATGACTAACTCCAGTTCATCCTCGTGCTCAAGCTTCACTATGCCTGTCACAAAAAATGAAACAACAGTTAGAGGAATGATACTATTAAAGCTAGTCCTGAACTTTCCAGTTTGGTGAACTTGTAATCTATAATGGTAAATCATTTACAGTTAGTGATTCAGTTAAATATCTTGGATAATTGCATGTGTTATATGGTAGACTAGTCATATATTGTTAATACATCAGGGACATTGAACAAGTTCTTTATTGTTACTTGTAGAACACTAGCTTTGAATAACCATAAACTGAGGGACTGTGAGTTGTTCTGAAAAGCTTGTGTGACGTCCTTGACATCGCCTACAATATACAGTAGTTTGGCCTACTGACCTGCAGCATAGCAGGTACTGGCCAGGGACTTATGAGGCGTCACCCTTAGGCAACGTAAGAGCTCTATAGGTCTTTTTCCAGATATAGTGGGAGAACCCCAGCTAAGGACTACATGGCCCATAATAGTGTCTGGACTTTTGAACAAAACCTGGGAGTGAAACAAATGTTAGCGGCATAATAGTGTACAAAAATTTTACTAAATGTACCAATTAGGTCAAGTTATAGAATGATAGAGTACTTGTGCAAACACCATGTAATAACCATCCTCTTGAACAAGAATTCTTTGATCCTTTGGTGAAACGGCATGTCCTTGCTTTACAGCAACAGACCAAGGGATTACAGTTACATTTCCTATGGGACAAGGCAAAATACACTTATGAAAATTCATCACAGTTCATCTTTCGCAAAAACAAAGTCAGTCTTTAGTTTTACCTCTTACATATGGTTGTCTGTTAGTATTGGCTGATAACTGCAGAAATGACCATGGAGCTGATAAGGGGAAAAATAAACATAGAAATTAAATTAAAATACTCCGTGGACTCACAGATTAGATTTTTACTAGTGCATGCATTTCATCCTGTCAATTCAATAAAACCCACCTCGCCTACTTCCCTGTTCTCGTCTTAATCTTCTAAATAATTTCAGAGAAGCCTTCTCAGCTTTTTGGAAAAGTGTGTCCTGAAAGAAAACAGAGCATTTCGAGAAAAAAATATTATTGGTATGCTTTCTGAGTAATTGATAATGGCATAACTTACTAGTATAATGTCCAAGATGACTCCATCCAGCCTAATTGGTCACATACCTCTTTTGTTTTGGACAAGTTGGCCAGTCTCCCATCACAGAATCCCCCAGAACGTGGCTGATTTAATTGAAGAATTATATCCCCCTGGATTTTTCGAAAAGCGTTCTCTAAATTGCTGGCTCTGTAGACTAGGAAAAAGCTAAGACACAACATTAATGTTGTTACGGATAAAAAACTATAGTAAAGCATACTGAGATGCAGGCACGTCTTGTCCTGAAGTTACGGAAAAGGGCGAGGTCACACATCAGTTAACCCCGGAAATGTAAACGTTTAGTTTCACAATCAGGTCCTAAATGAGGAACCATCTTCTGCATCTCAAGATGGAACCCATTTAGATTGTATCAATATTACAGCCAAATTTACAATGCATTATGAAACTCAGAAAGCCACATTTTAATATGGACAATGGCTTCATTCTATGAACATAATTTGTTCTTGTCAGTACTTGTGCCAGTGGAGTGACTGGCACAAATGATTTTAACCTTTTAAATCAATGACAGTTATACCAAAAGACCACATCATTTGACAGAAAATGTAACATTTTAATCCATCAATCAAATTCATTTACAAAAGTATATCCCATTTTATATACAATATGTACAGTGACATATAAACATAACCATTTTTCAACATGGATTCATTCATACGGTAACTAAATAGCATAACAAACATATCACTGATATTCTGCAGGGATGCTGTAGTGCAAATGTGCGCAAATACATAGTGCTGTTGTCCCTTGAATACCTTCTAACTCCGATTATGATGGATTTTCTTGTTGCTTTGTATTATGATTTAATATTTACATGATCTTGCATGCACCGCGTCATTTTGATGACAAAGGGGCCCATGAAACCCATTTAAAAACTCTTGAACATTTAATAGTTTTATACACACAAACAATATACTGTATATACAAACATACAGTATTCAGTATACAGTACACACACACACACACACACACACACACACACACACACAAACATACAAAAATATAAAAAGACAAACCCTACAATCTGAAATTTCTATCGTGTGGCCCTTTTGGAGATACAAGGTTATCATTCAACAGCACTTAAGGTACGTAAATATGTAAGTATCTGTCAGCGCAGTGTCCTTCCTTGATATAAAGACAGATTTCCGTGTTAAAACAAACCCACCATGACTATAAATAAGAGCTTTCAAATGATGAGAAACAGACATTTGGCTCATCAAGGTACACCTACTGTACATCAAGGAAAACAGTCTATACTGTCCTCGTCGCAGTATCCTCTTTTCTTGTGACCAGAACTGGGAAAGTGAACAATCGCCGCCAGCTGGCTTGCTTGCTCTAATATATTCAGCATCAAAAAGGTCTACAGGATCTTCTTAACAAGGTCTGATAGGACAAGTGTAGGCAGGTCTAATTTTCATCTTTGCATCAATGCTTGCAATTACTATTATGAGGATAGAAAGTATGTTATGAATCTGGTTCGAAGCGAGCAACTTGTATTGAGCAGGCTTGGCGGTCATGTAGTTATCAGTTATGTCCAGCAGGTGGGGCCTCCCCAAGTCTAACGCTTCCCAGGAACGTGGTGTGGTTGGTCATGCTAATGAGGGTGTCCTCGTACACCATGCGTATGGAGATCCTCTGGCCCGCACGCAGCAGGCTCACCCCAGCCGTGTAACAGGTGTTGAACTTGCGCTGGCCCGTCTCAATGCTGCACGTGCAGCGTAAGAACGGAGTGGAGTCCACCATCACCTCATAGCTGGCAATGTCAGTGAAGTTGAGGTAGTAGACCTGATCAAATGGAAAACAGACAGGGGGGAAAGATACAATTAAAAAGACTCTATGCACAAACACACACACATTTTAAGGACTATTTGAATTTGAGCTATTGTTATGTTGGATTGTAAAATGTGGGAGGTTACATTCAAGTAAAAGACATGTTTCTAGAGAAACATGCCTTCATATTTGACATGTGTATATGGACTGCAAAGTATAAGAGTTAGGTCAAGGACCGTACTCACTTCTACCTGACTATATATGAAGTAGACACCATCCAGCAGCACCTCCAGCTCTCCAGAGCGAGAGTGCATCTTAAACACACGGTGGTGGATGGACACCATCTTCCAGTTCCTAAGGACACCTTCAGACAGATCTACACATGAGAGATAGGTAGGCAGTAGTCAACATGTATATTCTGAATATTTCCAAGGCGTGGGTGTAGTGGTAGCTATAGCTACTTAAAAGGTAGCCTGGCTCTGCTCGACTATTACTGTACTCTCAGCTCAACTTTTTCTGAGATTAGTCTGGAAACCCTGATCACATCAAGGTCCGCTCAGCCACTATGAAGGGCGAACCAATCAGCAATCAGTGAAGGTGGCTAAGTGTGATGATTTTTAATGTCAAGCGTCAAAATATAGTTCCTACAATGGCGAAGGTGGTAAAGCTAGTTGTAAGGATACAAACAGATACAGCAACTCCGATTGGTTAAAGACCACACCACTAATTTCAAAATAAACCTGAGATGTATGCCCATTATAATCCAATGACTGCAGACAATCTCCAATAGAATGTGTCCAGTCAGACCCTATTCATGAATTTTGGGTATGTTAATAGCAGGCTAATTTAAAAGGTCCCATGTCATTCCTATATCCAACTGATGAGCTAAACATTCCATTTCAGTTGGTGTGTCACAATTTCAACATGCCATAACTTGATTGGCTATTTGACTGGGAGTGGCAGAATAGGTCAGGGATGACTGGATACAATCCAAAAATTATGTCACATTCAGGTCCAAATCCAACTGGCTTGTTAAATATAAAATGAAAGAAAAGGTCCGGCCCTTTATTGTCCCTTCAGACAATACAACTGACAAATACAATAGGAGCATTTTGACATTAACATTTGCTGAAGACATAGACAATCAGGCCTGCTGCAATTTGAGACTGGAAATGATGCTGTGTGGCTGTATTCTAAAACCAGATATAAGAGGTTTGTAATGAAGAATTGATAATTTCTTGTATTACATTCCAAGAAGCAATTTAGCAATCTTTACCTTCCCTGACTTGGATGGTTGTTTCCTGCCCTTGTAAATGAACCACCGCTGGCTGAAAAAAAGAGCAACTGTGAGACATTTGGATGAAATGTATATACATAAAACATTGAGTCATTGTTTAAAAATGTGACATTATATACCTGGAATTCCCTTGTTTTGGTTTTATCTGCAACCCCTACAACAAGAAAGAGACATGATTAAATGCTGGCCAACAACACAGCTCAAGAACAAAGGAGAAATTATAATTGAAACAAAAGATACAGTGACATAGCTGAAGGATGGATCACTACAATCCCCCCACAATGTTTGACGTCCCGCATATAATAAACCACTTCATTTGAAGCCAGTGATTTCATTGATTTTGACAACTTGATCTCTCTCGCAGCGTGGGAAGACACACTGAAAAGGCACACAGAGTGTGTGTGTGTGTGTGTGTTCAGTGTTATAAGAGCTCTCCGCTAAAGCTCAAGCCTCGCTGAGGCTGTGGATAGTTTCCAAGTGCCGTCCCGTTCCACAGTGCTCTTGGACGGCACTGAGCGTATAATGTGGGGTTGGTGCGTGATCACGGCTTCGTACCTGCGGGGCCTTGGAGGCCCGGAGGCCCCTGAGGGCCCGGTGGGCCGGGAGGTCCAGCTGGCCCGACGGCGTTGGTCCCAGGAATACCGGGGATCCCTGGGATGCCCGGAGGCCCCTGTGGGCCTGGGGGCCCAGGGGGACCTGGAGGGCCTTGTGCGCCTGGAGGCCTTTTCCTCCCTGAGGGACAAAATAACAAAGAAAAAGACCACATTGATTTGATTATTTAACTGTGCCCTTCGTGATGGTGCCCCAAAAACACAAATGCCCACCCCTGCTCACTGTTCATAGTGTATAAGGGGAGAGGCTAGAGCAGAGATTTTTTGATCATCATTTATCCAAAGGAGCTACCGGTATTACCGGTAGACAACATTTTCAGTATACCAGTGCCAGACAACATGCAGTCTCATCAATGAAAATGCGATTTGGTCTGCACTTTGCATTACCTTTTTTCTTTTCTCTCCTTTCCTTCCCTCTTTCCCTTCCAGTTGATTCTGAAAAGAAACAAACAGTGTGATTAAACTCAAAATGGTCCTTTGAGCAATTATCATCTCGGATAACAGCTAGCATATCCAACCCATTTCTTATAGCTACACTAAATAGTCTAAAATAACAGATTCAACGTGCTGCAATGAGCAATTGAGTGGAGGTATGTCAGTCTGTGGTATCTTCTAGTGTAGTAATTTGTAAGTGTGGTTTCACCTCCTCTGTATGAACAAGTGCCTTAAGCATTCACAGGCAGTGGAACTGGAGAAGATCATTAGAGAGATACTTTATCCTGCCAAAATCCCTTTCTTTGAATTAGGCCCAGATGGGGAATGCAGATGAAAGTGTGTACATGGATGCGTGCGTGTGTTTGTGTGCGTCTTGCCATTACAACCATGTACATGTGCGTGCGTGTTGGTGGGGCATCCATGTCAGCAGTTGACGAACATATGCACTTGTGTGTGTGTGTGTGTGTTAGGCTATGGTGCAGCTGAAGAATCCTTTTCAAAAAGCCGTCTCACTGCTCTTGTGTTTACCATGTCATTACAACTACAAAGACCATTTAACCTTAAAACCTCACAGTTTGAGTCCCCCTCAAACATATGGCCAATGTTTCTCCCTTGGCTAAATGACTGGATGCATCCACATGGATTTCTCTTAACGAGCAGCCCTATCTGGAATCTGGTGCCCGTTAGGAGAGCTCAGAGCATGCATGTGCGCGTGCATGCATACACATAAAGCATACATGTGCTAACACAGACACACATACACACATACCCACACAGACACACAACACACACATCTAAGGCTGAGATTACAAAAGCTTTTGTCTGTGTGCTGAAAGCCGAGGAAAGACCTGGGAATGATTAGTGTTTAGAGGCTCAGGACTTTACTGATTTATGTAGAAAGTCTCAAAGGTGAGTTTTTTCTTCTAATTTAAACACAATCACTAAACTTCCTCCACCCCCCCACCAAGTATTCAGTGTCACGCCACAGACATTGGAATGCCTTATGATCATGCTGCACTTGTTGTACTCAGACAAGGTACTTCAAAGGCCTGCTTTTTTATTTTATTTGCATAGCTCACATTCTAAACAAAAACTACAAAAGCAAATTCAAGCATTTTCACCATATGGCTTTCTGTTTCAGCTATTGATTGCCATAAATCAGTGAAATTAATGAAAGGGAACAACATCGCCACCTGGTTTCCCCCAAAAAGACATGCATGTTTCCTGTAATGATTAATTCACTTTATTTCCTGGTGGTTCTGGCCAGAACAATAACACAATTATGTAGAGTATATCTGCCGAGTTTACACTGATATGAAGGATATTTCAGGGACTTGGTATTATTTTGAGACAGGGAAATCAACACAAGGTTGGCTGTCTGTTTCAAATTGGTGAAACCCTCCCAAACTCTGTTTTTCTTGTTTGCTATCCAAGTAATAATCAGTCCCATTCGGTTAAATCCCTAACTCTATAAACTCAGCAACAATACGCGGTGGAGCTGCTTTGTTAAGTAAGCAACAAGCAGTAAAGAAATAAATTCCACAAAAAGTGCGAACCCATTAACAAACTGTTGTCACAATGTATGAGCCGTAGGCCCACATTAAGGCTGTTATTTACATTGTACCAAATCCCTACCAATATACAAGTATAACGGAGACCCCTTCCTGAATATTATTGCTAGACCAAACTAGCAAATTAGATAATTAAATAAACCCATGCACACGCACACACACACACAATATTGATATGGAAGCACCAGAGGATAATGTCTCAATATGATTGTGGTTGTGGTATTATGAGCTTGTCTGAGATATGAAGGTGGATTTTAAATAAAAACAAAATTAATTATTTGGGGTTGTGCTTATATTTTGCTGTAATACTGAACAAAGAGAAAACACTCAAGGAGAGGATTTAAGCAAGCTAATTCCCAAACAGAACAAAAGAAAAAGGGTAATACATTTTTTAAAATACCTGAGTCTGGTTGTTTGCTAGGGCTCCTTTTTGCCCTCTGGGTAATGCCCCTGTTGTCTTCTGTGTTGTGAAAGTCACTGTGTCTATGGAGTAGCCGCTCCTGTAAAAATGAGAAAATAAAAAAATATTATTATCCCATAAGAATCATGGTGCAATTTTGGGGCTCTCCTATTAGTGAGGAGGAGAATTTCTAATGTTAGCTATTAGTTCAGTGGTTACTTAAGTTAATAGGCCCAAACCATTGTGTGGCACAAACAAAAGAACATCGTGAGGAGATTTTTTGAGATGGAAATTCATATTACAAGTGCTCTTTCTATTGTAGGGTATAATGTTTACACAAAGACAACTTGGACCATTTGAAAAGCTATGAGACATTGCCAGCTAGCATACTCTTACTGTACTGTGCCAAGCCACTGTCTGTCCTATTGGTCCTGTAACATATCCTGTAACCCAAGTCAATTTTGTCTGTGTTTCTGCCTCTTGAGACATTCACCTGGACACGACTGCTCTAAAATTCACCTTTTTATACAAAAGGAGGACATGAATTGTGGTTAATCTGAGAGCAATGCCTATTCATATGGCACCTGGTTCCAGCCCTATTCAGAAGTAGTATGAATAACCTAAAAGAAACGGAGCTCACAGAAAGGATGTAGCTGGTCTGAGCTCATCTCTTCAAACAGGAAATCCTTTGCTACAGCCGTGAGATGTTCCCATGGGCCAGTGAGTGGTGGGACAAACCGCATGCCTGTCTTGTTATATGACTGGTTCTGGTCAACCTACACTCACAGGAACTCTGTGGGGCGCCCTAACCTGACTGTAACAGCCCAAAACTCACTTAAACATGACCAGCTCCACTGTTTTTGCCGAGTCCTAAATGCAGCTTGTTCTATTGTTCAAAGTCACATTCTGTTAAGAGAGCCAGTTTGTGATCACATCTTTGGAGGATTCCCAGAACCAGAGAAACAAAAGAAACTCTGCACTGGTAACACAAGACCACCCAAAGTCGGCTTTATGTTGAGCCTTCCAATCCAAGACATCACCTCGGTCGCACTTTGGTGTTGTCGACATGAGTGATGGCACGCATTGCATACATAAAAGCTTTAGATAAAGACATAAAAGCTGGACAAATAGGCGTATAAATGTTATTGTACTGGACATCTGCTTGCTGTTTGAACAACTAATTCTCTGAGCATTGACATGTGTAGCACCTTAGCATGAATCCAGTAATGATGTATCATTTAATCCTATTGCAAGCAATGAATCAGCATGACATGTAGGCTTGCTGACAGGCACTTTCACCTCTAAATGCCATGTGGGCCAAGCCCAGTTGAGTGCAAAATGATACGTCCCACCATTTCGTGTGAGACGCTTGAACAAATAAATAAATGTAAAGCACAGAGCTTTCTACAAAATACAGTGTGAACTCAACATGGCCCTTTGTGTGGTTTCCAGGCAGGGCCACAGTACGACCATAGAAAGACAGGAAAACTTATGTTGTGGGTCTTTGCTATACCTCAACTCAGATGTGGATCCTCCGAGAGTGGGATGAGCAGAATAATGTCAAACACTCCCCCTGGTTGTGTTGGGCAAGCTGAAAGCTGTTCAAGTCCACAACCCTGACCAGCCGCCAACCATGTCTGACCTTATACGCATGGGAATTCCTGCCCGATTGAGAACTATGTGTTGGAATGGTTTAACGGCACACATGCCTCCAGATGTTCCCGCGAGCTGCAACGTTTGCTGTTCATTTGGTGTGCAGGTGTCTCCACAGCTCCGCTCCAGCTGTTGGCATATATGTGGCTTTTACCCCTCAAAGGATTCTGGGTGTATGTTCGCACATATGGCATTACACTTTCGTCTGTTCTGACAGCCAAACATGATTCAAACAGCCGATTTTTGGCCCAGGATTAATCTCTATCCAAACGCCAAAAGCAAACAAACAACGTGCTTTGCTACTACCAAACTGTTTATGTTTAATGTTTGAACATTACATGTTGACTCCAAACAGTCTAAATTTGTGTTTTTCCAATGAATGTCTACAGTATCTATGAGAAACCATTGTGTGTCCCGGTTTGATTTTTTTCACTTCATTACACCATTTACAACCCTCATACCCTTCAAAGGCATGCAGAGTTACAGTAAATCAGGATGACAACGTGTTGGTATGTATGCCAAGTGCCAACTGTTGAGTAAACCATTCTTTTTTCAGCACAGGGAAAAAGCTATTAATTAGAGGGCCTTTAAATCTTCAAAGTGTGGGAGTGTAGTTGCACACCGAGGACGAGCTTCCCCGTTGTTCTGTGAGGATATGACTACATTTCGGTAAATCCAGCAATGTGCTGCATTTAGAGCAGACAATTACTTTGAGGAGGTGTAGAATGCCTTCTGAGATTAGGTACAACCACTACTTAATATTTTTGCCAGCTCACATTTCAATAAAAAGGGTTATTGAACAGGGAGATGAGTGTCCTTAAACTGTAGAAGATATCCCCAATAAATCTAAATTTAGGATGTTTAGGAAGCAAAAACATTGAGCGTCTTTCAGGTACAGCTGATGTATTGTGAAAGCCACTGATCACTGCTCTAATGGCCTCACGTATTCATGTTAGCCTATGTTATACTGATAGGGATAAATGTGCCCGTTTCTTCTGACAGTGGACGCTTCTTAGACTGTTCTAAGTATTCCTAATACTGTGTGAGCATGCTTAAAAATTGGCAAAGTTTCCATGAATTACAATCATCTACACATTTGTCAGCAAGGAAAAGTTGCATGTGTAATTCAATATACTGCCTGTCAACACCACATTACATTCCCTTACACTGCAGCACCACTGGCAAAATGATTGTTCGGCTTTTGAACACAGCTGATGGCTACGATGTTTTCATTTTACAGTGATTGGGACTTTTTGATAAATAAGTGGACTTCTCTACAAGACTGTGGCCTCTTGCAAAGAATATTCAATGCTGTATGCAGGAATTTCTGCTTAAAATTATTGTGGTTATTTACTCATTTGCCTTTCCCCCCCCTTGACGCACCTTCACCCAAATCTATCACACAGCTCTTATTTGTGCATATGATTCTGTTGTTATAAATGATCAAGCCCTGGTCATGATTAACTTGGATGATAATGGGGGTGACAGGCCACCAATGCCGCCCTACTGCATATACTGTATGCCGCCGAGGACTGTGGGTCCCATCAAACTGACTTTTTTAATAGCTGTTAACTAGACGCCAGATGTTTCAGCATCTGTTCTTTGTGAGACTTTGAAGGCATACATCAGAGGAGAGATTATTCATATATTGGCTATGAGAAAAATATTACACAGAAGAAAAGACACTGTCTGAGGTAACAACTAATCACTGAACTGGTTATATTTACATTATTTCTGGAACCCAGGTTTCGAACACGGAAAGTGAGAGCGCTCGGGACTTCACACTCACAGATTAAGACTGCTAGGAGCTGTTCTTGGGAACAAGCCAGCCAACAAGCCAGCCAGTTAGCCAGTAAGCTAGCCAGCTCCACTGGACAGCTAGGATTTACAGTCGTGCTCAAGGGCACGCTCACTATGGTCGCTGAGTAGGATCCTGCTGTGCTTTCACTTTCCTAACTCAGTAAATCACCAAATTGTATCTCATCTCATGTAGACATATATGTGGAATCTTTCCTTTAATGTACATAATATATCTTTAAAGCACAATCTTACTGGCTCTCTATGTCCAAACTGTCCAACCAGGTGACCCAATTTGTCTATAACAATTAGAGCAATTGCCCTCTGTTTTACTAGAAGTGTTATTGTAAGGGCAACACTGTGTTCTGAAAATAACAACAAAAACATGTAAGCATTGCAACAGCCTAAATTCTATTGCTTTCTCCAGCAAACAAAGAAGCATTACATTCTGTCAGTATGGGACAAGCTAGAAACCATTCACTTCAGTTGGGTAGGAATTGATGATACTGAAATAATATTTAAATTAGTATTTGCAATCGTTTTTATGTTTAATCATCTTGAATATAATGTGCATACATTTTCAGAGTATTTTAATGTTATGTTAAAGAATGTGATACATTACTTTTGACACAAGAAGGTAGGGTAGGTCGGAGTGAACTACAGTACATACTGGGCCAGGGGACAAAATGGTTAACAAGAACATGTTACCTTGCAAAGCAATGTGCACTTTGAATAAAAAAGCAAGCTGTATTATAGCATTTTAGTCTCTTTCACACATCTCCGCACCCAGCCAATTTGAAACAAACAAGATCTTCGAACAAGATCTTCCACAGCACAAAGATATTCTGAATACTGCAGCAAGCAGTGACAGATGTATTGCAGTTTATCAACAATTAAATCTCGGCATAAATTGTAAATTGTGCAAACGGAATTTGTTTCGATTAAGGGGTAAATGATGTACTAGAAAGTATAAAAATCAAAATGACAATTTGTTGACTTGAAAGCCTATGAATAATACACGTTATGTCACTTCAACAAATATCTCTTAACACTATAATGTTTTCAGGAGAATGACTGAAAGAATAATATTTTAAAAGGACTAGGCCTAGTATATAATGTAAGAACCTTATAGGATACACGGTCAAAAGGCTAATCACACAGGTGAGCATACTGTAGATGAAGTATGAAGGCGGCGTAAACTGGCCAGAGAAAGGCTTCCGCATCGAAGTTGGAGCATTAACCTCTTAATGTGAAATATGCACTACTTAGAGTGATAGACGAAGAAGTGACTCTGAATTTTATATTTAAAAAAGGTGGAAAAGAGTTGGGTGGAGTCTCAAAATAGTTTTGTAATGGCAACAGGCTCACTTGGCATCACAGCGATCCTGACACAATAATATATAGCCCAGTTGCTGTGCAAGAACGGGTAAGGCCAAATAATGTGTTTATGAGAGTCACACACTAACAGCATCTGCCACAGATTCACTGTTTTTGAAAAGATAGATCAGCCATCTATCTACAGCAGACACTGGAGTATAGCGATTACATTGTGTGACTTACTTAAATGGTATGGCTGTGTATTTATCCTATTTGGTTGTTGTTTGCTTAACTGTGTTTTTTTTATGTTTAATTTCCTATTCGGTAATTCTTAATTGTATACCTGCGTATCACATAATATCTCATCAATGCTTCTGAAGGACCTTTGATGTTGACTTGTGTGAAAAATCCAATAAACAATGTTTAGATCTATAAAACAATTCTTCAAAGGAAATGTCTCAAAAGCTAACAAGTGCGTTCGCTTTGTCCAAATGCCACATGCTCCCGTTTCTTCAACTATGTAAACTGTGGCATGTGTAATCAGAGTTGTTTAATGCAGACATCTGGCTAGGACAGCATCACAGCCCTGTTAAATATTTACAGATGGGCCACAGTCTTTCACCTCATGAAGAATCACCATCTGGCTTGAATACCATGCAGATCTCACTTGGGTTCAGCCAGAGAAACCACCACTATCTAAAATAAGCTTTGCAAAGGGCATAGTCAGGCCTAAATTAAAAGGCTTGGTAGAAAGATAATGCAGATGTTAATATCAATACTGGTGAAGCACCGGCAGTATTGAGAAGCAATCTACAGTCTTAGCCTGAAATACAAGGTTCTATAAAACAAATGTATTGTCCTGCCAATGGCCCACTTAACAGAAGGTACTCTCCAAAAAAGGTTACACAACAGATGACATATGAGCCAATAAATCAAGCAAAACAATATTTAGACCCCCGCCTGGTCCCTTTTGTATTGACATGTGGGGGTGAGTAGGGTGTGGGGCAGTTAGCAAAGCACCAGATAACACTGAACATTTGATCAGACTGCTCACAGAAACGAAAACACATGTGAGATGGAGCTGGCTCAGGTCCAAGTACCGACTAACCATCTAAGTCCTGACGTATTTACATCAGCCCTCTGGCTTTGCACCTGCTTGTGATCTAGTTCATTTTCTGTCCACCTGCTACATCTTGTTCACTGACCCTTTTCAGTTGGGCAACACGCCTGATACGTTTTATGACACTGCTCTAGCCTCTGTCTAGGAATAACCAACTATATCATCAGGGCAGTACATTGCATTAGGTCCCACTAGCATTGACATGACTGCAAATTACAATTTGTGGTGAAACAACAGGGTTTAACATAATCAATTGGCTTTAAAGCTTCCATTGCCTGGCTGCAACTGTAGCCCACCTAAACTGGCATCTAGACAGATTGAGATATTTGGCAGTTAACATTTCATATTGAATGTCTGTATGCATACCTCGCTGAGAAGTTTTACACAGCAGCACTAGAGTACAAAATGTCTTACCCAATATGACTGGAAACTGAGCTGGAAGGCTTTGGACAAGCTACTGTAAATTAACTTGCCCAAAAACATGCCATAACAGAGCAGACACCGAATCTGACACCTTAATATGGAACACGAGAAGTGAGAAGAGGTGAATGAACACGAACGGTCTCCTCGTCAGGAATGAACACCACCAAGTCGCCCATTGCACCCGTTTTTTAAGGTCACATCTGGCTACTGAGTCCAGCGCTCTAAGTTTTGTTTACCTCATGACCCTCTCCACGCTGGCTGGAGTCCACTCGTAGGTGGCCGGGCGAGAACGCCGGGTCAGCCAGATCAGTTCCACCCAATGTCAGCATCGAGTCTCGTTTCTGGTGGATTATTTCCCTTTTTACTTCAGACCGAAGATCTAAATAGCAGACGAGCGTGATGA
Source organism: Aphredoderus sayanus (assembly GCA_027564795.1). Lineage (NCBI taxonomy): Eukaryota > Metazoa > Chordata > Actinopteri > Percopsiformes > Aphredoderidae > Aphredoderus > Aphredoderus sayanus. The sequence goes on along the minus strand of JAODUG010000002.1, from coordinate 2,590,714 downwards.
CATGTAACGACAGCGAGAGTATGAATAATCCCAGGAAGACTATACTGCTGCCTCTATTCTTGCACTTCTTGTTGCACGTGCACGGAGGTGGTCTGGGCATCACTTTGTCCGGTAAATCATCCATAGAAGAATCATCGCATGCCATTATTGGATAAAGAGCAAGACAAATGCTTTTATCTCGGCATAATCAATTCGTTTGTCTTGTTTGAGCCAAAGCTATTCATTAACCTAGACCCGTACGCCAACATAGAAACTCATAGGTGCAGCAGGTCGGTGCAAACTTCTTCGTGTATCAGTAGTAACAATAGAGTACCGCCTACGACGATTGTGATTGGTTGAAACCAATTTTTACCCAGACAATCCGGGGCAGAGGTTGGTTATATTAGATACAGTGTTATAGCGACATCTAACGCACACACACTGTATATACAATGTATACAAAGTTGACATTTAACTCGTCTTGGTTAAATTAAATATTAAATTAGTGTATTTTTTTGCCCTTGTTTGTGTTAACGTAATGAAGATAACAATTCTGTAATCTCATTTGATCATTTTTTTCCGACTAATATTTTTCAGACAACGTGATTAGTGTGGGAAAGAAGGATTGGGTCTGATGTATTTTGTTTATCGTTGTGTTTTATGAGCGGGAGACTTCTTTGGTGCACTTTGTTTGGCACTTTGTTTTGTGATTGGGTGGTATATATGTGGTAGGACTGGGTCGTTTGTTATCCTCTTGCCTGCCAAATAAATAAAATATAGAATACATCTCCCACATTATAGTAAATATTTCTCCCAATTATTGTTGATAGAAGAAGTATAATAAATATTTAATATAGAAGAGAATTTGAAACTTCCAATTACAATATGAAATCTATTAATTATATCTATTTGTCACTCACACTATTTGTTTAATGAGCTCTGTATAACAACATATACCCTTTTCCTCTCATGTCAGCTTGGGAGAAATCATTTGTTTCCAGGAGAGGCCAACTGAGGACAGTAACTAACTATATTGAGTGTGACATTGTGGTTTCTTCATTTTCAGCATTCAAGGCTGACCTTCGTTTTGTTCTTGTCAGATGTAGACACTGATCTTTGAAGCAAGGAACCAGAGGTAGCCTGTGGATTAGTTTGTCCTTGAGCCAGGCATGGTGAAACTCGTACACTAAGCAGGCCTGAAGCATTGGATCTGCTTGCTGGATCACCCACTTTGTTTAGTTTTCAGACAGCTGCCACAAAACATCTGTCTTTATTTCGTATGGACACATTCTGACAGTTGCGTGCATTGTCTGGACCTACATAAAGGTATCACTCTGTGTGAACCATAGAACTGTGAACCAACAGTGAGTGATTGAGCTTTATTTGGTATTTCAGGTAAATAGTGCAGAAGAAATCTATTTGTAAGCAGTGACATTTATATGTACAGTATTACATGCTGTATATTTCCTACACATGCATTGTTAGTATATATTTATATATAGAAATTGATTATTCTGTCAGTCACTGCAGTTCAGTGTCTGGTGCAGGATAGTCTAGTGTTCTGGGTCAGGTGGACTCCGAGTTGGAAGGTTGGACCACCTGTAGCATCCTTGAGCAAGATGCCTAATCCATAACTGCTCCTTGTAATACCTGTAAAATTGTACTCAATGTAAGTCGCTTTGGGTAAAAGCATCTGCTACATGATGTAATTGTAAACTGCAGTATACTGTATGTGCTTTTGCCTGGCTGTATAAAAAAGTAATTCAAGTCAACTGCCACAGAAGGGCAGCATTGCCAAGCCATATGAACAACACTGCATACTGGTATCCTGACAAACAATTCATTCAACAATAATTCAACAAATACATTTTGTATGCTTGCTTATATAATATTTCTATATAACCTTAATTTGAAATTAAGCCCCCTCACTCATCTTCTTTCTCTGAAACTATTTCATTGTCAGTACTCTATGTAAGTGAGTAAAATGGAAGAGAGAATCCATTCAAAGTAACCGTCATACTGCCAGTGACTGAAGGCTCAGCTTAAGCATGTTTGTTATGGTTTTCATCCAAGCACAAAAACACAATGACTTTCAGAAGCAGACTATAAAAGAGATTGAAAAAAGAAAAAAAAGCTTGGACACATAGATTTGTTTTTGTTTATTTATTTAGTCAATTGAGAAATTTCATTTTGATAGCTAAACAAGGTGTCACAAGTTGTTTATTTATTTATTGTTTTGTCAAGAGAGGAGGTCAGGTAAAAGTCAAACTGTAAACAAACCTGTTTGAGTCACCATCTTATACCCATGTTGTTTCAAGCATCAAACACTGCCGTATAAAAATAAAATAGCCACAGTCAGACCACTATTGTTGTGAATATTTTTTGCCATTAAAAACCCCAGGAATCATTTTTATAACGTCCCTGAGGGTGTAATGCTCCGTTCATAAACAGTCTGCCACTCTATCCTTTCTGAGCTTATAACAAGATTTAAAGGCTTTTCCCACCAGATGATAGAGTTTGCAGAGGAAATAGGCGTTCATGATTTACTATGGGGTTTATGGCTCATGGCTCCATCAAACTGTTTAAAAAACATTACCTGCCTGGACAGCAGTAGCATTGATTTTGGACACCAACTCAAATTCTTGCTAATTCTGTTGGAATTATATTTACTATGCAGTATCCTGGTAAACTGTACTGACTTAGGAAGCTCCGCCTCTCCACTCTGCATCCATTTTTTTTATCAGTCTGGAAACTTTCAATTCAATACTGTGTGAGCCTGGTCAAGAATCATTGGCCAATCAGTGTCCATGTGTCATTCAGCCTGAGAAAGTATTACAATTTAAACGTAATATGTAAGAGTGAAGATATAGCGCCATAGCCAACGTTTCAGAAATAGGCCTCTTCGCTCCTTCACCCAGGCCCACTCCATGCTCCATCCAGCCCCAACCTATGCTATACACACTTGAAAGGCGTGCACGGATGCATCCAGGAGTTATACCACTCCCTTCAGAGATCACTTATATGTCAGACAGGCAAGCCCTGCTGAGAAACTTCAGAGGATGTTTGTTGCTCTACTGTTCAATAATCACACCTACAGTTACCTACAATATACAGAGGCCATGTGAAAATCTTTAATACTGGAGCTTTAAAGGTCCTGCAATGCAAATGCCCACAAAACTGTGCGTCAAAGTGCCTGTAGATTTCAGAAACGACTGGGAGGTGGAGTAGAGAGGAGTGCCTGACACTCAAGTGAAGTCTGTAGTTTGTCTTTCTACCCTGTGTGCTCTAAAAGACTTTTGTTATCCTGTTCTCCAATTCCAAAGAGTGATTTCCTGTTTAGGGCTATATTTCTGCCGCTCAGCGCTCCTCTGTGAGCGAGCCCTTCTGGTGTGACACAGCACCATCAGCAAGAGGAGACATGCCTCTGTAATTGTATTTATTAATGAACAACAGAGAACCTGAGAGATGTACACATGACTGATAAGCACTGTAACAGAGGAATGCCCAGAGGAATGCTACATTGCTTTTGATACATACAACATCAAATACCTAATGTGGATATTAAAAAAATCCATGCCTATATATTAGTCATGTACTGCATATACAGTAACATTATCTTGTCTGGCTACTTACACTGTCTATAAAATCATACATTGTCTCCAAAGAAGGAAAAGGAATTTGGAAGGTTGAAATCAAGACAGTGGCCTCATCTTTCACTGTTTTGTTGCCATCGGAGGAATGCTTATGTTCCATTTTTTAAAGCATCAAATAGCACAGGAACACACTGTACAGTAGGTGTGTCAGTAGCAAACAGGAGATATACTTCTTGACTGTGTTCTTCTAGACAGTCTTATTATACATATCATATATAAGTGGGTCTAATAAACAGGTGAAATATGAGTGAGGTTCCTGTTATGTTTATGAACCTCAGTAAGCAGCTGGCTGGTATTTTATAGCCAGGGATACAATGTTTCCCACAAAGCTTCTTTCGGAGGCTTGGGTGAGTTCCCGCCAAACACAACCTCTGCCAGCTTCAGTAAGCAACAGTCACTACCCATATCAAAGGCTCCATGCCACACCTATGGTAAGAGTGACAGGTACAACTGAGCTAACCTCTAGGGGGTTTGTTTTCTCCAGTCTCCCGGGAGTCAATTCCATGTGTTGCTCCTTGTTGAGTAGACAACTTCACTCATGACTGAAGTGCAAGTACACCTGCAGGGTTATCCTCTGAAACCTCAACCACATTATGATATGATAATCTTCCTCTCTGGCATTGTGGGGGTAGAGATCACATCTCAGGGCAACTGTAGGGAATAATGGGCACTGTGTTCTCAAAGAGGCAGGTGGAAAATGCTCCAGAAAGTGCAGCACACCATGAAATCAACGTATCAGATTGCCCAAACAGAAGTAAAAGGGATTCTCACCATCTATGAACTGTTTTGTGCTTCCCTTTCATGGCATAGCCCACACACTAGCACAAACAAGACCGCAGACCAAAACTGTGAAGTTTCTTTTGTTTTTTTTTGTTTTGTGAGCGTTTTTATTTTGGGGGTTGGCGGGAAAGGTGGGGGTTGAGTCTAACAGTGTTTTTACTTTCTCATTTGACCTTGAAAAGTGCCCAAAGGCTGTCACCTCTGTCCGAACACTTTTCTGCTGATGGTCTCACCACCTTCATGTCTTCTCTCTCTTTTTCCTTCCATCTCATTATCTCTTCAAATATCATCACTTATTCAGAGACCCTTAAAAGACAGACTGGAATCTGACACAGCAATATGCAGCAGGAGGCTGTCAGTTCATTAAAAAACCTCATCAAACATGCAGAGCATAAAAAGACACAAACAAACACACGCGCGCGCGCACACACACTCACTCACACACACACACACACGCAGATGCACGCAAATACAGGCACACACACATTTATTCAGCTTTCGGGAAGCATTGTCCTGTGGTGTTAACAAATTCCCCCAGCCTCTCTGGTAGTATATGCTGGAGCAAAGAGGAGAGAGAGCTATGCTGTGTTTTCCATTCCGCAGGCCTTTCCTCATTGTACATCCTCATTAATTACCATCCACATTCTAATATGCAACTGTTACGCACAGATGTATGCACAGGTTTGTTGTAGCCTGCTGTGTGAGCAACAAGTGAAAGTTGAATTTTTGCCCAGGGGTTTTGTCTAGCTCTGAGTTCTGAGCAGTATCTCATCATGTTACAATGCAAAGCTGCTGACCTGAAATCTCTTACATTATGGTGTCAACTGTCACATACCCTGATCGTTTCCCTCCTGGCCAGCGATGTTTAAATGATCTGCACCTGGCGAGCATGCTGCTTGCGTGTTTTTGATAAGAAACACTTGCGAAGTAGGAATGTTTTTCAAATGTCTCTCAGCAGAATGGCTCAGGGCCTTATTAGGGACCATACGCCTGCCTGACAACTCACTCCCGGTGTTGTGTTAAACCCCCATATGCAGCTGTGTGTCTCCAGGACCGTCTTGAGATATGTGTGTGTATTGCAGTGGGTAAACGGCCCTCTTCAGCTTTATTACCTGGCCATGAATCATGAGCCTTCATTACAGCCTGCTCATAGTGCTCTGAAGGTTAAGCAAACCAATTAGAGTTCCCCACACGCCGTCGGGGTTCTCAGCAACAACCGCATCACCACGCCTCGCATTTTAAACAGTCTGAGGTGAGGGGCTGAAAGAAAGGAAAGAAAGAAAGAAAGAAAGAAAGAAAGGAATGAATGAATAAATGGAGGAAAGAAAGAAAGGAAGGAAGGAAGGAAGGAAGACCTCCAGAAGAAAGGGGAGTTTGGACAGGATTCAGCTTTGGGAGTGATATATAGAGATTGAACAAGACTGAGGGGAGACAAAGCATGAGAGAGATAAAAGGACATAGCGAGGGAAAGGTATAGAGAGTCAGACAGAGAGAGAGAGAGAGAGAGAGAGAGAGAGAGAGAGAGAGAGAGAGAAAGAGAGAGAGAGAGAGAGAGATTATGTAGAGTGAGCAAAGACAAATAGAAAAAGTGTGAGAGAGAGAGAGAGAGTAAGAGAGAGACCCTATTAAAAGAAATGACACCGTCATGGCTGACTGAGCCCCTGTGCCGGGCAGCGGGAGCCCCTGTGCTTAATGCTCTTTGGCTGTCAGCGCCACAGTCAGCAGCCCTGCCTGGCTGCTCACAGGGGGGAAGCTGTGTACGTCTGTGCTCTCCATTAACTCCACCTCCCCATTAGAATAGATACCAGCAAAGGGACTCTGCTACTCAGAGAGCAGATCCGATGGAGCACAGGCGTGGCACATTGTGATCATAATGTGAAGTGTCACTAAGAGTTCCTCAGGAAGTCAGCAATGAAGTTTGGACCCTGCAGCTGCACCAGTAGCTCCGCATTGTCTGGCTGATTGTGCCCACATTTGATTAAATGTTTTGTTTGTTCATGCTTCTATTTATTCTTGTTTAATATATTTTTGAATATTGTTGTATTTTGTACAGCATTCCAATCAACATTGGTTGTTTTTAAATGTACAATATAAATAATGACCAATTCAGAGCAGGGCTCAAATTCCAGTATGTGTCTAATACAGTATGCTTGTTTGACACCATGCGTCCCTTCCAACCTCTCTAGTACAAACTTAAACAGTCAGCTAAAGTAAATTGGTTATAGGGGTGCTATAACTAAATCAAGGAGTGTGCCTTTAAATCTACTGAAGGACCTGTCAACAGAAGCTTTTGAGACACAGGCGATATTACCTTTTCTTTCCTGAAAGCCAAGTGGATAAGTATGTCTGGGTTGGGCTCTTTTCAGAGAAGCACAATAGGCGGGTCACAGCACTATTGAACCAGGGGAAGTTGTGGAGTACAATGGTATGTGGCTTCCTTTCTCCCCATGTTGCTTCAGAGAATGCAAACCGTACATGACTGCTGACCTTCTGCTAACTTTACAGGCTTTTACTGTAAAAGGGGGGTGGGAAGCGAGACTAGCTCTGCTAACTGGAGACAATTGCATTCACTGAGAATGAGCGAAGGAAACGGCAGGAATAAAGAGAGAGAGATATCATCCAGGAGATATGGAGATCTGAGGGAGAGGCTGGGAACGGCTGATGTCGACTTGCTACGATGCTACATTAGCATTTCAAAGGGAATAGTGGAGGAATCAGCTTGGAAACAAAAAAGGGCTTCATCAGCACTGACTGACAGAGCTGCAGATGATGCAGTGGAATCACCTCCACCTCCCCATCTTCTCCACCCTTTTCATCTTCTCCACATCCATGTGCACTCAGGCAGGACATCGATGACCATTGTGACTGATTACAGACGCTTCATTAGACCTGTAGACCATTAGACCTTTTTCACATGAGACCTGGCTCTGTCTCAGCAAGATGTGGCAACACAGATACCATCAGAGATAAGTCATTTAAAATGAATGATGACATTTAGTACCGGTAACATCATGCAATGCACAACCCAATCTGCTTTCATCCAATCAGGCGGGGAGACCACGCCCACTTAGGATACCGGAAAGAACCATACCATTAACAACGCTTGTATCTTCTGTTCGAGTTATCTTTGTCTGAATTGTTGAAGTCCTGGTCCACACAGGTGTTTTGAGTTAATGTGGCTGATAACACTTGTTCTCAGATGGTATGATAAGTTAAAACGAGATAACATATCTAAAATTAAACCATCAAAATATAGACAAACCTTTAAAGAGAATTATATCATTATAATAACTACATTTTTTAATGATATTCATGATGTTTCAAGTAAGCTACTGTGCTTTAAGTGTAAAAGTCGTGGTTTAATTCCACTAGTTTCACCATTCAACTATGAACCACTGTACATTACTTGGTACAGTACAGACGGTGTGGATTTTTGGAGCTGGCCAATCTCATAACTTAATTTTCAGACAGCTTCCAAGGGTTTCTCTCAAGTGCTTTTTGGTGTTAGGTCACACAAACTGTCTTCTGTACGTCAACGTATAGTCTCTAATATAACAAACTTTACAAAGGTTAGCTAAAATGAATGAAACAATGAAAAGAAAATGTCCTGGCATTGACAGCAGCTCTTGACATAGGCACTTACATACCTTCGCCATTGTTGACAGTGTTGGGATTGTATGTCCCGCCCCCTCTTTGATTTTAATTGGCGGACAACAATGACATTGACAGGCCCAGCGCTGTTCCTAAAGTTGGACTGTTGTCAAGTGAAAGCACAGGGAATGGAGCAGGGAAAAAGCTGTATGCTGAGGGCATTTATTTCACTGCGGACGTTGAGCGCTGTCAACGCTGAACATAGAATTTGTATAGAAAATAGACGCTGCCAGCGCAAAAAACGCATTCGGTGGACACAGGCCCTTATTTTGCTGAAATCCACCCTGTAAGTGCATGTTTGCGGTTGCTATCAGTGCTTGCACATGCTCGTCCATTCCACGGTGTACGCCGCGAAGCTCCCAGTGCACAGCAAAGAGTTGGCGGGGGCCTGCACTTAGCCAGCCCAGCTCTGCCCTGCCTCCGTCTGCTTAAGAGCGGAGCTGGTACGCGAGGGTCCTGGCAGGGCTGCGCTGTCAGCTTGACCTGCTTTAAAATGCCACCATCATCAGAGGAGGAAAAAAAATGCTCTGAAAGGTCTGTTAGTGCTGAGCCCCAGCTTCCTATTCAGAGCAGTCTCAAAGCCCCACTCAGCTCCATCTGATAACAGCTCTGGGCGTATAGGTGGGGTCCAAATAGCTGCCTGTACTCTTCAGCCAGGTCCAACTGCCTCCACCTTAGCTTTCATCTGTCCCCTTCTCTTTGCGCTCTGGTTCCAGCACCCTCCCCTATTCACTCATCCCCTCTTTTCACCGTTCTGTTTACCTGTTCCCCTTCCTGGGAGCTCTTTGTTAAAGTCGAGAGCCCAGCTTTTTCTTGAATCCAAAAGGAAACCCTCTCTACTGACAGCCCCGCTCCTTGGCCAAGCACACGAGGCATGCTGTCTCACTGCACCACTTTACAGCTCAGTCTAAATAGTATATGTTGAGAAGGTGGCCAAATTTACTAGCGTCAGCAGGTGCTGTATATTGTTGTCTATCCTGCTTTAGTAGCTGCACTAGCCAATGAAATTTTGTTACATCTCTGGGGATAGTTTGTATAGGGCTGGTAAATCCATTAAAGCAGTTCTTGCCATTTTATGGCTCTGGTACATTATTCATGATGCTAGGTCATTCTGGGGAAATAACTTTATGGCATCCCAACTCACATAAGGTGAGTATACATTATTCTCTTAAGACCTGTTGATATTTTGTGCTAGGTTGGGTGTAGTTAGGCTCTGGATTTGCTAATGCTGACTGCCTTGGGGTAGATATAATATTTATCTAGTCTTTTATTCTTCTATTTCCATATGAAACCTGATTAAGAGGTCAGACACTGCTCCTTTCTATTTCCCACTGGAAACCCTACTGTCTTCAAAGTTCACTCACTAAATTAAAACTGAATTCACGCAGCTGTGAATATGGGCCTAATGCAAATGTTCAGAAGTTCTCACTATGGTGAAAGTTTGTGACTTGAATGCATTAGCCCGACTTTGACCCAGTTTTCTATATTATGACAAAATGTTGAACATGCACAAATGTGAAGATGAGTCTTAAAATGAGAAGGCCTAGTATATCCTTTGGGCATCACTGGAATGAAATCTACCCAACCCAGATAGGCCGTTGCCAGGGAAGAAGACATTCAACCCTTTTTGATGTTTTCTCACCTCATTCCATTTGAAAAGGACACCTCTACAACCTTCATCTTGCCCCTGTCTTCATCTGCTTCTATACTTTTTCAACACGTAGATGGCTTCTGTCCACAGGCCCTTGAGGAAATGAATGCGTTGGACACACGGGACGTGAGCATGACGCCCCAGAATGACTTAAGAGTCTGGTCAGGTGTACCCTTGCTCTCAGTCAACTCAAGATGCAACAGTATCATCATTTCTGTCAAGGAGAAAATCACCAAACCTTTTATAGCTTGGCCATGGGAAGCATATAATCTATTAAATACAGATTATATATTTATAATAAATTTTAGAAATGCTTGCCAATAGTTCTACTGACAAGAAAACTCATTGTCCGTTTTCATTTTATACCCCCAAATTGCCTGAAAACCTTACTTTGCACACACACACGCACACACACACACACACACACACACACACACACACACACACACACACACACACAAGTACTAAGATAATGTGCAAAGTTTTGCAAAGGGCGATTACCATCTGACTTCTGCTCAAGCAATTAGATGGATGAGTTCTGGATTTGTATTCTGGATTTGTTATTGTTGTCTAGGCATAGCCTTTACAAAGAAATAAAGAATGTGCACTCTAGCTGTCACAAACACCTGGTATCTAGCAATTAAGCATCAGTGAAAGATTCTGAAATGAGACATAAGACTTTTAACTCTTATCAATAGAGGGATGTGATCAAATGTATCCCACTAGGGATGCAGAAGCATGTCAAATCAATAAAATATTTTGCTGCTGTACTAACATTGTCTTAAGCTTAATGTCATTTGATGGTTTCCTATTTATTAAATATGTTATTAAATCTGTAAAGGCTGTTGTGGTTGGTATTGTACCACATCACATTGTAGTATATTATACAGTAGTGGTAAGGTTTGTTTTTCTCTTATGGGAAAAAACACACTATACTAGACACAAGGCATGCCTGCTATGATTTTTGACAAGATTCACTTTTTCATCTCATTTGATCTATACTGACTACAAGGGTACAAATTCACTGTTTAAGGCTTTACTAGTTATGTCGACACATTGGTGAATAAATCAGTTATATACTGAAATAGGTCTACAGTGTTTTCCCTGTAGGCATTATCATATCCAATCCCCTTTCAAATACTGAATGATGATTTTATATGACTTGTGGCATTGATGTGCCTATAACCGCGATTATAGCATGTGCAGTTGATTATAAAATGATCCCCAAACCTTTACTTAGCAAACTTTAATATTTTTACTAATCACATAATGACTATTTATCTCCTTACATACCACCTTGTCAGTCTGAATCTTGCTAGTTTGTCTTTTGTTAGCTTTGTCTCTTACTTTTATTGACTGCAATACAGTTTCATAGCATTCCCATTTGTCAGTGGAAGATGGAATGTCAAAGAGAGCCACAGATGAGAAAGACGGGAAAAAAAGATGCACACACTTGTGTGCACACGCGCACAGCCACACACATTCACAGTAACACGCTCCGACACAGTGAGATTCAGCAGCAAGTCCAGCTGAAAGTTGTGGTGCTTATTTCTGTGTGCCAATTGGCTGTTTGTTTCCTCATTTCTCTCACTTATCTAACGCCTTTCACTGCAGATGGTGTGACAACCAAACCATCAACCATTTGAGTCATGTTCCATTAAGGAACCCCAGTTATTGAGGACATATTCTTTCACCCATTTGCTATGAATGACTTAAATTAAAGCCTTTTGGAGCCTAATTTGCTTCATGTCTCTATATTCTCTGTCACAGAGTCTAAATTACGACCGAGTGTTGAAATGTAGGCTTTAGGTTCCCCCAGCACAGTGGGGGGCGGTACCCTGATTAATTTAGGCTTGTTTTGTTAGTGCAGGAAGCCACGAAGATGCTCGTTACAATCAGCTGGCTGTTTCAGAGTCCCGGCTGCCTCCAACCTCCTATAGTGAAGTGCAGAGATGCAGCCTCTCTGTGTTCCTTTGAATATGCATTGATGATGATTGCATGATTTATGCATGAGCCTTCCAAGAAGAGACTTCCCATTAGAAGTCCTTGAAATTTTGAAATTAGTGCTTTTGTGGCACATTCTGAAGTTGTTTGTTTTATGTTTCAAATGACTATTGGCCACTCTCTTGAATGTGTTGTAATACAACTGAATAATTGTTTCATCTAGAAGCATGAGCTAAGAGAGCTTTGTTTGAGAGTGAGCAATAATATTTACAGATACTTGTACAAAGTTATTAAAAAAACAGTTTGTTAGCTGTTATGTTTCTTTCAGATGCCATTTGGTTTGTTGCATTGTTGCTGCATTTGTACTTGTGTGTGTGCTTTCGTGAATATTACCAACGATTAAATTGTCATAATTGCCCACGTTATCAACAAACAGACTTGAGTGAGGCTGTTAATATGTACATTAACCTTCCTGTGCACTCATCTAAAGGGGTTGGTGACCCTTAATAAAGATAGGCAAGCCCTCCCAGACAGCATATATGTGTCTGTGTCTTTGACAGATGATGTCTGCCACTACACCTGGCTGCTGTGGTTTGGGCATGCCTCTCCGCACATTACTCTTTCACGTGTTTGCCTCTTGCTAACAACGTTACCCACCATGTGCCATGCGCTTGTGTTAGCTGGTGCGTTTCTTTGGCTTTGTTGTCTCTTGTTCACGTCTGCACAGACAAACGACACAACAGGCGTACAAAGGCATATATGAGGTGATGACAGATGTTGGGCAGCACCCAGCCCCGGGATAAAGAGGGACTTTGACATCGCTAAGAAAAGTTCTGTCCTCCAAATCCTCCCATTTATTGGCGGTTCAGTCTATTCCCTGAGGCTGTGTCACTGAATCCAGTGATTAGTGGCACCAATAAGCAGCCAGGCCAATCTTCACCCTTTGATGTCCTTCTAGATAGGAACCAACCCTCTCTCGCGCACCACCGGCCCTTATCTTCCCTCCCGCCTGCTCCCACTGTCTCTTCTCCTTGCACTCATCTCCCGCCACAGCCTCACATTTCCCCCCCCGTTCCTTTCACTCTGGCCCAGAGACTGAGACAGACTTATTTAACAAGCGTCTGGCAGGGGCGGCTGACTGGGCGGTGGCACTGGCAGCTGTAGGAAAAAATAGGGTTGATGTGGATGCCTCGCGCCGCACGAGACCCAGTCCCAGGGAGGGAGTCTCCAGATGGGCTCGGTTTGAAGCGGCTCACCCTCTGATAGCGCGGGTGAGCTCCATCCTGGATGGCAGTGCATACATCTGAATACTAAACACGGGCAGCCAGGGTAATTAATTTCCTTGGCTGCCTCTAGGTCTGTATTTACATTCCCACCTGCGAGGTTGGATTGCGGTCTGCACCAAATCCCATAGTGGTTTTCAAACTTTTAATTTAACCCCTCCAACATCTTAGGGTCGCAACCCCCACTTTGGGAACAACTGCTATGCAGGTATGATGAGCACTTTGGATTACTAAACCCAAGAATATGCAACCCATGTTATTCTTTCTACACTAAATGCATGACATGGACTCCCCTTCATCATAGAGCCACGCTGAACGGTTCTTTGATGCAGATGCGCATCAATGGCTCTTGTATGCTTCCTTGGTGTTTCTGTGCTGACGAGGCTTCCCTCGACGTCCCATTGATTCTAGAGGCCTTGTGATGGATGGGTTTAATAAAGCAAGGTGCCGTTCCCCGCAAACCCGAGAATAAATGAGAAAATGTAGGATTTATTAACAACATCTGCATGTTGAGGAGTGTAAACAGGCCCTGGACTGGGATAAAGTGTGTGATGACACTCGTACAACCTCAATTCTGAGGCTGGAGACACACACGCGCACGTAAACACGCACACGCACACACACACACACACATGCATTGCACACACTTCCTTTTATTCTGTCAATTACTTTATCTCTCAAATTTCTTATATTTATCTCCCTTCTGTAAAAGCACACCTCTGAGTGTTGCTGCTGTCTGTGTTGCTCCCTGCCCACCAGACATTTTCTTATTCGCACGGACGTACCCCATCTTCAAAAATAAATAAATGAAAAAAAAAAAAATATAAAAAGTCTGAATTTTCTCTTTGAACCACAGTGCTCATCACTAGTTTGTCATCTTATATAATGGTATTTTTTTGTCAAAAACAGCGTATTTTTATTCTCCCTCTTCGTTTTTCACCACGGAAGTAACGCAGGCTGCTTAGCAGCGGTGATTTATCCCTGCATGGTGCCAGCACAGCTAAAGCTCTACTCCCCCACTGGCACCGGAGCTGCAGTCTGCACGGTTTAATTTCAGCTCTGAAAGGCTGTCGTGCTGCAATGATAACACGGGCCTGTTTGCTCCTGATTGGACTAATTAACAGGCTCACCGATGATTCTCAGCTGTCTAACCCAGTCGCCGAGGAGGAGGACAACAAAAGATGAGGGAGGCAGACTTAGATTTGGTAGTGTGGCCTGTAGACCTTGTAACTTGGTAGGTTGGTTGATTATTTCCACTTACATGCCAACACTACACACCCACACAAACAAAACACATGCATTCACAATCTGAAAGGAAATCAATATCAGCAATTATAAGGGGAGATAATTGCACACACTCATAACAGTGTAATTTCTCAAAGCATGTTTGTTTATCAGTGACACAATTGTAACCAGACAGGCTTTTCAACAGTGTTCACCCACACTTTTCACTCCCCACCGACTCTTTACAAATTTTACAACTTGAAAAGGCTGTTATATCTGCTGTACAGTATACAGTATCTTAATATGTCTGTCTTTCTTAGAGCAGATGATCCAGGGAGACTGGAACCAGTCTTAGCAATAATGAGTGTCTAATTACTGACTGACTGTGTAGTTAATTGATAGGGACAAATATTGTGTTTACTCAACATGCATTAGTTGTTATATAGCTATACACTGACAGGGGGTTGTGTGTACATATTTGTGGATACCAAAGAGTTTACAATGAGAGATATGTTGCTAGTACAACAGGTTTTCTATCAATTTACAGGTTGTAGCCTATACAATTTGCCATCTTCAGAAATAACTTTACGGTTGCAAACACTGTATCATTAGTTTGAGAAACAAAAACAAATAATAAAACAACCAATATGTGAATGTTGGGAGAGCTGTGCTGCCATGGCAACACAGTGCTGCTAATATTGATAGGTTTAAACCTTTGGTAACCACTTTTTACTTTTTCTACACTACAATGAATTAAATCATTGATGAATTGAGACATGAAAATGGCGTGGAAGATGCGGAAAGTATGATAGCCCATTACCCAGAGAGGTAAACTCAATTTCCTATTAAATAAGTAAGTTACCTAGAGGCGATGGGCCCAAGACTGCTACAGTGTGACCTGTTCCATGGACTTGGTCTAAAACTGTTGTTGTTATACTAGTTATTTGTTTCAAGATGCTTAAGGTACCTATTTCCCCTTTTAAAAATAGAAATACAATAATCTATTATAGCTTTCTCTCCAGTCTGATCCCATTTTCTAGGATCTTCCGCTAAATGTTTAATAAGACCACCAGCGTGCTGCTTTGACTCTTACCTATAGGCCATAACAGCAGGGGAAGAGTGAACTCAGCCTAGCTAGGCTAGCTCTCCAAGCTCTCACTGTGGGATGACCCGCATGCTATTTCAACTGCTGTAACACTAGCTGCGCTTCTCTGGATGAGCCTCGAGGGTCATGCTCATTGTGTATTCCTGTGCTGCTGTTGTCCACGGCTGCTCGGAGGAGTCAACGAGCTCAGCAGTGTGTTACAGCAAGCCGCTGGAGCGCTGCCGTAAATGTTTCATATTGAACAGACAGTCACGTATCTCCCTGCTTCTGCTTTCAGGGCAGCAGCTGGCTCGACGTCCCCTAACTCAAGGTCTGGGGGTCCCCGTGCGGATATTACGCCTCAGGTTAGTCCCATTAAAGAGGAAGCACTGATCCCCCCCCCACCCCCCTTCCCCGTAAAGCCGCTTGCATATGTTCCTCTCTAGACTTTGGGTGACATCTGGCAGTGGGAGGGCTATTAGTTCGAGCGTGCTGAAAGCCAGCGCAGAGCCGCTCAGGGACAACCGGTACTGCCGCCGTTCCTCGTCTCTGGGAATGTGTCAACCGCGCTGGGGAGGCCAGTAGCATTGCAACGACCGCTTTGCGCATCTGTTCCTCACTCAAACTTCTTCTCAGTCTCTGGCGTTCTGCCTCTGCCCGTGGTCCATGTGACGTGGCTAATTCTGTCTTCCCCCTAATCTCAATCGCTCTTGCTTCTATCTCTCTCTCCCACCCCGCTTCCCCTTCCCTCCTGTCTCTCCACGTGCTTGAATTTTACCTCAGTCAATCCCCAATAAGATGAAGTGGCGCGATAAGGTCGCGCCATCTGTAAAGGCTCTTAATGAATATTAATTCAATCGGGGGGGGGGGGGGGGGGGGAG